>OZ010573.1:47642394-47652394 GCA_963932145.1 Acanthosepion lycidas | reverse complement strand
TTTTCTGGTTGCTGGTCCAGACTGGTAGATAGAAGCCTAAAGTCTTATGTATCGTATGGAAATGCTTCTCTGAAAGCATACTATCTGGGTTCGTTCAGTCCCATGTCGGGTATGGATACGTGTCCCAGTATGTACCTCCGGTGGGCAAACCCGAGACCACATTATGTTACAGTCTGTGCCAGTTCCTTTCTGCCCAAATCACATTTGAGGACCGACTGCTACTATCACATTAGAACTTTTTCTTACCAATATAAATCAGCATGACCGTAAACAACCAAAAATATAAACCTAAACTAGAAATCACCTAAAATATTAAGATTTCCTTCTCCAAACGCCCATAGTATTCGTACCAACATCTCATTGTGGAATCGTTCCTCTTTGATAAGTATCCTGATTTACTAGCTCTATGCTAGGCTAACATTAACTCGTCAATAGGTTCTTCTGATTTCTCGATTCGCAGCTACTTTCCCCTCCATAGAAAAGGTTGTAATATCTACATTCAGGGACTGGAATTTAATACCGATATTCTCGCGCTGTCTAAGGAACTGTCTTTGGAATCTCTACATCATTCGTATATGTATCTCCGTCTATCTCAACTCAATTCAGTAAGCTATTTCAAGTCTGTGGTGTATTCGATAACGTTTCCGATAACATAGACACATAGACAGAGCCTACTCTCTCCATCCGTTTGCAAACATATTCGGGTTCACTGACTTTAACGCCTATCATACCAAAACACTCAGTAACTGACCTCCCTCGCATCCAAATCCATAACTGTTTCCGTCATTTAATTCCTCACGTAAGCGTTTGTCTTTCCTACCCGTTTCACCAGTAACCCTGACTGTAACTCTTTCCTGCTGGATCTCCATGCTACCTCCATCCCTGGCTATAGTCGCAGTATGCTTCTATTCCCTTTTGGCAACTCTAATCTCGCCGTAGTGTCTATTAACATCTACTACCACTCTCCCTCCAGTCAAGAACCTCCTTGTAACAAAATATATTTCTGTTATCAACGCGTAGACTGGGAGTCCCTCGCGAGTTCCCTTGGAATGTGATTCTAAATCATGCCGTTCAAAAATCTTCGTTTGAGGTCTCCTCCTGTGTAAAAGCCGGTATCGAGGCTTTCATCCCAGAAAGAAAATATAAGGTAAAATCAAGCTCATCTGCTTCATAAGCCTCTATAGGCAAAAGGAATTACTTCTTTCGCATATACCGGAGCGAAATGTTTGATTGCAACAGACGCCCCTTTGTCTCTGTTCGTAATGACAGCAAGCGTGTTCTCAATGAAGCAAAATTTCTTTTTGCTGATATAACGAAACAACGTATCGTCTCTGGCAAGTATGTTTCGAAAGATTATTGTTGGCTGTACAAATCCTCAATCACTCCTCCAATCAATTCGAAGTCCTAACACGCAAAGCCGATAGGGCTGAATGTTCTGTTTTGGATATTCTCATCCAACTCAATATTCAACTCATCCGATGGGGAATGGAATATTCCGGCGTAGCCCATTTCGCTCTCTCACTCACTCTCTCTCTCTCTCTCTCTCTCTCTCTCTCTCTCTCTCTATATATATATATATATATATATATATATATATATATATATATATATATATATATATATAAATTCATGAATCATTCATACAAAAAAAACAAATATAGAGGTTAATGATTTAAATGGCGAGAATACATCGTCGCAAACAATATAAATAAAATACATCAACCACGAACCTTTATATGAAGGATATGATCCTTGTTTACAAATTCTAGTTGCATAAGGTCTTTTTAATTTTTTACAAGCTTTCGTCTGTTTCTACAGACATCATCAGGTATGGAAATAGATTTTGTTCTTGTTTTTACTTCTCAGTAATAAGAGGAAAACGAAAATAGGGATATAATTCGAAAAAATGCTATGAGAAATGAGTTATTGTTTTGGAACGTGCGGACGCAACGCTGAGTTTGAATTTAAATTTTAAGGTTGTGCGTTTTTGTACAAATATAGCAATAAGAGAATTCGTTTTTACTGGTAGATTTTCCGTCAATATGGCATGAACTATATTGCTCAATAATGTCACACTTATTATCCGAAAGTTGCACGTTGGATCAGATATTTTAATTTCAATTAACAGGTGCAATTATAATTTATAAATTCATGAATCATTCATACATAAATCATACAAATCATTCATTTGTTTTTTGTATGAATGATTCATGAATTTATAAATTATAATTGACCTTTTAATTGAAATATATATATATATATATATATATATATATATATATATATATATATATATATATATATATATATGAAGAAAAATATACGGAAAAATCAAACAAAAACCCTTATATGCAATTATGCTGTTTTACTGTTAATATAATGTCAACGTCGGACGTTTCGGTCTAATAAATCATCTTCAGAACATATTTATAAAATATAATTAACATTATCAATTCAACCTGACAAAGACGATGGACATAAGAACAAGACTTATCCAAACAGATAACTGAAAGTTTTATATGATCAGCGTTCCGTTTAAACATGGTCACGTTGTCGTCACGTGGGCGACGCTGTGAAAACGTATTCCTAAAATTTCAGTAATTTGAATGAAAAATGAAAAGAATTCTATTTTGATCTAGAATTTATATGTACGCTTGTCGAACATTAATCTCGCTAGAAAAGGGGAAATATTAATGAAGCCAGGTCTAGTATTCACCGTGCTCTAGTATTTCCCCTTTTCTAGCGAGATTAATGCTTTGTCCTGTTGAATTGATAATGTTAATTATATTTTATGAATATGGCCTGAAGATTGTTTATTAGACCGAAACGTCCGACGTTGACATTATATTAACATTAAAACAGCATAATTGCATATAAGGATTTTAATAAAGGATACAACTCTAAATTATATCACTGTAAACATTAGCAGACACCATCAAAATACCTTACTATCCGTGAAATTGGATCATTTGTCGGAAACCCCCAGAGAAATATTGGTAAAAAAAATTATGAATCCGTAAGATTAAAAGAAAATAGAAATAGGTGTATACAACATCTCTTTGTGGATATAGTAAATAGATAAGAAATCTCTCGTGGCTACAGAGAGTTGTAAGATTATTTCAACTTTTACACAAACTCATGCATAGGATGGAAATAGATAAGTAGTTAGTGTAGACATCTATTGCACACTGCTGACAGAAGCTTAAAATATGTTTTACAAATATCTAAAGAAATTCAGCCGACTGTTATTTAAAAAAAGAAATAATGTATCTATCTGCAACATTTTATAAACAGAGGGCTTGCGTGCGTCGAATATCTTATATCTAATTTCACGGTCTCTTAGATCAAGACACACTAAGTGACGTAATAGAGTCATCTTACAGCAGACTGCACTTAACATTTTTCATGCAAGTCAATGTTTTCATAATTAAATTGGTAAAGTTCTCAACATTTTTATGAGTAATATATCGAATGAATTTCAGTATATAACATCAATTTTTATTAAAAAAATATCGATCATAATTTGTTTTGAAACTGTCAGCTTTATGCAAATAAATAAATATTAAATTGCATGTTACACATGAAGAAACATAAACATTATTGGTCACGAAAGAACCAGAAAATTTGTACTGGAATAATAAATGTATAAAAGCCCTGTGTATACCCCCATCCATTCTTATACCCACCTCAGTGTATATCCTCAGGCCAGAGCATACCGGAGGTTAGTGTATACGCTGAAACCAGAATATACCCCTAGATGAGATTATACATTACTTTAAACATATACCCCCAGCCGTAAGTATACTCCCGTATGCCCAAAACCTAGCCTAGGCTATGCCTAACAGTGGACCTAGATTAAAGAAATTATTTTCTTCTTTTACGTGCTGTATCACATCAATAAATAGGAGATTATGGTTCTTCCACAACATCTTTCTTTCGTAGATTTAAACTATTTTTGTCATGTGGCTCTATTATTTATTTTCACAAGTTCGTTTGGTAGTTTCAAATCCTTCTGCCTCTATTGGCTTCAATGCGTCCAGTGTGTATCAAATTCAAATCCTCTCCTTTCCTCCTCATGTGTTCCAGAATGTTCGAATACATTTCTTGATTGCAAATATAAGTCTCCTGTTTGTTTCTTTTTTCCTTCTTGCTGACTTATTCTGACATTCTATTTCCTCAAGAATCCTCTTCATCTACGAGAAAATTGCCTTGTATTCACTGACTATGCAGTGGTATTACATATAAATTCAGAATAACTTATCTACAATTTCATCTTTAACATTACTTGCAGAAGCAGGTATTCCGGGCTGTCCATCTTCTGTGATTGAATATTGTTTCCCTTTTTTTAGCGAATGACCACAATATTTAAACTTGGATAATAGAAGCATAATAACCCAGTGTGTACCCTATCCAATTTTAGGCTCCAGCCCATTGTATAACCCCAGCCCTGAGTATACCAGAGGTCAGTGTATACGCCCAGCCCTAAATATGCACCCAGATCAAATTCAAGTTCAGAATATGTCCCAGTTGATAACATACCTCAAATATAGTTTACAGTATACCCCAAGCCCAGCCTAGAGTATACACAACTGGACAGTAGGCAGTCAGCTTAGTGAATACCAAAGTATTTTCTTGGTCTGGTTGTTTTTTTTATTACTCAGAATGTGATTTAGGCTACGTAAAATGTTCCATGCTAATATATACTACCCAACACTAGCGTATACGTAACAATATTCCTATGTAATAATAAAATGAAACGCTAGTAAATCAGAGTTCGTAAAATATCAGACGTTAGTATGAACAGATTTGAATACTCCAGAGCATTCTGCTTAATTTTAACCAATAACTGTTTTAATTATACACGATTAGTCCTTTTTAAACAATCGATAAAAGGTAATATCAGCCATTATTACCAGTTTATAACCTGAAGCGTTCACATAGCCTCCAAGTTTAAAAAAATGTTTATACATGTCGGAAAAGAAGGTATAATCAACGACGTATTCTAAACGGGACTGATTAATACATTGAACTCAACAGAAAGCCTATCAATGTTTACCCTATATGTTATAATGTACAACATTAAACTATACTCAAAACTTTCCTGGGAAATGTTTAATCTCCTTTGCAGGACAGGGAGGATCTGTTGTTTAATCCTTTTCTTTGCTGTCTTTAAATCAGGACATTGATACAAGGTTACACAATTTGGCTTGGCGATTCTTCCATGTGACCTGTACCAATCAATAACCAATCCTTGTCCTAGAATTGAAATAATTATTATGTTGGTGCAAAAATAATGACGTAATAATGTCGTTTTTTGACGTATTTTAACGTCCAAAAAACGACATTATTACGTCATTATTTTTAAAGTATTAGGTTGGTGCAAAAATAATGACGTTTTGACGTTTAGAAAATACGTCAAAAAACGTCATTATTTTTGCACCAACCTAATATATTGGCACGATCATCAAATTTGAAAGAACTACAATTTTAATACCTATAATAAGATGACAGCGTTTTACTGCATATCCCTGTTACTGAAGAGTAATTCTTGTTGGATAATTTTAAGAAGGAAGAATGCAATTTTTCTATTTCGTTATGTACATTTCTAGCTTCCTTCCTGAAAAATGGCAGCTCAGTAATCACTTTTGATTTATTCACCTATATTGGTATACTCATTGTCAACATTACACGTAAATATGATAATTTGCTTGTCTCCATATATTTAGCCTTTAATTGCGTCATTCTATCTGCTTACAATCACAGATTATTCAAATATTTATTTCTAAGTTATTCCAATTTTTTTTTAAATTTATTCAAAACTCTTTTTCTGAGAATTATGAAGTCATTTTCTAGCATTTTCTTTTGCAGAAATCTTTTGTCTGTTGTAAAAAAAATTCTTTTTTTTTTATTCATATTCTTTATTTTCTCAATTTGCAAAGTTTTGTTTTAATCACAGAGTCAATAAAGTTAAACTATCATGTCTTTTAGTTTAATATATTTTTATGAGGCCTAACAGTTTCTATATACCTAAAACCTAACAATAAATATATAGATATTTTTACAGCAGATTAAACTCAGCACAGGTTGCATGAAATATAACACAAAGCCAAATAATTAATTTCAAGTATTTGTAAAATAAACAATTTCTTTAAAATGCGAAATACATTAATCCTTAAAATGTCAACAATGTAAAAAAATAACAGATATTCTCTGATATTTAATTTTCACAATAAAAGATTATATAGTGTAAAGTAACATTATTATGTATTGGGTCAAATGAAAGTTTCTTACCGTTTTTACGTAACTTTCAAAGACAGAATTTAGATATTTGTAGTTAGGTTTATTCAACCACATAAGTGCCGTTGTATTTCAACACTTTCCGGCATCTTTGTTTCAGTTTGAAACACACTCAGAAGATGGCATTTTTCTGGTTAATGTACAAATCCAAATGGCAAATGTCTTCTTTTAAAAAATAAGGTATTGTAGCTATCTACATCATTCTGACATTTGTTCTCATCCTGACTGCCATATTCACGACGATTCACCATTGTATGTCCAGGTCTTCTTCAGCTAATACAAGTTTGAATTTCGAATCGAACCATTTATTTAGTTCTAATTACACATGCCGACCGTATATTGCAATAACGCAATCCCAAGACAGGCGTCATTTTCGGTCACGTCACATTAAAATACCGGTTACTACACGACTAACGAAGTTAAGCAAAATCGAGCCCGGTCAGTAATTAGATGGGTGACCGTATAGAATTTCGAAGTGAAGTGAGCTTGGATGCGCGCGTGGTAATCGGAGAGCCGAGTAACAATCGGTATTATGTTCGTTATATTTACATACGCAAAAATGTTCCCGGGAAATGTGTGAATTCATTTCTTTTACATTCAGTTTTAGGTTAATTTTTAAGACTCGTATCACTAAACAAGTTTTATCACCCCCACCAATTCTTAGAATCTCAAAAAAAAAATTCTGGTTTTAAATAACCTGCAAAAGGTTGATAATCCCTAGATAATGAATGACTGAATAAATCAATGGGACTGACGCCATAACGTTCAGATCTCAGCGTGTGCAGAAACCTGGGCGCCAAATGGACAGAAAGTAAATATAAACAATCGAGATTATTGATATGGTGTACACTTGAGCAGCTCAGAAAAAAAATAGCAATAGCGGCTTGATGCAGAACGGTCTGCAGTCGATCGGTATCAATACTGATATAATTTCCCTGCTTTTAGTTCTAGTGATAAATATAATACGCAGAGAATTTGGGTTACTGTGGAAGTAGATTCCTTTTTTTTAGGTTTGCTTATAATGTCATCCACAGAAGCTGACCAGAATTTTTGGCGTAAATAATGAGAATGATAAATCATTTATTGTGACTGAACCAATAAAAACAAGTAAGACTAATAATAATAATAATAATAATAATAATAATAATAATAATAATAATGATGATGATGATAAATTCCTGAAAACCCGAAAATCTCAAAGGCAGTTTTCTAAAATACCTTAATAAAAATAGAGAAAGACAACGCGGGTTTCTTTGATTAGACATCGGGAAAAAAATCTGATTACATTTCCAGAGTAATAAAAGATGAATAGATAAAAATCGGACAGAAGTAGATTGATGGAAGGACACATTGTGGATTAATTTGCCACGAGACAGTCGGCGTTAATCAGATCACGAAGTAATCTTCAGTATTTCAAAAGAGGTAATCTGTTAGCATTCCTTTGCTTATATAGAGAAAAAAGAATTTATTGAAACGCTCACTACAGTAAAAGCTATAGTTTTATGAAATAATCACGTCTTTGCACCAGTCTTCATTAAGTATTTAAACACAGACAGATAAATAGATATTTTCTTCCTCTTTTTGCTATAGCCTTTTATTATGTATATATGTACCCATGTCTTTCTCTGTGTGTCTCTCTTCAGATATATATATATATATATATATATATATATATATATATATATATATATATATATATATATATATATATGTATGCGTTTTTTTGTGCGTGTGTGTTTAGAAGTGAACGACTATTTGGGCAACACTAACATAAAACAATTAATTAAAAATTCATAAAAGTGACAAAGTATTCTTCTTAATTATTTAAAATATTTTCTTTCTGTAAAGAGAAAAGATTTCTTTATGAAATTAGCGCGTGCAGAAAATGATTCAAATCATTGTCCATTCCGAGTGCTTTCTCATAGTCTGCTAGGCTTTTTCAGTGTTTTTTGATTGCAGTATTTTAAATGGTGTCTAATTTGCTGAAAGCAGACTTGATTTTAACTCTCATGTAATATATGTGTGCTTGCCACGTGTATTTAAATGAATCACAGTTGATAAATTTACAGGTCGGTTTAAATGGCAACTGGCAAACGATTTGCTACAACACATGCTAAATATCTGAACATGAGTAATTAATTAACCAAGATCGCTCGAACAATTGCTATGTAGATGAGTTCCAAAAAAAGAACAGTCATTTTTAATTAAGAAGACATACACAAATATGTAGCATGAATATGTGAAAATTGTAGTGATTGTGGGAAACATCTTGTTAGGAATCTGTTCAACAAGGAAGTTGTTCGCGGAAGGAAGCTGCTCGAGTGGAATGTATGTATGTATGCATTTTTGTATGTACGTACGTATATATTGTGACGTTGGACTAGGTAAAGCATTTATAGATCAAGACATTAACCGAAAACGTTTCGTATGTTAGATGTGTACAAATTCACCAAAAGCTACAGATTGAATACATTATGGAAAACTGATCTTAATATATCAAGAAATACTCACAGTAGCTTCTCTCACTCACTAACTCTCTCTCTTTTCCCCTCTCTCTCTCTCTCACTATATATATATATATATATATATATATATATATATATATATATATATATATATATATATATATATATATATATTTCAGCAGCAATCCTTCTTTCATGCACGTTTCAATGAGTATCGTGCTTTGATTTATTTTTTTTATACAATTTCTCATGTGATCATATTTTCTTCAATTCGTTTCATAAATTATATATATATAAAAAAGTCCAATTGTTTTTTTTTATCCGAGCGCTTTCATTTTTACATGTAGCCATTTTCAAGGTTGAAACTGTTAACAAGAAATAGTTATTCGCATGTATGTATTTACATAACGTTTTCATTTTCAAAACATGGTCAAGATATTATGTCCATCTTCCTAGTAGATATGGCTGAGTGCTGTTTTTGATTGTATTTTTTTCATGTAAAAATATTTTTAAAATAATGGAATACAATATATATATATATATATATATATATATATATATATATATATATATATATATATATATATATATATATATATAAACAAATAACCAGCTTTAAATATAACAAATAAATCGCTATTTTTTCAAAATTTAAAAATAAATATAAATAATAATCATTTTTACCTATCATAATTTCACACAAACCCCACCACACGTATATACATACATGCGAGGAAATATTATTCAGCGGAAAAAAAATATATATATATATATATATATATATATATATATATATATATATATATATATGACATGTATACATTCACGAGACATTCACGAGACATTTCCGCCACACCACACTTCCAATCTTTAAATTTCAACATACAAATGCGTATGTATAGACACAACACCACCCGTATACATACATATGTCATATCCGAAACTGCCCACATATGTTTATATATGTATGAGTCCCGACGGACGACCAAGTATGTATATGTGTCTGCATACATTGATGTTTGCGTCAGTACGATGAAAAAACGACGAAGTTCCCCCACCACTTCCGCAATAAGACCAATACACGCAATCTACATAAAACCAAATTTTTTAAAAAAATAAGCAGTTTGTCTGACGATCGCTAAAGCGTGAAACCCAAGGTCATAAGCTCACATCTATCCAACCATATATATATATATATATATATATATATATATATATATATATATATATATATATAT
>OZ010573.1:47622394-47634894 GCA_963932145.1 Acanthosepion lycidas | reverse complement strand
TTCTACAGAATAATGCTGAGAATACCGAAAATGAGAAGAAAAAAAAATTTCTAGAGGCAATGACGACAAAAATGAAAATAAATAAATAAATAAACAAAAAAAAAAACAGTTTATATTTGTAGATGACATAATGTGGAGGAGGGCTTTAAAAATTGTTACTCAAAGGAGAAATTGAAGGTAAGAGAGCGTGAAAAGCAACACAAAACCTCCTGGCGTGTTTTAGTGAATGAAAGACAAAACAAGGTTTAAGAGAGATAGCAAATGGACGAAATTTATTAAGAACTCCAAAGAACAGAAAGTTGTGGAGAGTTATGATCGCCAACTTAATGAAGGGATATAGCACATAGAAGAAGAAGAAGAAGAAGAAGAAGAAGAAGAAGAAGAAGAAGAAGAAAGGAAATAATTATTTTGCAATAACAATAATTTTAACTATCTTTTACCAGTTTGAGCTATACTTCTGTCATATGGAGTATTGCCGCCATATATGGTCTGGAGCCCGTTCTGTTTGCCTCGGGGTCCTTGATAAGCTCCAGAGGCGGATATGCAATATAATTGGCCCTGAACTGGCATCTCGTCTACAGTCGCTCTCTCACCGACGTGTCGTCGCCTTTCTCTGTCTTTTTTTTTTACAAATACCTTCATGGAAATTGCTCCGAGGAGCTGCATTTGCTGGTTCCCAGACTTCATGACTTCAAGCGCCCTACGAGGCTGGCATCCCACTCTCACCCTTTCACTGTCGTAACTATTAAATGTAGCCGTCTCTTCTACTCCAATAGCTTCATATATCGTACCTCTCGTCTGTGGAACTCCCATCCCTATTCCAGTTTCCCTGAGAGCTATAATCTCCAAATATTCAAATGTAATGTCAGTCAACATCTCCAGTTGTCTTGCACTATCCACTATCCTTCTCCTCATCCTTTACTCAATCACTCCTATCTGATCTTGCTCCAAATCATCTGTAACCCCTTGCGTCCTAGTGGCTTCCCGCCTTGCTTGGGGTGAAAGGCTTAAAAAAAACTGGGGTTGGGAAAGATAGAAAAGTGCTATAAAGTGCATGATTTGTGGATAGCCATGATCGCTAGCGTCATAAAGGTACACAAATCACAGCTCTACACATATCCAATACCTAGATCGCTTTCTAGGAATTATCACAGGTGGAAAAGCATATATTTGTCTTCATACAATGTTTTGAAGGCATTGTAGTTTTACTTCTGTTTCCGCCATCAATACACTGTCATTTGCATATTTTATATTGTTAAGATTGTTTCAACCATTGACAAATCCTAGGAGTATCTCCAATTCCCATTGGATAGCATCGATGTAAAATAAATTCAGCTTTCAATATATTTCATCATATCTGTAACTTATTGTTCATATTCATAATTCTAAATTAGTTTCGTCTGTCTCCCAAAGTAGCCATGAAAACGAACGCAGCTTTGTATTCCTCTTTCTTGCAATAAAAGCATTTTATTCACTCGCTACCTACAAGTAGATGATTGAAAATTACAATATGTAGGATTATATATTATCTTTGAAAAGAATCAGTTTTGCACCTAAGAAAATTCTTGCCATGCCATTCAGCCCTTGTTAGCCTGTCTTTTTCTTGCACTTTCTCTTTCTTTCATACTTTCTATATGTCAATCTGTTAATTTATCTTCATTTCAGTTAGTTCTTATTCACATATCTATCTATCTATCTATCTATCTATCTATCTATCTATCTATCTATCTATCTATCTATTTCAGTCGATATATATTCATATCTATATATCTGTCGATTTCTTTTGTTAATATCCGTATCAATCTATCAATCTATCTATTCCAATCGATTTATAATCATAGATATAACTATCTATTCAGTTGTTCATATCCGTATCTATCTATCTATCTATCTGGTCATCCCATAAATTCTGTCCAAATTTTAACTTTTTGTTAAAATGAACGAAATTTAAAGAGTATTTTATAATGTCAAATGGAGCTGAACATTATTTTTATGTTTAGATGCATTTAAACTGATAAAATTTTATTTCAGAGAACAATAAAATTAAATTTTGTTTGATTAAAACCCTGCTAACATGGAAGTGCCAAAGAATCATTTGAGGTACATAATGCTTTATGAGTTCAAAAAAGGAAACTCAGCAGCCAAAGCGGCTAGAAACAGTTTATGGAGAGGAATGTGTGAATGAAAGAACTTGCAGAAGATGGTTTGCAAAATTCAGAGGTGGAGATTTAATCCTTAAAGGTGAAGATCGAACCAGAAGTCCAGTTGAGTTTGATGAAAAGCTTCTTGAAGCAGCCCTTGAAGAAAATCCTGCTTTATCAGTTGAGGAATTGGCAGTGGTTTTCAGTTAAAAACATACAACTGTTCATCGTCATCTTCAAAATCTTGGAAAAGTTCCTAAACTTGGAAAATTGGTGCCTCATGAATTGTCTGAGAACAACCTCTCATCCCGAGTTGACATCTGCTATTCTCTCCATTCTCGCTAACTTGTTTCACCTTTTTTGGATAGACTTGTGACTGACGAAAAATGGATCTTTTATCGAAATGTTAAGCGTCGTGGACAGTGGCTTGGTAAAGGGGAAGGACCCCAGCCACAACCGAGAAGGGAACTTCATGGGCAAAATTTCTTCTTTCAATCTAGTGGGATGGCCAAGGAATAATCCACTTTGAATTATTACCACCTAACGCAACAATTAAAGTTCAAATATACTGTCGGCAATTAGAGCGTTTGAACCAAGCTTTGAGGAAAAAAAAGATCTGCTCTAGTGAATCGAAAAGCGGTGATGTTTCATCAGGACAATGCGCGACCCCACACAGCAAGAATCACGTCACAAAAGATCGAAGAAGTTGGTTGGGAGAAAATTCCACATCCACCTTATACTCCCGATCTTGCTCCTTCAGGCTACCATTTGTTTCGTAGCTTACAGAATCATTTGGAAGAAACAGCTTTTGTAACACAGGAAGAGGTTAAAACTGTCATTTGTGAGTTCTTCGAATCAAAGCCAAAATAATTTTACAGTAATGGAATTAGTAGGCTTGTTAATAGACGGGTGGAAGTCATAGATAATCAGGGAAAATATATTGTTGATTGAATCTGTAATTAAATGTAACATTTGGTCACTTGTTTTCTTTATTCAAAATTCGGACAGAACTTATGACCTGATATCTATCTATCTATCTATCTATCTATCTATCTATCTATTCCATGTTTTATCTTAGCCGAAACTCTTGGTTATAGTCTTAGCATTTCTTCTATCTTTCTAATAAAACATTTTTTAAACTCGCATCAGACTCACAAAAACAAACTGACTACTTACTTTTAGACACTAATCTTTAAGGCAAATTGCCACAATCTGGTTGAATATTACCTTTTTTATTTTTAGCAAAATAAGTCAGACAGTATACCTCTAAAATCTGTAATCGCTCTTGGCATGCATGCCTATTTACTCCACCTCTTCGTCCAATAGCCTTTTTTCTCTCTTCATCTGGTGTGGGCTGTTACCGCGTTTATTTATCTACCTATGTCTTCATAAATATATGCCTACTTATATTCGTTCTTTTGATCTTAGTTGTATATCCGTGCATATAATGTCTTATTTCTTGAGAAATAACAATCCATCAACCAGTTAACGATAGATTCATTCTTTTTTTTTTTAAATTTATTTGGCAATAAAGACTTTCTTCTTTGACGAACAAATCAATGGGTACGTTTGTTTTGATTGACAAGCCGGCCAATATCTACGAAGCAAGAAAAACTTGGACGCGGGCCCGAATTGAAAAGTGGCACAACGTCTTCTAGAAACTTTATTAGTGACGCATTCTGTCACACGTCTTCAACAGTTCCATTGTAGAATACGAGTTTTCGGCTTATTTATTTTATTTTTTCATTTATCTTCTCTGAATCCATTTACTTTCACTGTGTTGAATGTCATATGTTATTATATCGGTTATACAGAACAAGAGTTGAAAATATGAAGCCTTTATTACAACAGACAGGCAAATAAAGGTCATGGTGTAGGATAACGAATAATATTTCAAAACTAACTTCTCTGTCTCAATACACACAGACGTGCGCGCAAACACACACAGAAACACACACACATATGTGTGTGTGTGTGTGTGTGTGTGATTCTAACTCCCCCTTAATAAAATACATATAAATTATCTATTATCTATAATTTTTAAAAGAAATGGATATAACACAAAGGTGTTTAACGTGAGGTTTTAATTAAAATTAGATATGGGCACCAGATTCGTTACCAGATTCGTCAGCTGCCCAGGGATCGCGTCAACCGTTTTCAGCAAGAACTCTTGTGGTATGGAACACACAACTTCTTGTATTCACAATTCATGTTCTTCCAAAGTCTTTGTTTGGTATAGTAGAATTACTTCTTTAAACAGAACAAAAGACAAATGTCACATGGCGTTAAGTCAGGACACCTGGCTGACTACCTGTACATAAAATAGGGAGTAGTTTTCAATCTGCCTGTATATCGTTGTCCGTTTACAAATATTTATTAAAGTGACTAACTGAATATATATATATATATATATATATATATATATATATATATTTGTTATTTAATTCACATTTATCTATCTACACACACACATACACACACGTACACACACACACACACACACACACACATATATATATATATATATATATATATATATCGCTTCGCACAGTAAGATATATTCACTACTTGAAATTTTTGAAACAAAAATTTAAATGAACATTTCATTCATAAATTGGCTTATTATGTAAGGTGTTCCAATTACTTGGGTCGATTTTAAAAATTAATTCACATTATAAATCGGTCCAATTTATTGGAACACCCATTAGTTAAGGAAAGTTTTAAAAATAGATGGCAACTTATTGAAGGCCAATTAGAATGCAAATTTCGAACACTTTTCTGCACTATATAAGACGATCTTCATAAAGAGAACTTTTTCTAGCATGAAAATAAATACAATCCTCGAATAAAAGAACGGTAATGAAGGAGAGCTAATAAATTAAATAAACCTTTTTCTAAAAATCTATATGCAAATACGTTAAAACTGAAGAGTGATAGTATCTAGAAGTAGATAATATTTAATACAAATATTGTGTTTTTAATGATTGTATTACTATAAAGTACCGGTGTGGCTTGTTTTTTTCATCTCGAAATCCGTGCGAGAATTGAACTCAAATTTGCATTTATTCATATAAATTCCATAATAATAGTTATATTAGGATTCTCTAACTACTCAAATATAGGATGTATAACTACTTTTAATTTCTGTTTTCCCATCTTTACACTATATTAATTTTATCTCATAATTTATCCTCTGTTATGTCATCCATGAAATAAAAATAACTGTGTGGAAAATAAGGATCTACTTACAAAAAATGTCTTTAAGTTATATATATAACTGTTATTATATTAGGTTGGTGCAAAAATAATGACGTAATAATGTCGTTCTTTGACGTAATTTGAACGTCAAAAAACGACATTATTACGTCATTATTTTTGCACCAACCTAATATATTAAGACAAATGTCTTCCGCCATTTAATTTAGTGTCACAGCATTGTAAAGCTGAGAGTTTCATTTCCTGAAAAGTTTATATAAAATAATAGAAACATTTCCAGCTACTTTTTCATTCAACAACACCGTCTATATGAAACTGAAACATAGTTGAGCATGATTTAATTTTTGTCGGTTATGTCTGAATAAATATTATACCCGAAAACGACAGCGTCAGTGTTCTGCTGCAGCTGTTTTTGCAAAGTTACATCGCGGGAAAAAACGCGATAGGGTGAAAGGGGTGTTCATCTGAATAATCTCAGTTATTTTGTAAAAATCTTTTCAAATGTTAATCTTGAAATACATTGGTTTCAATTATTGTATTAATATGTAGTATTTCTGCGGGAATCATTTTATTGCATGTTAATAATAATAATATTTATAATAATAATAATAATAATAATAATAATAATAATAATAATAATAGCCAATCTAACCTCACATTATACAGAGCATAATAGAGTAATAATAATTAATTCCTCAAGACTAGAAGAATCCGCAACAGAATGCAGAAAGCACTGGACAGCAGTTTCGTCTTATTTTTGGGACTCATCAGCAGTGATCATCCACTACCGAGAATAAATTTTAAATAAATTGTTGTTATCTAATAAAATAGGGCATATTTGCCAAATAATTAGCTCGTAATATTGATGTATTTAGAATATACATTTCATTCATACCCACCGTAAATTCTATTGGTAGATAAAAAATCAGTGCAGTTATAATAAAGGGTGAATTAGATAGATAGATTGATAGATAGATAAGACCGATGAAAAAAATTTTAGAATGGTTCTTGACTAAATTGTGGTGATTTTTTTTCCCTATGTAATACGGAAGAATCACCCCAAAATCTTACTTCGTTATTATATTTCTGATGAAACTTAGGTGTTTTGCTCTAGTCTATTTGATTGTCATGATTAGGGTCGTGAAGGAATTGTAGATGCATATTTGTGAAGACTGTATTCATCGAGTTTGTGAAGCATGTGGATATTTTAACTTTGGTCGCAATCTGGAATAAATTTTACAAAAATTTAAAAACATAGTGTCTTAATCTTTCCATTCTACTAATGCAGGTCGGATGTACTATCTTATTCATTTCCAGCGCCTAAAGCACTTCCACTAAAATTGCTTCCTTTCTTTGCTGAAAATTCCATGGTGGTCTAACATGTATAACTAGAGATTACTGACTCTGCCATATATTATAAGAATCACGTCCACGTTGATGAAACTTCGATTTAGATTATCTGAACGTCTGTTCCGCTTGTAGGGCATCCGCAAGCCAAAACAAGTGTTTTATAGCGTAGAGCAGACACCGACAGTTCAAGCCTCGGAAAGGATAGAAGGAATGTCTGAAAGACACACATAAAATATTCAACATTAACTCATGGAAGGATTTTGGATCGGATAAAGTCGAATGATCTCAAATGATTGTACGGATTTGAAAACAACCGTAATGCATCTGCCTAAATTAATCGCGTTCTTATATATATATATGGTAAAATCCCATCCGTGCGTCACACATAACTGTATTACCTTTTCAAAGGCAGGTATCATTAGACACAAAACCAATATGGCATCCAGGTAATATGTCTGGCAGCGTCAATAACGTTGTGTGTAGGTCGGATAATTGATTAATTCGGCTTTATCGATACTAGCAACTGCAAAGGCAAGTTGCCGAATGAAACTGACTGGGAAAAATGTGCTGTGACTTTCGAAAGTTTTGCATATCTAATGAGCTAGATAATACATTATCAGCGCAATGACGTAGATATAAAGAAAAACATGATCTCAACGTGATTGGTGTCTTTGATATGCTCCTTCTAGGTCACGAGTTAAATTCTACCTGATATATATATATATATATATATATATATATATATATATATATATATATATATATATATATATATATATATATATATATATATATATATATATATGTATATATATATATATATATATATAGGTAAAAATCCGTATTATGTAATCCAAGTGAATCCTAGTAATATAACATATTATACCTTATCCACATTAGATATTCAATATATTTATTATAAAGCATATAAATTCCAAGTAGATAAAATTCGATATCGCATATGGTATATGCCCATTTCGCTGAGAATGGTCAAGTGAACCACAAGGCGTTAGATAAAAAAAATCTTATCTAAATCTTTGATATTGCCAAGCCCGTTCTGGGCGAAATAGCCATATATCATATGGGGAATTGAATTTAATACTTGTAATACATACATATATATATATATATATATATATATATATATATATATATATATATATATATATATATATATATATATATATATATATATATGTATATACATGTATATATATATATATATATATATTTACACACACACACACACACACATATATATATATATATATATATATATATATATATATATATATATCAATGTGGCCACTGAAAGACTGAATAATATAAAACAAATATAATTTTTACAAACGCATGTATTTGGAGATGCCTAGTTAAGTGAAGCGACAATGTGTACAAGTTGATTGATTCTCAAGAACACTATGCCGTACAGCATCCACCGCTCGGTCAGTGCGCAGACTGCGCTTAGGTGCACTTCCCGGGATATATGATATTATCGCTTGGAGATACACTGACAGTAAAATTTTGGCGTTAATATCTCTGACTTTGAATAATTGTTCATTCATTGGAATAGCAAATCGCAATTCGACTTACTCGATTTTGGATACCATACGTATGTGTTTATATATATATATATATATATATATATATATATATATATATATATATATATATATATATATATATATATATGTGTGTGTGTGTGTGTGTGTGTGTGTGTGTGTGCGTAGAGAGAGATAGAGAGTGAAAACGATAGAAAGAGCGATAGATAGATATATTGTTCTAGTACCGTAACTGGTTTCGGCGCAGAATTTTGAATCGTCGTTAGTGTGTAGCATTCATTTCACACTGGAGTCCTTGGAAGAATCAAGTAATGCTTCTCTTCTCCTGTAAGAAATGGGTAAATACTAGGTTAGTATGAACTCTAAACTATTACATTGGAACCAACCTAAGGGAAAATCAGTCTGAATTCTAAAAGTGGAATAGGCTATAAGAAAAATATAATATCTATCACAAGAGCTCATATGAAATTCACAGATATTAATGAAAAAAATAGTAACCTGTAGATAAACATGATTACTACAAGCATTACATTGCGAGTGTGTGTGTGTGTGTGTGTGTGCGTGTGTGTGTGTGCGTGTGTTTGTGTGTGTGTGTTTGTCTGTGTATAACTCCAGACGATCAATACAAAACAATTAAATTAATTGATAAAATTTTAAAACAGGTAACCTTATCATCAACAAATAATAACCTGCAAGATCCAAATTGCAGAAAACCATTATTAATTACTGTTCTGAATAAGTAAATGATTAAGTAATAAAAAATAAACTAGATTTGCGGATATATCCTATATTAAACAGTAATTACATCAGAATAGTATTACACGACTAGTGAGAGTCTATCGAATGAACTAACGCTAAATCTATTCACAGTTCCCCAAAGCCTTCTGTCCTACTAATCTTGTAGTAGGCGGAAGAGTCTAACATGGACACTTTAGAGGCACTGCTCCAAAACAATGCTGTATTCAGATGACTATTAAGGGAATCTGTTTCTGAAGGAACCCCATTCCTGTATAATTGTATTGAATATCTCACTATAAGCCTGGCAAGAAAACTCACGTTACTTGCCACTGAACAAAACTTAATAGGGATTCGTTTAAACCATACGAAAACCTACCAAACTACATCCGCAACATTACCGGAGAAAAAATAATCGATGATAGCGTCATCTGAATGTAAATAAACGTTCTTCATGAAAATTTACCTGTGAGGAAAAAACATATTTATTTATATATAATTTATAACTCTGTTATATTACATCGAACACTATTTTATTAGCACCAACAATCAATATGTGTTATTAATTTAAAATTCGCTCTACACACACACACAGACACATACATACACACAAAATTATATATATATATATGTACTAGTAGTAGTAGTAGTAGTAGTAGAAGTGTAAAAGTTGCAGAAAGAGTAAAAAAATAACACAGACAGACATGTATAATTATATATATAATAATTATGCTTATGTTTAAATGAAAAATGAAACATAATTAAAATACTTCTGATTAAATGTATTCTATTTCCAAAATTTACATAAAAGCTGTCGGCTTTTAAGTGAATCAGACCTTATAGGCGTGGAATAATTTCAGTGCCATCCCAGATATATATATATATATATATATATATATATATATATATATATATATATATATATATATATATATATTATAACTCTGCGAAAATGCACAAATTTATCATTGATTATTTCGAAGTTCGTTGCTTTCTTATTTGTATTCTGATAAGAAAACGTCTGATAATTTTAATAACTGTTTCATTATATAGCCAGAATACTGGTCCACTATATTATTAGTAATGAAGCGTCATATTCTACTGTTGTTCATTGTGCTCTTTATATGATTAACAGGCTTATTTTTTTTAAATCATTGCAACGTCATTTCGTATATATGAGTCGGTAACGGCCTTTGCCATAAATCCTCCAAGACACTTGGATTTGGGGCTGTTTTAATCTCTATACATAGGAAGGACGTCGGTGTAAGAAAAAGATATGTCCTCTCACCGGATGTATTCAACCTATACTGGGTGGCAATTTTGTCCTACAAGGATGCAGTATTGGCATTCACAGTCTTAACAACAGAATATATACAGATGACAATCTGTTGATAGCAGACAATGAAAGAAACAACTAAAGCTCCTTCAGAATGCAGCAAAAGAAGGAGACAAGAAAGGACTAACTATGGACTACAAGACAGAATATATGGCTGTCAGCAAAAGGATGATCCTAAAGTGCAAATTGCAAATCGGGTATACTGAAATCAAACTAGCACGAAAAAACTTTAGTATCTGGGAAGTGTTCTAACAGATGAGCAAGGTGCAATATTGAGAAGTGAAGAAGCATTGCGGTAGTCAAAGATGCATTTAAAATTTTAAGCACGGTATGAATTGACAAAACAAAAACAAAAACAAAACAAACAAAAACAATGTAAAACGAAAAAGACACTGAACTGTTACGTGGCATATGTCCTTCTACATGACAGTGAATACTAGACAACCTTCTCAAAAGATGACCCAAAAGATATTTGGTTCATTAGAAAGATTCTGCGGACACCATGGGAGCAAATATGAGAAAATGGTTTGATTTGGTTTGGTTTATTTTATTTTATGGCACATCTACATCAATGGGTTAATTAATACCGAAAACATTTTTATTATCTGTCTATATTTCTGAGATGAGTTATTATATACACTATTTACATTATTCCGACAAAGATGAGGACAATAGTCCGAATAATGTAAAATTTTTATTGCTGTTAATATTTTATTTTTCAAAAATGTATTGCTAGCAATAATTTATTACAAAATATTTTTGGTATTTATACCTATATTTACATTTTCATAGTGTTTTGACCCCATTCTAGGGGTTAGCTATTTACCCATAGCTGGGACCCTAACAGCTGCTACCAACCCGAATCAGGGTGGAACTAGGAACACCAGCAATTAAGAGGTAGTTCCATTCTCCTCAAAACCTCCTGATGTGGAGCCTTGCTGTTGGACGTAGTTTATCGTCTTGCCGAAGACACACATGTAGCTTATCATCATACTCAGGACGAGAGAAAATGGAAGCAAAAAAGAAACTCATAATCGACATCAGGATGGGGAAGTTGAAATTTCTTTGGCATTTCATGAGGAAAGGAAGCTCGGAAAATCTGATACTCTGGGCACAGAATGATGGAAAGTGGCAGAGAGGAAAGCAGCGCGTAATATACTTGATGGACTTCAGCGTTTATATGGTAGAATAATGTTAGCGAGAAATAACAATAATGTTGCTTTATGTTTCTTCATCTTAGAGCTGATTGTGCATCATTGGCTGACAGATTATAACGGGAGGATTATAAAATTGAGGCATCAGAATTTGACATGTTTTTGTTGTGATTTTATTGGCGTAATTATCGTCGTTCAAAATGTCTCAGTGACATTGTTGAATGCTTAATCTGCAATAAAATCATTTGAAGACTGGTAGGAAAATGGAGAGAATTTTTAAATTTTGTCACTAATGTTTCTGAACAACTGGGTAAATATTGGTGGATTGACATGGGTCTCTTATAACTTGGAAAAAAATTATTTTTTTAAAGTGTTTTTTCATGATTTTACTGTTGATAGATGATTGTGTTTTATTGTTTCGACGCAAAAACCGATAGCCGGATAGTTTAGACAGCAAGAGATATATTCACGTACCGTTTTTTATGCACAGATTTCTCTATTTGATCGATTAAGGGGAGGACGATGCCCTGACATTATTTAGTTACATTATTCGAGAAAATTGTTTACAAGAATATTCGTGTATCAATAACCATAGTTGTCTATTATTTCCCTTTATATTTTCCTTTCTTTTGTTCTTCTTAGGCAGACACGAGAAATTAGATTCTTCAGAAATGGAAAGAGAAGGCGAAACTAAAATTTGCAACAAAAATAAAAGAAGATTAGTACGGAAAAATAAATAGCAGAGAAATAAATGGAATAAAAAACAAAAGAGGAATAAAAAGACAGATGTATAAGAAAGGTTAACGCAAAATTTTCGTTCTAAAACGAGGAAAGTGAAGGAATAGACGTAAACAAAACAATGAAAAAAAGATAGGAAATTATAAAATGGCAAAAAAAATGCGTAGGATTGCTGTGGAGATGAAGAATGCAAGACAATCAACAGAAAAACACACGTCCAAATACAAATGCATGTACATTAAAACTGATGAAAATAAAAGAATGGAGA
>OZ010573.1:47614894-47619894 GCA_963932145.1 Acanthosepion lycidas | reverse complement strand
TCTAATGTTGATTAATAATTCACAGCAGCTCGAAAAAAACTCGCTGGGATCGTTCTGACAAGAAAAGAACACCTGAATTTGTTGGGCAGGGACTCAGACACAATACGGAGGCCTACATAATGTGCAATGAAGTGGCACTGCTTATCATCGTCAAGACAGTGGCAACTTAAAGGCCCCAAGTCTGAAAACACATCTCTGTCCCTTGCCACACAAGCAGAACATATTCATGTCTGTCAAAGTAATTCTGCCACTCCCTATGTCTGTCCAGCTAAATTCCGAGTCTGGAACACACTTTATTATTATGTTTGACGCGATTTTGTGCGAGAGATCTACAAAATTCTTTGTAACATCAAATATGAAATGAAGGTAAAGATTATGTCAGCATTCACCAAATTAAACCAGGAGACGTTCAGAAGATTTACAGGATAATCCGAAGTCGTCTGGAGGCAGATGTTTAAATCAATGACGATTTTATTGAAGAAATTTACTTATTAATATTTTAAGATATTTTTGTGCAATTTCGGTAAACATTTGTCAATATGAGATGTAAGTGTTGTTTTCATGTATTACGTAATTTCAACGACAATTTATCTATCACCCCCCTATATATATATATATATATATATATATATATATATATATATATATATATATATATATATATATATTTGTTTGAATAAAAACAGACCACTTTAAGGTTCCATGTAATAAGTTATTTCAGCACAACCACTTTAAAAGGGCTCTGGATCCTCAGACTTTACTTCCAAATGTTGAAATGAAAAACATTCAAACATATCTGCACTGAATTTACATTGAGCTCTCTAGATATCATTCTCCTTGGGTCTACTCATACGGATTACCTAGTTTTGCATAAACTATATATATATATATATATATATATATATATATATATATATATATATAAAGGAAATCGTATAAGAGCCGACCCGTTTCTTCCTCTTGGGGCAAATGTTGCACTGATAGAATTCCACAGATGTCGACACACGTCGTCTAAGATACCTTTTTTGCTTTTGATTTTTTTCATATTGTTTTTTTACACAGATAGTCTACCTGAATATATACATACATACATACATATATATATATATATATATATATATATATATATATATATATATATATATATATATATATATATATATCACTGTCTGTGTGTATGTGTGTGTGTGGGTTTGGTGTGATGCAGAATTAGTTTAACAATGAGAGGGACAAGTCAACTCTAGTAAGAATAGAGAAATGGGATTTTAGGAAACTCGATCAGTAATCCTTTTGAATTAATAATAACAAAGAAAAAATAAATGTGAGATGAATTTAAATAATAGGAGAAAAGCAAAACCTAATATAGAAAATTTAGAAAGGAATAAGAATTGCAGAGGACAAAGGTTTGTAAAAAAAAAAAAAGAAAAAGGAAACTTCGATAAAGGGCATTTAAGCGAGGAGCAGAGTAGCGTTTTGTTCCGGAAAAAGATTAGCCGGAGATAAAGAGGCCCGGAGAAAGTATAGAGAATAGGAATGGATGATACTGGAGAAAAGAAAGAGGAAAAGAATGTCCATTATAATCATGAAAACAACCAAGAACAGGGATGAGGTTCGGTAGGGAAGGTTGGTCGAATTAATAAGAGAGTTTATTTTATGGCCAACATTCTTAGAGTTTTTGGCGCCACGCAGGAATGGGATACGTGAAAATCAATTCGTATTTTGTCATGAAATATCTTAACTCTATATTTGGTAAGTCGATGACGGCCTCTTAAAGTATTTGTTTACATATGTACCGTTCACTATTATAAACACTCTCACACACATTCATATATATATATATATATATGTGTGTGTGTGTGTGTGTACATTGGCTACTTACACACACACACATATATGTAGATAGATGGGTAGCCTATACTGAGTAAGCAAGAATTGAAAACAGTTATTTTAAAATCGAACAATAATGTCTGCCTGTTTAATTTGTTTTATAACATTATTCTAGTTTGCATCTAAGCTGTCTGACATCTGGAACAATTTTACGGAGAAACTTATTAATGTTCGTCATGTTTTCGTTCGACAGTCTTTCAACATTTGGAGGTTTGTTAAATCATAATTGTCTTAGTGAAGACAAGTTTGTATTTTTTTGTTATTTGTTTGTTCGGTTTTGTGAATAATGGTATTTTCGGAAGGTCGTGTTTCTTATATACGCGTGTCATATCAATATGTCATCATAAACTGATAGATAGATAGATAGATAGATAGATAGATAGATAGATAGATAGATAGATAGATAGATAGAGTTAGGGTGAGAGAAAGAGAACCGACGACGGAGACAGAAGGAATTAATTTTATTCATATATTTCAGGGATTTACTCGTTTAATCAGTCTATTTATCATTCAAATTAACATTGATGTAGTACAGATATGCTTGTCGTTTTTGATTTGTTATTTATTTTTGTTTATTTTAGGATTATTAACCAATAGTCTGTTATGTAAAGCTGAAATATTTTGGCATATATGAAGTATATATTTTTCATTTTTGGTCTGCAACCGGATAATACATTAACAATATTTTGTAAAAAAACAATGATTTTCCATTTCAAAATGCTAATGTTTAGCCCATACATGGAAGAGGAGAGGGATTCATACATTTCCCAAGGTTGTTTGCCCGTAAGAAAATGTCGCAAACACGACTGGAATTCGTATTCGTCGGTCTGAATATCAATTATGGGCCTGTCTGTCTTGCATATATATATATATATATATATATATATATATATATATATATATATATATATATATATATATATATGTGTGTGTGTGTGTGTGTGTGTGTGTGTGTGTGTGTGTGTGTATGTATGTATATATATAATAAAAAGGCTTGAACACTAATATTCCATGGTCATAATTTATTCCATTGGAATCGTAAATACGATCCAATTCATCAGACCTACAAATATTTACCACTATTATTATCTATCTATCTATCTATCTATCTATCTATCTCTCTCTCTCTCTCTCTCTCTATATATATATATATATATATATATATATATATATATATATATATATATATATATATGAGTGTGTGTGTGAAATGTGCATATACATATATATATATATATATATATATATATATATATATATATATATATATATATATATATATATATATATAATAAAAAGCTTAATTCCATGGTCATAATTTATTCCATTGGAATCGTAAATAGGATCCAATTCATCAGACCTACAAATATTTACCACTAATATTTACCACTATTATCTATCTATCTATCTATCTATCTATCTATCTATCTATCTATATATATATATATATATATATATATATATATATATATATATATATATATATATATATATATGTGTGTGTGTGTGTTAAATGTGCATATATATATATATATGTGTGTGTGTGTGTGTTATGTCCGGTTCTTCCTACCACGGGGATAGTCAAATGTATAATCAATAAAGAAGAACTCGAATACGGATATGGAATAACACATATATATTATAAACAGGAATATATACAGAAAAGTAGAAAGTGTTAGTACGAACAATCAGGTTTAGTAGTAATTGTCTGAACGCGACTCTGTTTCAGACTGCCTCTGACTCGACTGACTGACTCGATTGACTGACAGACTCCTGACGGACTTCACTCCAGACTTCAGACTGAACTCTAGACTTCAGACAGAACTCTAGACATCAGACGGGACAGAATTTAGTCACCCTCCCACGAGGGCATCATGTGGCACAAGGCCGATTTAACGTGGGACATCCGAGCACGAGGGATCGGCCAAAAAATATGCCAATTGAACCCGTATAAACGTGTTCAGGGTCGGTTTACCTCCCCGAAACAGACCTCTCGCTTCGGCGTAGCATCTTTCGGGTTCCTACCTGCCCGAAGGCAGAGAGTTCACCCGATCAGCCGGTCAGACGGTCTCCCGGTTTCGGACTGAACGGTATTTAGCCACACCCCGCCCAAGAAGGCGTCATGTGGCACAAGGCCGGTATAACGTGGAAGGTACGAGCCGTAGGCTCGGCCAAAAATATGGGCTTTGAACGTGTATACACGGGTTCAGGGTCGGTTTACCTCCCTGAAAGAGACTCCTTTCTTTGGCGTAGCTTCGTTCGTGTTCCTCCCCGCCCGAAGGCAGAGAGTTCAACCGATCAGCCGGTCGCCCGACATCAGCCTGAACGGTATTTAGTCACTCCCCCACGAGGGCATCATGTGGCACAAGGCCGGTTTAATGTGGACATCCGAGCCCGTGGGATCGGCCCAAAAATATGCCCATTGAACCCGTATGAACGTGTTCAGGGTCGGTTTACCTCCTCGAAAGAGACCCCCGCCCTTCGGCGTAGCCTCTTTCGGGTTCCTCCGCGCCCGAAGGCAGAGAGTTCAAACGATCAGCCGGTCTGCCGATCGACCGACTTCGGACTGATCAGTATTTGGTCAATCCCCCCACGAAGGCTTCATGTGGCACAAGGCCGCTTTAACGTGGGATCTCCGAGCCCGTGGGCTCGGCCAAAAATATGCTATTTTAACCCTTATAAACCGTTTCAGGCTCGATTTACCTCCCCGAAAGAGACTCCGTCCTACTTCGCAGCCTCGTTCGAGTTCCTCCCGCCCGAAGGCAGAGTTTTCAACCGATCAGCCGGTCAGCCGGTGGCCCAACTTCAGATTGAATGGTATTTAGTCACACATCTCACGAGGGCATCATGTAATACAAGGCCGGTTTAACGGGATCTCTGAGCCCGCGGGCTCGGCCAAAAATATGCCCTTTGAACCCGTATAAACGCGTTTAGGGTCCGTTTGCCTCCCCGAAAGAGACTCTGCTATTCGGCGTAGCCTCGTTCGGGTTCTTCCCCGCACGAAATCAGAGAGTTCAACAGATCAGCCAGTCGCCCGACTTCAGACTGAACGGTATTTAATCACTACCCCACGAGGGCATCATGTGTAACAAGGCTGGTTAAACGCTTGATCT
>OZ010573.1:47592394-47609894 GCA_963932145.1 Acanthosepion lycidas | reverse complement strand
GCCCCAACCTAATATATATATATATATATACACACAACACTCTTTTGAATAATACTTTGAATCCCAAAGTAGGAATAGTAAACATTTAGATTAAAAATCTATATTGACAGATAAAATGAATTATTTACGTTATAAACGTGTTCTTGTTATAACCGACACAAGTTCATTAATACCAATGAGACTGTGAAAGAATTAAATCAGACAATAAAATGAAACAATATATATATATATATATATATATATATAATATTAGTGGTAAATATCCGACAACAGTCATTTTCCCCCTTCAACTCACACCTAATTTTAAATAAAACTCTCTCTGTTAAACCCCTCTCTTATAAACTAACATTCGTCTCACACTCTCATAATTACACTCTCTCTAAATTCTATTTTTATTTCCGGAGTAGGTTTTTTTCTGTTTTCTTTTTGAATTTGTAGGTCTGATGAATTGGATCGTATTTACGATTCCAATGGAATAAATTATGACCATGAAATATTAGTGTTTAAGCCTTTTATATATATATATATATATATATATATATATATATATATATATATATATATATATATATATATATATATATATATATATATTCAATCAATGATATTAAAAAGAATTGTCGGGGTTGGTCTATTTAATTTTGCATTGTATTTTTCCAGTGTTGTTTTTTTTTTCAGTATATGTTGTTCAGCATAAATTAATTTTCATGAAACATTGCTTGAACTAGAAATAAGTAAAAAAATATTTCACTTTATTTACATCATCTCATGAGCAGATCTTGTTAATATCGTGCAAGTGTGTACCTTTTGTAATTAATCTACATTGCCATATCTCTCTATTTGTGCTAAAGATAACAGTAACCTTTTATTGCAATCCATGACCCTCCAAGGCGTTGCATCGGGTATTATCTTTGTTTCGTGAAGAACGCTTAAATATTTCTTTCCAACAGAAAAAATAAAATTCTCAGAACCAGCTCAGACATCGGAATATTTGTGCACATCGACCATTACGTGAGGCATACCCGGTCTATTCTAAGAAAACAAAAATTAAAAAAAAACAAAAAGAGATTAGCAATAGCATTCACTTTTTATAATGGTATTTCCTAGCAAGACGTGATTCTTGTACAATAATGGAAGATTTAAATTGGTAAGAATGATAAATTCAATTAGTCCTCAAATTAAAATTTATCAGCTTTGGTCGAAAATTTCGTTATGAGGAATTTCTATTACATTCCCTTGTATTCCGCATGACCATTTTGATTGTCATACAGAGATATGTGACCTGCAATCAAAATCTAATTTTAAAATATATTTGTTTCTGTATCACATCATGGTCCAATCTATACTTCTGGTTGTGCTGTATAATCAAACACTGATTAGATATCTCATAATCCCGGAAAATGAAATTGGACTTTAATATTCGCAGATTGATTAAGTCCATTAAAAATACAGAAATGTTTACCAGTTACCACGATATATATACCTAAATAATATCGTAAATGAAACGAGTGAAGGATGAATTATATCGGCCAATACATGCTGCTTTGAAAAACATATCATATAAAATAATATAATTTAGATTTCTTTTTGTTTATCGCGTAGAAATATATTTTTCTCGTGCATAATACCACAATTAAAGAAAATGCTAACTCATTGAATTCGTCATATTCTGAACATTTTCCTAAAATCATATCTCACCAAGTTAGGCAATAAAGCCACTGAGATGCAAGGGGATATTTAGCGTGAGAATATGATAAATGTAAATAAAATAACTGGATTCAGGATTATATAAGAAGTCTATTGACGTTGCATTTAATTTTTTGAAGATCGCAGGTGACGGGAAAGCAAGAATCATGAAGAGGACGTTCAAGCACTGATCTGTGTTTACATCTAGCTTTTAGTCGCCAGTCTTTCGGAGATCTCGAAACCGGTAGCCACCCACGTGGAGGCCCAAAGAAACGATTTCGAGACTACCTTAAGGGTGCTCTTGTCTCCTGCAATATTGACCCAACACAATTGGAGAACCTCGCAAGGCATCAGATCGTCTGGCGGTCTCTCTGCGTCACCGGAGTGGCGCACATCGAGGAGGAGAGACGAGGAGCACTCAAGGGGAGGCGACGCCAGCGTCATCTGCAACCTGCGAATTCGGCACTGGGCATGTTTCTATGCCACCTGTGCCTGAGATCTCATTTGGCAGTTCACAGAAGACGGGTGAAGATGGAAGGACAGCGTCGTCGTCAGCAATGACAGACAGCCTAAGAGAGAAATGAGAAGAGTCCCCAGGCTATTACTACTTCTAAAACCAAGATTTAAATGTGATAGATACCATGAAAGAAAGCCCTTTAGAACAAATTCTAGAAAAATATTTATAGAAAAGTCACGGAAAAGCCAGTTTACGGCGATGAGAAAGTGACTGAAGTTTGGATGCCAGGTCAACACTGATGACATTACAGACCTTTCTTTGGATCTTTCAGGAATATCGAGGTATATAGCCGCAGCATCAGACCAAATACGTCAGAAATATCCAATGCAAAACGAACTGTAGATTTGTAAACTTTCACGATGGGTTCTGACTAGAAAAAAATGTCTGGAGTAAAGCAGTGAACAAGCTTTCCTAGCAAGAAGACGTGGCAACTGATTCGATATAATTACTCCACTTCATGTCAGTGGAGAGGCTGAGACTGAGAAGGTGAAATGTGTTGTTGTCTTATATGTTAGCATCAGCCATACCAATGGAATACAAAAATATTTCAACAAGGACAGCAGTTTCATTTCTGAACCGTTAAAGGTTATAAGAGACTAGCAACATGGCCCGGCGTTGCCCGTGCTTGATTCGAAAATTGTACGACTAATACAGCAATCGCTATCACTTGACTTAAAATATTTTGCCCTTTCTTGCATTTAAAGGAGTGCCCTTTGCCGTGCTGATGTTGATACATGCCTTACTTCTTGCCTATCTCACACTGCATTTTTTCTAAGCTCTATACTAAACATTAAATCTGTTACGAAATAAGAACTAAACAAAATGAACACAAAACGATCAGCTTTAAAAATGGACTCATAACTGTAAAAACCGAATGAAAAAAGAATGTTAACAAAAAATACTTTTTTCACACCCAACCCAGTTCTGCGGAATCAGAATCAACTTTGATTTTAAGCAAGCGAATGAGCCAATTGGATTAAAGTGCCATGCATATTTAAATTTTCCCCACTTGTGACGAATGCAGCTATCGATTTTTTTTTGCATGCTAGCATGCTAGTTAACATTCGTGTCAGTCAGTTGTTGGCTCTCACGCTTGCTAATAGAATCTTCTGCCTATTCAAGGCAGCAAGCTATAGGCTCTCACTCTGGCCAGTAGAAAGTGGCCGCAAACTAGATGAAAACTGCTGTAGAAGCATGAAAAATTCGATTATTTCCACTATCGATGGGAGTTGGAAAATGCAACGTCGGTCTTGGCCTTCCCTCTAACTTGGAGCATGTGCATGTAAATTTTGGTGCAAATCCATCGAAAATTGCGGCTGTGCATTCGTTACAAACACACACACACACACACCCATGCGCAGACATACACGCGCGCGCGCACACACATACACACACACATACACACACACATACACACATACACACACACACACACACACATCCTGCCTTTTATAGATAGAGATGTCTTTCCCAAGCTAACAGCATAGTGAAGGTTGTGTTAGAAATCAACTACCAGATTGACATTAGGAGACCTGTCGAACTTACTGTTTGTATTTGAGATGTCCTCGAATCAGATATATTACATTTTTCCTAATTAACAACAATCATCGTTTATACCGTATTTGCCAATGCAACGTATTTTCTATTGATTCTATGGCATTTGCATTTTAACCTTCCTTTAACTTTTCCAATAGTTTTCTTTGACGTAATTAATACAGACGAAATTGAGCAATAAGGAAACCATTGGTCCTTAACGGCCGACTTATCTTTTAAAACTGTGGCGCCAATATTTAAATTTAACGCATGGAAATTTCTTTCTCCTTCAAAATAAAAAAGGTTTTATTAATTGTACTAACTGATAAATATTTCTATGGAAATGTTCGTATGAAAACTAAAAGACCATATCATATTTCCGACTAACAAAAATAAAAAAGTGAAAAATATACAATACAACATATACCCTTTTACCATTTCTTTCCATAAAATAAAAAAAAATCGATTACTTGCACCCGAACGTGTAGCAGCAGTTATTCAACTACTTCATCTTATATGTGTAAATATCTATCTATCTATCTATCTATCTATCTATCTATCTCTTTAATGGTGAGGCTTTTTATATAGGTTGTTTGTTTTCTTAAAGAAGGAAAATGTGGGATTTAAAATACTTGGCCATATCTTGGCGTAGAGTTCGACCAAATTTGGGAGTCACATTTATAAGTTATACGGTCCCCATGAACAAGCTTAGTAAAAAAAAAAAGCACTACCCCCTCAAGGTTCTTAATGTCGGCCTCCGTTTTGAGTCTGTGTCCTTCAGCAACAAATTCCGGAGTTGTTTTCTCATCAGAACGATCAAAGTGAGTTTTCTGAGTTGCCGTACTGCATTAAAAATATCCAAGACTTTCTGAATCGTCTGCACAATCATCAGACACACAAATAATGTGACAAGTTCGTAACGAAGGTCCCGGCGAGAATGCCAAGCATAACAGCATGCCGTTTCCAAATCTTTGGTGGTATGAATTGTGTCAAGGTGGTCTTTTTTCTCACAGACGGTGCCCAACTGGCCATACTATACTATGCAGTCGACAAGCTCAAAACCAAACAACGGACATGCGCGAAATGAAAAATATTTAACAATCGCGACCCTGTACTTGTGTCATTGCGGGAGCATATCTGTCTATGAACATTGCTGAGGTGTTAGTGATTCTGGCTGCAGGAAATACAGTGAAATTTGGCTACATGCTAAACTACGTTTAATCATTTAAAGTACGGGGACTCGTGGAATATCTTTAACCAAATCAAGCATTCCCGACCCAGTTTTCTGTAGCCAACACAAAATACAGTTGTACCTGCTTTATTGTTATTTTTTTTTTCTATTCACCTTATTAGTCTGCACTACATTGTCCAGATAACAATTTTGATTACACGTCCTAAAAAATGGGTGTCATTCTGCCTCTTAGAAAATAAGACGCTGATTTTTAAGTAAAGCGAACTTTTTGTAACATCCGCTAATCTTGATTTTCAGGAACTTTGTTAGCATGTTTTCTTCGTAAAGAAGTTTTATAGTTATTATTTACGTTTGGCTGATTATTTCGAGATCATTATTTATACCTATAGAAGGTAATGTTTAGGTCACCTAAATATATCTGGTGCCAGCCAACAGCTTTATAATGACGGAATACTGCAATCTATATTATCATTTCAATATGGATCTTTATAAATTTTAACACCAATTGGCCACACAACGACAGAGCTTGACTCAACTTTTTCTACCTTGGATCCATCGTCCCATGTGATCATTTTTACGCCATAAATCGACTGTTTTCAGGTTCTAATGTCGATATTATTTCCCTCGGGTGCGTTTTCCTATATTGTGTGGATGACAAAATCGCACGGAACGGTCAGTATATAGAGATACCTTATTAGATTATTGGTACCAGCCTTGCATTGGGGTGTGATGGTGAAGTATTTTAATTATTGCATATTTACAATAATTTGTAATCGTTAGCGCCCAGAGTTTCCTTTGCTGCTGATTCAAGTTTTCTTCTTTATGTTGTGTCTCTATATCGGCTGTGGGCGTTCACGAATCTGCTTAATTCCATACCTATTTCAGCTCTTAGTATGTTGGTTTTAATAAGCGTTTTTTAAAGCATGTCTGCAGTATTACTTCACTACTCTTCTGCCATCCATTTATAAAAGATTGATATGAGGGGATAGTCGCTGTTTTTCTTGGAATCTCTTGCCTTCAACATGCCCTATGAGTGTAAAATTCTCCTAGGCGTCTCATTAATGTGGTTCCTTAGAAAATTCAACAGGTTCTTTCTGATTCAAAGTAGATGTGTAATTTTTGTTGCTATTGTCCCTAACATTTGAAAGTTACTCACAATGGGATTCTCAGCATCCTTCTGTAGACCTATTTAATAATCTTGTCTTTGTTTCTAACGTATTATTAATGTTTTTTATTGTAAGGCTCTATTTAGATTTGGCAAAAGTCCTTTCGCTATTCCAGACTGTTTTTGAATTTCGGTGTCACATTTCCCATTCTCTATTAAAACACTGCCAATTTATTCCTGTTTCACGTATAGTATATACTAAATCTGTGTTAGTCACATGGTGTGTTTTGTTTTCGAAAAATGGTTCCATTACTCGTAATTGTAGGTTTTCACTCTCCTACTGTTCTCATGACTCGGTCCGTGTGTGGATCCCGTTGTGTGGCATCGTTGTGGTTCAGTTGCTGTGGGAGGCAGACATTGGTTTGTCTTCTTCGTAGTATCCTTCCACCCCACCTGACTAACGAACTTATATTCTTATGATATACACACGCACCAATATATATATATATATATATATATATATATATATATATATATATATATATATATATATATATATATATATATATATATATATATTGGTTGGTGCAAAAATAATAACGTAATGCTGTCGTTTTTGGACGTTAAAAATACGTTCAAAAATCATGTCGTTTTCTCACATAGTAACATATGTGAGAAAACGACATGATTTTTGCACCAACCTAATATAATTTACAATATATGCTTATGCAACAAATTTATTATAATTTCCAATTAAGTGAATAATTATATCTTCAGGTCGAGATTTGAATTAATAAATATTTTCACGTTGATTTCTTGTTATATTATATTTTCAGCAGTACGAGAATATTGTACATTATTGTAAGACTATAATAATTTTGGTATTGGGATGTCTAAAGACACATTATCAATTTTCGAAAATAAGAGGTGTTTAACGCAGAGATAGCTAGTCATGAAAATGTGTAGATCATTTGCCATCCAGGTTATAGGCACTTACATTTCACAAGAGTATTATAGTCCTAACTGTGCCGCATGAATTCCTCAGCTAACTTTTCACAACTATTCACCTTGTCACATTTACGTCTTTCGTCTCTATAAGATTCTATAAGTGGAGGACGCGGAAATTAACTCGTATAATAGCTGTAATCCGTTGGTATATACGTTTCTATTGGAAGTACTTTCTTTTAAATAAATTCATCCAAGCAAGGTGATAATACCACTAAGACGCAATCGGCTGGTGTGTATGAAAGAGAATGAAAATACATTATAAGGAACAGGACACCTAATCCCAATTATTAAAGAAGGTATAAACTCTGCTCCTCTTTAAAAGACCGGCTAGGATTGCTAACTGGTCGGTATCCGAATATATCTTCACCTACTATATCTATAAAATGCAGGATATGTGTGTGTGTGTGTGTGTGTGTGTGTGTGTGTGTGTGTGTGTGTAACGAATGCAAGGCCGTAATTTTCGACGGATTTGCACCAAAATTTACATGCACATGTTCCAAGTTAGCGGGAAGTTCAAAACCGACTTTGCATTTCCCAACTCCCATCGATAGTGGAAATAATCGATTTTTCATGCTTCTGCGACAGTTTTTTTCTAGTTTGTGGCCATTTTTTACTGGCCAGAGTGAGAGCCAATAGCTGGCTGCCACGAATAGGCAGGAAGATTATATTGGCCAGGGTGAGAGTCAATAGCTGACTGACGCGAATTTTACCTAGCATGCAAAAAAATCGATAGTTGCATTCGTCACTAGTGGGAATAATTTAAATCTGCATGGTTCTTTACTCCAATTGGCTCATTCGCTTGCTTAAACTCAACGTTGATTCTGATTTCGCAGAACTGGGTTGGTTGTTGAAAAGTATGTGTGGTTAACATTTTTTTCATTCGGTTTTTCCAGTTACGAGTCCTTTTTTAAAGCTGATCGTTTTGTGTCCATTTTGTTTAGTTCTTTAGTCGTAACTGATTTAATGTTTCGTATAGAGATTGGAAAATATCTCAGTGTGAGATAGGCAAGAAGTAAGGCATGTATCAACATCAGCACAGCAAAGGACACTCCTTTAAAGGCAAGGAAGGGCAAAAATATTTTAAGTCAAGTGATAGCGATTGCTGTATGAGTCGTACTGGTATATTATGTATGGCTAATCCATATTATAAAAGAAGACTTGATTTTCTGCCAGTCCGGCACATTGCCATCATATGTCTTTGCATACTCTTCCATAATATATATTCGTATATATGTGTTGTTGGTGAGAGATGTTTGTTTGTCTCATTTAATATATGCACACGCACATCCGCATGCACGCGCACAAACATGCCACTTGTTAATGTTTTGAATAAGGCATTGCAATATCACATTCCTCTGCAGCGCAAAATGGGCGACACCTATATTGGGCTGAGTAATAAAATCATAAACTTAGAGAAATAATATTGAATTTTATAGAAGGAATCCATCAGATAATTAGGAAATTTTATGGAATTTTGTTGAGATTATTATAAAAAATATAATTATTTTTATTTAAAAAAAACAAATTGCAGAAATACATTACGGCCTGTCATTGAATTAAAATATACATGCCCACAAGCAATAGTACATAGAGCCGATTAGAATATAATTAAAATTGACATGTTCGCTGTGATGTTTAATGAGCCTATCAAATCCGAGTAACAGGAAAACTGGATAAGATGAAATGTGTGGCTTTTGAAGTTATTTTAAGACCCCTTCCTGCTGAATGAATATATGTTTTAATAAATGTCGTATTGTAAATGGACAAACAATTCAAATTTTAAATTTGAAGAGAAGGTTAGAGGATTAGTTAATTTAGATCCTAAAAAAGTCAAATGAAAGACTGCTAAATATAAACAAAATACCGAAATGTTCAGACGGAAATACAGTTTTCAAAAATAATATATATTAACTAAAGTTGCTCATAATATTTCGGCGGTAGTATTAATAGATGATCGAAGAGTTAAAGCAATTTTCAATAAGAAACGTAAGCAAAATAAGTATTCTATTCATTGAACATTGACGCACCATAATCTCCGCTTTTCCTTTACTCTATCGGTTTTACATTTTGCATATTTCAAAGAGCGTACGTTATCTATAAAATGTCTGTCGATGATTTAGGCCGATGGAGTTTAATTTCCCTGTTTGTAAATAAAAAAGTGATTTCTACTCAACCGCTCAAATAACAAATATATATATATATATATATATATATATATATATATATATATATATAAGGAAGATTTTATTGTTGGTCCAAAGAGAGAAAATTGTATATTACAGAAGATAGAAATCGCACAGTTTTTGGCTATAATCTGGATTTTTTAAAATATATATTATACTTCATTTCACACGAGTTTTCGGTCTTGCGACCTTCACCAGGCAAAGAGTGAATATTTCCACGTCTTATTAAAAGGAATCAATTTTCTTTTTGTGTAGTAGCCACTCTGATGTTTCTTCATATATATATTTATATATATAGTCAGCCACAGACAAACTGATTCGCTGTATCAAAGCACATCAATGTGGCTAGACGTCCGGTTACCTCTAGGTAGGATCGAAACCTGACTAAACTCTCGTCAGTCGGAGATTCTACCAGTAATCCTTTGGCACACAGCAGGGATGAAGGTGAATTTAAGCGTATTTATTTTTTAGATAATCTCAAGTGACTGAGATAACTCAATTCGATTTAACGAAGAGTCTTGCATTATTAGCCGTAATAGTCACTGTTTACCAACCCACGCTTCCTCTCCAGAGAGCTCAACCGAAATACTTTTTTTTCAGGACCATATATATATATATATATATATATATATATATATATATATATATATATATATATATATATATATATATATATATATATATCAGATCCTTGTTACACCTGGTCAAGCCAGGTGTAACAAGGATCAGGTTAGGTGAGTTATAACATGGATCAAGTCAAGAGAGGTCTAATATGGACATTTAAATGTCTCACCTTTTCTAAACACGTGATGCTTGAGGTAGAACACACGCTATAGTATCACCGAAAATTGTAATATTTCATCAATCATACACTGAATTTTGTCAGAGCATTCCGTCAATCTAGTACTGCGTTTAAATGCATAAAATCTAACTACCGTAGCGGATATTTCATTTACCATGAAGTCATTTATATAAGAGAAACAGGAAACCTAGGTTCTGGCGGTTGAAAAGGGACTGAGCCAGTGATGCCAGATAAGGACCAATTTCTATTTTTGAATCTTATTTGGATTTTGTCAATAATTTGTAAATATATAGCAGGAGCACCAGACCAAATGCGTCAGTAATATTCTAAGCAAGTTCGAATGGTAGACTTATAAATATTTAAGATTATCGCCACAAAATTATCTACCATAAGATAGTGAAATGATTTTCTTAACTACAGACGTAGCAATGGATGCAGTAAATAGTTTTACTTTTATGTCAGCTGAAAACGTTGGTCCAGTCAAGAACAATGAATAACCCTCCTGCTGATGGACGATAAATGGGTTCTCTCAGACGATTAAAAGAAAGCAGTTACATTATTGACGCGTTAAACTTAACAATCCATTCCTTGTCCCATATAGCAAAAGATTGTACAGCAAATTCTTCTTCTTTTTTTCTGAGAAACTTCAAATTGACAATTATCAAAACATTCCACGTATCAATGGAAAACAAATGATAACTTAGTGATGTTAGTATAAAAAGACATCTTTTATTTGCAAAATTTTAAATAATTTCTTAATGATTTAATTTAATTCTTTTGAGATAAACACTTTACATTTTCTGACATGTTTCAGTAAGATTTATAGTTTATAGGTAAATATTAGTTATACTAAAATAATTATTTAACTTATTAGAATAAACTAGAATTTATAATGAAAGAAAACTGTACGGATACGGATAGAAAATGAATTAATAATACATCCAAAATAAGATATGGTTTAAGACAAAACTGTCTTCTTACCTGAGTTATTCAAATTTTACTTTGAGAAGTTCTTAAGAGGATTAGAAGTCCTACAATTACTGATGGACATAATCATATCAACAGATGACATAGTGTTGTTAACACACACATAAGAAAAACGACAAAAACGTCATTCATAAGAAGAGGAAATCTATGGTTTCAGCAAAAGGAACAATTTCACATGCGAACAAGGACTTGGATATATCACAGTGGCTTTGAAGAAAATATAAATATCTCGAAGGTGTTTTAACAGGGGAGTAAAATGTGAAATCCAATTCTCAAGCCGTATTTAAATAGAATACACTGCCAGAGAAATGACCGTCAAATTATTATAAACGAAATAAACCTCGATAGCAAAAAAAAAATATATATTGATGCGTCTTAATATAACTCCTCTGTAATGTCAGATCGTGGTTGAACAATTTCCTCACCGGTCAAAACGAAACTTGTGGCAACAGAAATGTGGTTTTACAGAATGAGACTGAGAATAACCTACATGTGATCAAAGTGTAAACTTGGAAAGAAAAATGATATTTATATTTAGAATCAGAAAAAAACTGTTTTAACTTTTCTGACTTATAATTGGGAAAGATGGGTTCCCGTATGTGACACCCACTGGACATACTGAATTCAAGAGAAATGGAACAAAACTGAGAATAAGAAACCTAACGAGCTGCTGTAAATGGATTTAAAATAGACAGAACTTACTAAGAGATATAAACGATAGGAAAATCCATGTCCTCGCCCGTCCTATAACAAGAAAAAGAAGAACGCGAAGAACAAAAAGCAACTAAACGAAGAAAAGACCACCAGAAAGAAAAACAAGAAGACCAAAAAGAGGAAGAACCAAAAGAAGAAGAAAAACAACAACAAAAAGAAAAGAGCAGGTAAAATTTCAAGTAGTAGAATAATAATAAGAACAGCAACAAAAACAATATCAAAAAGAAGAAGAAAAAACAACAACAACAGAAAGAAGAACAGGAATAGCAAAAACGAAGAAGATGTAGAAGAAGAACAAGAAGAAGAAGGAGAAGAAGAACAAAAACGAAAAAAAACAGAAGAGGAATAAGGAGAACAAAAAAAACAAGTTGAATAATAATAATAATAATAATAATAATAATAATAATAATAATAATAATAATAGTAATAATAATATGAAGAAGTAGAAGAGGAAAACAGAAATAACAATAAGAAACGGAATAAGAAAAACGAAGAAGATGAAGAAGAAGAAAAAGAACAACAACAACCCCCCCCAAAAAAAAGAAAATAACAGAAGAGGAATAAGGAGAATAACAACAACAACAACAACAACAACAATAATAATAATAATAATAATAATATGAAGAAGTAGAAGAGGAAAAACAGCAATAACAATAAGAAAAGGAACAGGAATAACAAAGACACAATACACAAGAATCCTTTTTGCAAATTACCCTAAATGCTTTTATATAATTTTATATCGAAATTATATTTAAACGACGGAAGGTTCTTTTGAATTCCTGTTTTCGTCTTTTCACTGCTTCTAATCTTCGCTGATAATTTGCGTTCAAATGCTCTTATTTCATGAACAAAAGAGGATATAGGCAATATGTATTTGATTCATGGAAATATAGTCAATAACAAGAAGTACAGTAGATTTTGCGAACCACCTGTCGAATATGTCTTTGGGAAAATCAAATTTTCCGAAATTGTAGGAGACCTCGATTCTGACGCATGTAATCCTCTTTCGTAGAAGTTAGTCAACCATTAAAGATCATAAAAAGAGGCAAATATTTGTCTGCGCATAATTCCTGTGGTCTGCACATTTTACATCCAGGGGATCACGTGGAAGATTTACAGTATGATTACGTTCATCTGTAATCATTTTTCTCATCGCGCCATAAGAAAAGTCTTTTTTTAACTTCGTTATTCGATTTCTGAACAAATATTTTGAGCGTGGTCAAACAACAATGTTAGTTTATGGTGTCTGTAAAGTGACAGGAAACTTATTCCCGAAATAAATGCCATGTTTGCCCGGAACAATATAGACCAATTAACCGCAATCTTATATGGCTGAGTTGGATACGGTGGCTATTATTAGAGATGGGTTTCAAGGAAAACTAATGTAATAATCTGCGAGTAGTAATGAAAATGATTACTCTAAATATTTAAGAAGAATAACTAAATATTAATTAAGTATATCACAAGTTACTAATGTGAAATGAAAATAAACACATTCATTTTTTATAGATTTCCACTGCCGCAATATAGCAAAGATTTCATGAACAGAAGTCAGGACAAATATACCATTAAAGGGTGCGGACTTATATTATGGAAAGAGAAAGAATCAATGCTTATCTTCCAAAATAAGCGAATGCTGATATCTATATTTTCTTGTGTATGTAAGTAATGGGTAAGTATCAATAAAAAGAAGAGAGAATGAATGGTCCTTAACAAGAACGAACAGCCTAGAAACATTTCATTAAAAAAAAAAATAATAATATTGTATTTTTATCTAATGCCAATATTCCTTAATGCCAGAGAAAGCTGGACGATATCCTAAATAGATAAACAAGAGACTTGAGGTACCGGGTATGCGGTTCTACAAAAAAGATGCCGAGAAAATAATCTGTAAAGTGAGCAACACTTTTACTTAGATTCCGAGAAAGACTGTTCTAGGAAACCTAATATGGATAGGAGCTTTGGAGATTTTGTCACATATTAAATGTAAGAGAGGAAGAAGGAAAACTTTAAGTAGCGTAGGAAAGAAGATTGTGCGAATGGATGACAGAACAAAGACTTAGAGGGATAATAAAGGGAAGACTAATGCTTATATTTCGAAAGAGGCATTTGTGGTGAGTCATTATAGACCACGCCCTGAAAGGACAGGTATATTCTAATAGAAAACAAAGTTCCTACTTTTACTCTGGAGACGACTGTACGGATTAGGGCTATGCTGATGACATCCATATTTACATTTGGTATATATTTATAGTTGGTACATAGTTGGTATATATATATATATATATATATATATATATATATATATATATATATATATATATATATATATATATATATAAGCCTCATAATCTACTGCGTATTCCAAGAAATAGCTCTGAAAACACACATTTCCAAACGGAAATTAATTTCTTTAATTGGAATGAAAAAATCAAGAAGTGAAATTAGTAAATACAAAACACATCAAATCCCTCCCTGTATGAATCAATTATGGTTTGTATAAGCTATAAGGAACATCGAATAAGCTGCTCTAGGTGTAGTTTAGTGCAACACTATATGTTGTTACAAAACGAAAATATTCATCTAAAATCACGAGTCATAATTTTAAATACCTTAGTCATATCGAGATGCAATATAGATGTCATGAATGATACCAAACTCATGCAGAAACCTATCCCCAAAACAAAGATATTTTACTCGGTATATTTTATAATCTTCAAACGAATATACCGCTGATTGCTTGATCAATGAACGCCAAATGTTTCCTCACAAGGAAACGACTAATATTACTATCACTATTATGGAAAATGTTACCAGACATATTTCTGGCGTTTGTCCTTAGAAATCCATTGGATATTCTCCACACAGCTTTTGTACTGATCTCTGTTCTTTTTCTTAGCGCTCGACACTTAACTATTCGAAAATGTTAATTTAATAATCAGAGGCTAATTGTTCCTGTATAACCATCGTGCCGGTCGAACCAGCGATTGGAGTAATGGTCAACATCTATAAATCTTTTAATCATTTAGATTTGATATCAATTTTCTCACCCTCTCTTATAGCATATGCTCTGAAGCAATGACAGAATTTCTGACTTAAATTACAATAAAAATATTATGTTTCATTGGCTGTTAAAATGTTAATCTAATTACCTCAATTAATCATAATTCAGCTAAACAGTTTCTGTCACCATCCGCTTCTTGTACACATTTTGCATACAGATGTTTAGGTTTACTTCACTAGAATAATGGCGGGCAACTTGTGGAAATCAAAACGTCAGGACGGCTGATGCGACATCCTTCATATCCTCATTTATAATTAAATGATATCGTCACTATGCGTTATTTTATTATAGTTTTTATAATAATGAGCGCAATGGTGTCCGGACAGGAAAATAGAATCGTTGAACACTGTTCAAGTTACCACCTAATCTATTTCGTTAACTTACGCAAACATGGCTTAGAGAAATGCAGAGATCTCTTCTCCATAGTCAGCGATAGCTTAAATTTCATGGTAGCTTTGGTTCAATGTTTTGGTGAGAACAACATCTTTTCTAAAATTAAAACTGAAGAATAAAAATCTGAAATTCAGTCTTGTTTGTTTTCAGTACTGTCTTCTTTTCGTCGCAGAATTTTAACATTTCCCAAGCGTTTGCTCGCCAAACATCATACCACTTTGGTCAAATTAATATTGCCTCTAAATGCGTATTGTCTAATTCTGGTTTCTTTGTGAAAACCAATCTCTTCTTTCTTGCTCTTGAAGGTGATACGTAGAATAATCTACTAGCAGCAAAATGAACTAGACGCACACATTTATCTTTTGTCTATCATTCTTATTTAACAAAGCTTTTGGTTGTCGTGATCAATCTCAGTATTATTCTGCCTGCTGTTTTCAAAAATCAATTCTAAACACTTCAGTTACTTTCCAACTTCCGAAATGTCGCTTTGTGACATTCCAGTTATCTTAGCGAACGTACGCTGGTTCATATTCTTCGCCATTTTCACTATCTTGATTCTGGCTTCGATGGAGTTTTTCACCATGTATTCCAGTAATGAAAAAAATGAAAGAATTCGATGTCAACATGTAACCTATATGCAGAATACATCGATCCTTTTACGAAAAAAACGTTTAACTTATAGCTGTAAAACAAATACAAAAACTATCAGATGAACTAAGAAATTTGTATTTTGGATGTCGCTGGCATCTTTTCTCTTCATTCAAAACCATGGCTAAAAATCGGACACCCCGTGGTAAAAATGATGACTTACTGGTCAAATGTCCAACTGAAAATAAGCAAAATAAAAACATTTACTATATAAGTAGATTTTTTTTCAGTTAGATCAGTGGCACCAATTTCCTATTCGAGTAAAACATTTTACTAAGATGAAAATGTTTCAAAATTGTTTTAAACGCTAGATCAACTACAGCAAATTGGCGTATAGGTGCTTACAACGTTTCCCCATTCTTAGCTGATCTTGTAATATCAATGTGTGAGATATTTAATAACAAAAGTTTGAATACATAAAAAAGAAATCTAAATCAAATCGGCTAGATTAGAAACCGAAAATATTTATTTAAAAATGAATATTTTAAAATTATACATTCTTAGTGTCACCCACCCAGTCGTGCGCATGTGCAGTCGAAGCATAGTATGCATAAAATTAGTCAGATGACGTGCTAAATAAATAAAGTGACAAAATCGTTTTTCACTTTGTCATATTTATTCCCACGACAGAGTCGTAAAAGCAAACTAGCACCAATAGAATGTGCAAAAATTACTTTTATCTTAATATAAGAATGTTGTGGAATCCGGGATGAAATCCGGTACCAATATAAAACAAACGCCAAGAATGATAAGAAAATAATGTATTAACGTAATAATACAAACTGGTAATACAGGTTAGTAGTTCCAGGAATACGGGTTAGTAGCAAAATATCTATACAGTCTTTGGTATTGAAGTATCGCTGTATGACTTCTTACTGAGTCTACGGGCTCGCTCACTGTGACTCTTGCTGGCTACGTTTCGTTCTGTCTGTCTGTCTGTCTGTCTATTACCTTCACATTCTGTTGTTCTCTCGGGTCTTCACGTAGCAGTATATACTGAGTGGGTCCATTTGTGTAAAAAGGGGAGGACAACTCAACAAAAAATAACGAAAACGAAACAATTGACAGAAATTTGCTGATATCTCCAGACGAGTGTAATTTACAATTGCGCAATCGTGCTTGCAAGAATATACACATATATCAATGCTTGACTCAGCTAATGCTCGTGAGGAGCGGCTAAGATTGAAAAGAATACGTGGCTATTGGGGCACTGTTCTGTTGATATTCGCATACTTGGAGGTCTACCAATACCAAACATAGTTGCGGCGCTATATCAAGTCTAGTCAATATATTCTTCCTCACCGAAGCCCGTGGCTCAGTTGATATGACGTTTGGGATCTATCGCATTCGTCCGGGTTCGATTCTTGGTAGTGTAAACGGAAACGAAAGTGCTTTCTCCATTCTGTTGAGGATTACTTTAGGCTCGATGAATTACAATATATGATTAATCTACATCCCGCAAAATGTCCTCACTTGTATATTGTATATACTTGCTTGACCCAGCTAATGGACGTGAGGAGCGGCTAAGTTTTAAAAAAAGAAGACATATTCTTGGGGCACTGTTCCGTGGGTATTCGGATACTTGGGAGGGTATCTCTGCAGAATTGCGTGGCTAGCGTCGCTATATCAAATCTAGTCAGTTTCTGTTTCGTTTGCGAGGACCGTGGC
>OZ010573.1:47579894-47587394 GCA_963932145.1 Acanthosepion lycidas | reverse complement strand
TTAATTCATAGAAGACATTTGTATTATCAGCAGTAGGAGTCACTGTTTACAAATTCGTGCTTTCTCTCCAAAGTGCTCGACCGAAATCAATTTTCGTTGACGTATTTTTTTAACATGAAAAAACGTCATTATTTTTGCACCAACCTAATATATATATATATATATATATATATATATATATATATATATATATTGATGAATACAATATTAAATCATGGAAGGCCTATATAAGTTTCTCGTTGGTGAGATATAGATATATTCAAATATATGTTCAAATTATAGGTACAATATATTTAAATAAAGGAATGATCAATATTTACCTATTCAAAATTTGTAATTTGCCACATTTGATCAACAGGCCCTTGAAATAAATTCTTCTGATTCCGCTTCCATTTCCAAGTATTCTCTCAGACATTCAATTCATGAATTTTCGAAATGCCCGATACTTGTTATCTTTTAAATAAACCATGATCTGCTTCGAAGTATGACAGCTAGTACCCTATTGCTGAAAGATATCCTAATGATAAGCTATTCGACGGCGTATCTTCTATAGCAGAAATATATATATAAGTCTACGCAACAAGGACTTTTGCCGATCGCTTAATTTCAGTAGGCCACTGGGCACACGTTTCACTAACCAGACTTTAGCTTAAGCCACACACTGACATCTTCATCGCATGTCTCTTAATAATTTTTTAATCAATACACTTCCAGGAAAGCGATAAAAATCACTAATTCTCAAAAGGTAACTGAGAGTGGAAAAACAGAGAGGCCAGTAAAAAAGAGGATTCATGGGATATAATATGGAGATTTACTTTCTATTTACATTTTTGTAGTTCACAGAAAAGCAAGACGCCCAAATAAATCTCCACAAGCAATAAGTGCAGGGAAATAAATTAGTATAGTGCATACGATTATATCTACTAATTTTGAAAGTGAAATTATCAGACGAAACTCTCAATCTAGGATTGCGTTTAAATTGGTAATTTCCAGATACCAAGTGGAAGAACACAGCAGAAAAATCGCCATTAAAATATTTAATTAAAAGTTCCAGGCAATGTAGGTAACGGCGGTGCAAAAATGACTAAAGCGTAGATGCACAGTGAAGACCGGAAAATTTACGGATTCTTTGAATTTTGTTCACGAATCTGTCGATATAGTGATTTTCTAAGCTCAGCTTAGATGTGGCACAGGGCCAAAAGTATTGAGCACCTAGTGAGGATCGAACTCACTACTCAGTCGTAATTGATCTAGCAAGACAAGCTTTCTAACCATTACATCATGTCGAGGTGCCCCGAATCTCTCGATATATAGCAAATCATTAGAACAGATATGACATCAATATTCGAAGCACAGACAAATGCAAGAAAATTTGTCTTGCAGTATATAGTGAACCAACAAGCCTTGTGGTAGACATTGTAATTTATTCAATATAATAGTTTCTTCTCATGTCAGTAGAAAATATAAAACCGAATAGGTGTAACGAATTGCTGTCCTGGAGGTTAGCACCAGCCATACTGATGGAAGACCAAAAAATTTCTCTAATATTATTAAGCGAGAGCAGTTTCTTTTTGAAGATGATAAACGTAACTAATCTGAGATATTGTAGATGCTTTTTTATCTTCAGTATTTATATAGTTCTGCCATTATCTGCGAGGCGGTCTTTTGACTAAATGACGTAAAAATGATTCAATTTACCATTATATATATTATAAGTCATATACAACAATTTAATTTTCAGTATATCTGTAGAGGTCCTGTAAGAATTGTTGGCTAGGGTCACCGTGAATATAATCAAGAAGGAAAGCTGTGTTCTTGTAAAACAACACCCCACATGAATCATGTATAACATACACGACAGAAAAATAATCAAGCTCAGTGAACATTAATAAAATATTGTATTAACAATGATATACAAATTTCAACAATAAGTATAAAGAAAGTTGCATCCCTTTTTCCGTAATAAAAAGGGTAAGTTTAGCTAATTAATGTTGAGTACAATATTGAATGTTATTTAATTACAAAGTTCAATTGAGGTCTTAGCTAAATAAAGAATAATTCCACAGTGTGTTACCAGTGTAGAAAGATGTAATGTTCTTGAGAGATATCAATAGGAATTAATATGATTACTCGAATAAGTAATAATTAAGAATTAAAATGTCACAAGAATATGCGCCGTGCCGTATTCTCCAAGAATTGAACTGCTACTGGGTGTTGGCTAACAGCGAGAGGGTTTATATATCTACTCATAGGCTCCAGTGAGCTTGGCGCTAAAAATATAGAAAGATACTCAAATACGCGATTGGTCAGGAAATGGACCAATGCGTGATTTTAGAGAAAAATTCAAATTACGTGCGATGGCAAAATTGTCATATAATAATTATCATATATTTATGAACCAATGGCATAAAAAAAAGCGGAGGTGTGGCACATGTAAGTGATCACCACATATCCTCCATTTTTGCGAATTTTGATTAAAGCATCAATTTTTTTCTTATTTGTTTAGCCCTTTTGTATCTGGTCTTAAGTATATGATATATAGGCTGTATATGATTTCTACCAGCTCATTTAATGAATAACAATATAAATTATTATGTTCTGAAATATATCACGAAGAGAAATATAAGTACAAAAGGGTGTATATCTTTGATTTATAGTTTATGTAAAAAGGGTTTAGAAAATTACGTCACAAAGAACTTTTGCGAATACTAGGTAACCTTGATGTACGTGGGAAGGATATTAGAATAATCCAGGACCTATACTGGAAGTGGCCCACTTACATAAGTATAGCAAATGAATTTAATAAAGATATAAAAATGTAAATAGGAAAAAGACAACTGATTTATTCAACCTTTAGAATGGGTTGATTCTTAGAGAATTAGTATTTATTATTGGCAGCCACATTCTTAACAGCATACGATATGCAGATAACGCACTGATGATAGAAGACTACAAAAAAGAAACTACAAGTACTCTAATAGAATGTAGGGAAGGAAATCACGAAGAAAAGACTAAGCATCAATTGCAGACGGAATGGAAAAAGGAACAGCTAAACATGTAAATGACAATTTGGACATATCAAAATTAAACGAGTACGACATTTTAAATTGTTGGAAAATGTTTTAACAGAGGACAGAATGTGAAGACTGTAATACAATGGAAGAATTGGATAAGCTCATTGTGTTTTTCAAAAGCTAAGCGATGTATTAAACCAACAGAAAAAAAACTTTAGAAACAATGAAAAGAGTACTGAACTGTTATATAATATCAAACCTTCTAGGTGTTTACTCTGTTTCCTCACTAAGACGAGTTGTGACAGACGTTCTTTTATTAAGTGGGGGGGGACCGGAGCGCGTACACCCAGCCAAGAAACAAAAAATGTCCAACGCACCCACAACCGTCGGTTGCGCTTGCCTCGGAGCACCGATCCCTTTTTCTGGTACAATGATAGGTCTCGGCCTCGGACAGCTGATCCCCAGGGTTAGGCGCCTCTCAGTATTATTTTCATTAGTTGACATTCTGTCCTTTGACGGAGTCGCCCATGAGTTCACTCTGTACAAAGACAGAGACGCAAGTGAGAGATGATAAATGTGTTACGAACCATTCAAAAGAGAGGCTTACACACTATATAAGCCCTTCTGTATGGCAGAGAATGCAGAACAATCTCCTCATAGATGAGGGAAAATGTTAAGAAAACAGAAATTTAGATTAGCAGAATGACGTAAAGAACATCATAGACTTAACAGATAAGGGCATACAAAGTTTTAGAGAAATGGAAACAAAAAGGATTCTTATACGTAACCACGGAGAGGGACTATTGAAATTATTTGGGTATATAATGAAGAAAGAAAACTTGGAAAAGTAGGTACTCACAGGGCAGAGGAAAGGAATGCATGAATTACCTACCGAGTTTGATTGAATGGATAGCGGAACAGTGTGTGCGAAATATAAGAAAAATGTAATTTTATTAAGATCTAGAAAGTAGAGGATATTGGAGAGAGCCATTATCACTTATGTTCTGAATAGACACATCGTTGTTGCCTGGAGGATCCATCCTTTTTTTTTACTGATTTACCTAAATTTTTATTTCATTTGACATCTCCTTCAGGAACGGACAATATTCCCTATTTTAATTTACTGCTTGTCATTTTATACAGAGAGGTGTGCTCAAAAGTGACTTGCCACCCATCATTTTACGTTCTCGATTAAAATTCCACAACTGGGCTGAGGTTTATGGGGGACTTATGATTATTTGATATCTGTCGAATGACAAAACTGAATTCCTCTTCATGTGTCGCAGTGACTAAAGTACGCTTACATGGTTGTATGTCATAATGTATAAATGGCTCGTTTGAATGACGCATTAAAATGAAAAAAAATCTGGAGAATTTAAGTGACCAGTAATGTTACCATATCATTGGTTTGCTAATTTTATTTCAAAGAAAAACATATTTCGTAATAAATGTCGTCGAAAAGCCAGAATAATGTTTTGATATCAAATTGTGGCGACTCTCCATTTTCACCAATAAAATATTTTGCTTTAAATTGGGCCGTCATTTGTATTAATCTAATGCCAACAAAGACACGAAGCCATGTATAGACGTGTACAAATATTCGCAAACACAATGTCATATTTAAATATTGGCAAATAAGCATTTGTGTACTGTATATATCTGGTAAGTTATGCGTTGTTTCATCTGTCTCCTTTGCCTTCAATTTGTCTTGTGAATATCAAATTTCCAATTTCTCTTTCCTCATTGTCTTCCTCTCAAATTTCATAAGTCTCCTCCTGATGTCAAGTATGAGTATTCTTGGTATTCTTATCATCAAACGAAATGTGTATCAATCATTGTGCGTGAAAAAAATTGCATTTAGCCAACACATGTTAACATTGAGATTCATGGGAAATGCAAGACGGCAGCATATTCCTAGTAATCAAATAGCAAAGACAAACGTCTTATTCAGCGGAAATATAGAAATGTTCGTATTTTTTTTTTTTTTTTCGTTTTTACCATTTGTCTTTTTAAATGAGGATTTTCGTGGAGATTTCTTTTCCTACGCAATATTGTCATATATATATATATATATATATATATATATATATATATATATATATATATATATATATATATATATAACACATAAATACATCCGCACATATAATAAGATAACAAATAGAAACGGTTATCAATCTAGTATGGTTTGATTTCGTTAAAGCTTAATCATGTAGAAAAAAAAGTAATAAATTCTGGAATTTTTAATTTTGTGTTGTTTGATTTATTTTTGTGGGGGTGATCATGTTTCGCTTGCATTCGACATGTTAAATAAATAATTAAAGTAGAATTTGGCAAATTGAGTTACTAAAGGAAACTTCATTGAATGTGGAACTAGAACAATCTGGGCCTGGGGATTAAATAAAGGTTTCGGTTCGAAATTACAAAGTATATCACCTGATAAAAGGCCGCCGTGTTCATTGACCGAAACGTTGTGAATGTTATCAGTAAATATTAGGACAGCAGTCGAAATAATTTCAATAATGTAAATACTTACAATATCTCATCTCAGAAATAATAAAAAAAAAACAGATAATTTATGGTGCTCAGGATTCAAGGAGAGACAACGCGTCCATCATAATTTCAAGAAATTAATTAATTCCAAGCACATCTGAATAACTGTAAATACTGATATATCTATGTAAGTTTATAAAGATTATAGTTTTTTAATGTGTGAATAGGAGTATAATCTATATTCTTAGGTGTGTGTATGTGTGTGAGAGAGAGAGCTAGCTAGCTAGATAGATAGATAGATAGAGAGAGAGAGAGAGAGAGAGAGAGAGAGAGAGAGAGTGAACCAGGGAATGTAGTAGACATTATCTTTGTAGGTTTTACGTTTATTGATTTAGGATCGTTCTTATGGACATAACGTTTGATTTAGATAAACATACGTTAAATTCTTCAAGAATTGATTCAATAAAGGTTGATGATGTAGTATAATGTGTTTAATGTGTGTTTGTAGTTGCTAATATTATCATTATTAATCTCTCGAATTACTTTCTTTATAAAGAATAATGCTCTATTTTTTATTAGAGTCTCATTAATAAAATCAAAATTATGTTCAGTTTCGTGGCTGTCATAACATGGATCTTAATAATGAAGAGTATCATCACTGTGGTGTCAATTATTTATGACAATTAGATATGGACACAAGTTTCCAAGGAATTCTTAAAAGAATTTAAGAGATTGAATACACCGCATTATACCATTTTGATTTAATTAAATGACGCCAAGCTTTGCACAGAGTGCTTTAAAAATGATGGAATTATAATAAACATAAAAATAATTCTTAATAATTTAATTGCGAAAACAATCACAATGTACTGGATATTTTCGGAAAATAAAAATGTTTGCTCTCAGCAAGTCTCCCGTCTACAATTGCAAATATACAGAATATTTTTATAGTAGTATAAAGGGAAATAATTTTATGAAAAGGCTAGAAGTTTAGCTGAATGTGACATGTCATTTCAATATTTTCTGAATTTAAATTCATAAAGGAAATAAGAGTCATTTCAAATGGTGACTATTGTTGGTTATTTAATATATCATCACAGTCCAAGTTTTGTCACCCCCCCACCGCACAAAACATTTATCTTACACTTATAGTATTTAAGTGAAACCCATTGCTTTACATATAGCCACGATCATCTTTAGTATTACGTGTTAACTCAACTATAAAAACAATCATTCTCATCTTGTAGAAGACGTAACATATAGCTGGCAACCTATAATCCATGTTGACGAAGACATGCTCCACTAAGAAATGTCAAGTTACTCTTTAACAAATATAGATTTTAGGATTAATTGTAAAAAGTATACGCTGTTTCTGAAAGGAGAAAAACATAAGAGTAGAGAAGAATTTCTACTACTAATATTATTATTAATGAGTTTACCGCAGACACCAGAAGGGGAATACCTATAAGCGACACATCGCTAAAGATGCCGGAAGAAAAGTCGGTTCTCAGTCATCTTCCAGATAATCAATGGCACATCTTGAGATAAACTATTTTCACAAGACTTAGATCAGACAGAAAATGGAGTTCTGTTGCCATATGGGAGGCGGACTGACCGCTGTGCGTTTTTTAAAGGCGCCTACGTGGCATTATCGATAATTAATTCTTCCATTCTACATCTACTTTCTCTTTGGCTAATCTTGCAGTATTTCGATGGCAAATATTCAGAAAGGCAACATACTTGAGGTTGAAAAGTTCAGACATCCGACGCGTATTCGTATTCCATTGCTTAAAAAGAATTCTATACAAAAATTCCTTCCATTGCTTAAAAAGAATTCTATACAAAAAATTCCTTCCATTTTACCGCGATTTGACCAACATCCGGGAGGTTTATTCCCGATTGCTAGAATCTTAACATCTTAAACATATCATCATAAACTTGCCTTCAAAACTCATCCATCTATTATAATACAAAAGTCTCGTTCCATAACTAT
>OZ010573.1:47467394-47574894 GCA_963932145.1 Acanthosepion lycidas | reverse complement strand
GTCCTTTAAAACTTAAATAGTTCACACAAAAATAGGGATCGTCTAATACAAAAGTTACAACAAGCAAACCTTAAATACTGTTGTGTATCGGTATAGGTATGTAGTTCGCTTTCTGACTATGAGTCCCGGGTTCGAATTTCACCATAGTCGATTTTTCAGGAAGGAGTTTTGCTGATGTTATCGGTCTGGACGAGCCTAGCTTGCGGCACCTTTGCAAAGCCTTGTGAGTAAATTTGTGCAGACGGAACACTTGCAGCTGTCGATAGCTGTGCTAGCACTAAGTCACAAAGCATCGTGACCGAGGGTTTTAGTACGCAGGTGTTGTTCAGAATGTTGATCCCTCTAGATAACTGTTTCAAAAATTTACGCAGCATCGTTGATTGACTCTGTGGCTTTTGAAAAAACAAAAAGTGCCTGAGCGAGAGCCTGCAATAAGGATTGGCTAGCCGACCTAGTAGACGGGTATCCTCAAATACGAATGACCAGTTATTATTATTATGTAGGTTAGTGCGCTTGCCTTCTGGATTGCGGTAAGCTAACATTATAATGCTGAAGTACAGTTATAAATGTAATAAAACTTAAAATGCAATATTCAGTAGGAGATTACACATCAATTTGCAAAATTTCCGCCGAGCAATGTGCAAAAATAACAAGTAACGTAAACAAATCTTCCGTTCTTGATTTGTATAACTATGGGTGAGTTCACACAAGTCATCATTTCTCTTAGTAGTTTGAAATAACAACATTTATCATAATATACAATTTATATTTCTAATTTAAATTTATTATCATCGTGGTGTTAAATAATTACAAGTACTATAACATGGAAACTTTATTTTTAATTAACTTACAATATACTATGAAATGGACAAAGTCCCACAATTATTTAAAACATTTTTGTTATGTTTATACGTTCTTTTTTTTATACATACAAATATTTAAGTAAATATCTCTGTTTGTAATAAACAGTATTAACAACATTTACCGGCCTGAATGTCCGAGAAATTGTCATAGAAAATATGCGTCCTCCGAGAGGAATCGAATGTGAATCCCTCAAGTAATGTTCGTATAGCCTGACGTTTCTTAACAGATTGGGCCACAGAGGAACGTTCGTTTAGCAAGATCGATTTTATTTATGTTTATTATAAACAGAGCATTTAGTTAAATATTTGTATCTATAAAAAAAAAAAAAAACGTATAAACATAAAAAAAATGTCTCAAATACAATATATTGTATCTTGTTAAGCAATAAAACGTTTACGATGGCATGGATTCTTTATTTCCCATTACGCAATATACAACTTAAGACAATCACATACATAATTAAATCACTAACGAATTATAATGACCAACAACATCTGATGCAAAGCTTTTCATCTGAAACATCATAATTTCGAGTTTCATATCAGTCACATTATAGTACGTATATCACATAAGATCACGAATATTTACCTAGATTTTAGGTCTCGGCTTATCTATAGGTCGCTTTATAAGGCAGAAATATCCGGTAATTTTTAATTAAATTTAATTTTAAAAATCAAAATTTTATTAAGTGTAGCTTTTATAAAAATTGAGCTAAAATTCCTTATTATATCATAGTTAAAAAAATGTCTGGTTATAGGTTTATAACTATATGTCAATAAAGAGTACCCTCCTATAAATCGGCCTGTGGTTATTAATATGGCCAACGAGCCATAGAACATTTCTTCTTCAAGAAACATTTCTTACGGTTGAAAGCATCTCAATCGTTTTTACTCATGTAATGTAAGCATTATTTTGTTTAATTTAAAATTTAAAATTCAATTAATAAAATTAAGTCAATTATTGAACATAAAGCAAGTAACCTGGATAATATTTTTCTTCATCAATAATACTTACAACGTAATCACATACGAACCGAAATTTTAGACTTGTTAGTTTTTACAAAATATATTAATAACAATTTCAGTAATTTCTCTTATTCCTTCTGAGAGTCCTTAAATTGTATTCTAAATGTCTTTCAAATCAGGATAGAAATTGGCTTCATTTTAATAATTAAATAATTTAATTATAAAAAACTATCAACTAAACCATAATATATTTATGACAATTAAAAAGTTCAAACTGGAAATGAATAGCAAAGATAGACACAATTATTTGATAAACTTTGAATTGTAAAGTTAATTATCTCATCCCTATTAAGCAAGTAAAGTTAAATTATCAAGAATAGAAGAGACATTCTGTTAGAAATTAATGATAATTAGCATTACTAAAGCAATTCCCGATAAATATGATAATCACCATAAAGACGCAATTTTATATAATATATGCACATCTATACTTTTCGGAAATCAAATATAAGATTGAATATATGAGGGAATAATGGTGGAAATGTTGATTTATGACCAACGTAAAAATGACTGTAATTTCTTTATTGGTGAGTATAGTTTTTTCACCAATATACTTTCCATGATTTGTTATTTTTGACTTTAGGAATTTTATAGCGCCCTACATATACTATTTATTTATTGTTAATTGGTATGAGTTCGAAGTAAAGAGAATTGACTTGTTTCAAGCTGTCTCCTCGGTGTACGCCTACACTTAGACTAGATGACACTCAATGCTAAAGAGTCCAAATTACTCAGATATTTTTTACTGGCGTCAAAACGGGATAGTATGGACGATAAAAATAGAATAAATGAGTTATTCAAAAGAAAGAAAGAAAGAAAGAAAGAAAGAAAGAAAGAAAGAAAGAAAGAAAGGAAAGGAAAGGAAAGGAAAGGAAAGGAAAAAGCAAGATAGAAAAAGCAAAGGAAATAAACCTCGGAATAAAGTAAAGAAAAGAAATAAAGTAAAGAAGAGATATTGAAACAAATATGAAAATTTAGAACAAAAAGAAAGAAAGAAAGAAAGAAAGAAAGAAGAGAGAAAGAAATGTAAAGTGAGTTATTGAAATGTAGAAATCGTATTGTAAATGATAAAATAAATATGAATAAACAGCAATAATGAGCAATAATTATGAAAAACACATGGAATAAAGAATGTAAAATCTTTAAAAAATTTAAAAAAATGCTCAAAAATAGTTATATATTTTATTCGTTCGGGCTAGCTCAGACAGTCATGACGCTATCAGGCCAAACTTCACGGTCCTAAATCAATGTCAGAGGATCATTAGGGTGATACCTGTATCATAAAATATCTAATCAATGTAAGTGGTTGATGGGCTACCAGCCCCTCTTCCGCAATGACTAGGTGTCCAGAGCAGTAGATCACTCGCAAGTTTTTTGTACTCTTGCCAAAGCAAAGCGCATTCTACATTCAAGTAAAATTATAGAAATATCAGATATCTATCCATACTTGGATGATGCCTCCAAGAGATGTTAATTACAACTCTCAACATCCGAGTGTAGCTGGCATCAAGCTTAGACACTAGGGTTTTAGTTAATCTGCAAGTAGTTGAACCATACATTAAAACCGCTTCTTCAGTGAAGCAAAAGTATCTATTTATAAGGTTGTCTGGTAGATCAAATTTCTAGATTTCATACATTTAATTCAAGCCGTCCCAGGCTACAGCTATATGAATTTTCACATCCTGTTCAATAGAATTTACTTCGCTTCTTAGGTATTTAAATGATTCGAAATATTTCATTGATTTACTTGTGACAGTATTCATCCTTACTGGTTGAAGGTTATGAATTCAGTTTTAGATGGATTGTCATAAAGTTCAATATCGTTAGCAGCATTTTCTATATGAATTAGGATAAACTTAGCATTGGTAATGGTGTCTACAGTGATAGAAATGTCATCTGCATAATCAATTCCCTTCACTTTTTGGCAGGATCTAGAGTTGAGGGCCATGGTGACAAAGTAAAAGCTAGATTATAATGTTTTTCGAGGGAAGTTCCTAATACATAGTCAAGTGTGATGCCAAAGAGAAATAGTGTGTGGGTGTCTCTCTGAGGGACCGCAGACTTGATGCCGAAGAAGTTAGTGTCTCATACCGGGGATCTCTCCAAGTCTTTGGCAATTTTTGTATATCATCATTATTTCAGTTACTGTCTCAGGAGCCATCTCATATGTAAGAAGGATCTTAACAATTTTGCCATATGTACAGAATCAAAACTACTAGAAGTAAGGTGGCTTAGAGGCTATTTGCCTTGACACACTGTGATGGGTCCTTACATATAACTACAGAATGAACTCTTCCTAACACTATGTATACTACGCCTCTCAAAAGAGAGGGTCGAATCAAGCCGAGCTCTTCGCCTTGACGGTCGAATTCTCTGCCTCTGAGCAGAGAGGAACCCGAACGAGACTCCGCCGAAGGGCAGAGTCTCGTTCGGGGAGATTGACCTAACCGATCCCGTTTATACGGGTTCTACGGGAATTTTTGACCGAACCTACATGCAACCGTCGTGGGCGGGTAGCTAGATACCAAATCAAGCCGAGCTCTTCGCTTTGACGGTCGAACTCTCTGCCTCTGAGCAGAGAGGAACCCAGACGAGGCTCCGCCGAAGGGCAGAGTCTCGTTCGGGGAGATTGACCGACCCGATCCTGTTTATACGGGTTCTACAGGCATTTTTTGGCCGAGCCTACGGGCTCTGAAAACCCACGTGAAACTCGGCCTTGTGCCACATGCAACCCTCGTGGGGGGGTGGCTAGATACCGAATCGAGTCGAGACGATAGTAGTTCACTCCAAACCAGACTGACGGTCATACTAACACCTTCCACATCTTGCATTATTATTTCGTGTAATATACCTTCGTTATTTTTACTCTTGTGTTCGTGTCGTTCTTCCTCGGTCCTAACCTGGACCATAACACACACTCTATAGTCAATCCATTAACCAAGATTTATCCACAGTCGATCTATTTTTTTGGAAAGCCATTTTATTTTTTCGGATCACCTTCTTTACTTCAGGTTGTATTCTTTTGCGAAGAATTGAGATGTAAATTTTTCCTGAAATGGAGGTGAGTAGGATTCTTCTAAAAATACTTCCGAACCTAGATCTCCTTTCTTCGGGAAATTCATCCGCCTGCCCATCTTTCTATGACTTTCAATTATATATGGCCTTACAGAATAATATTGTTGAAATACTGGGTCTTTAAAACCTTCGGAGTAATATTATCAAGTAGTATGGCCTGCCTATTATTTCTGTTCTTTGAAAGCATCTTCAAGTTCTGCCTCTGTAAAGTTTCCATATTTAAGATGAAGTTCTATGATTCCCTTGACGCCCATTTCTAAAATGTCAGGTACATTTCCTAAGAGATTTATAAAGTTATCACTTTCCGCCTGACTACTCGCTTTTATCTTTGAAATCTAAACATATACAGCGACCAAAATATCACCTTTGTTTCGAGCAGATTTTAAACTACAGAACACAAATTTGTCACATAACAACCAGAAATGGTCATGCATATTCTGTGCCGTGTTGCCGTTTGGGATGTGTCAACTGACAAATTCTGCAAAATTTCCTATGCTCAAATCCACTATCTCTTCTCCATAAAGTTTGCCAGTAATCAACGAATATCTAAGTGCACATTATTTCTATAAGAAGGAGTTCAATAAAATATCCCTCCCTTGTTGACATTATAGTGTCAAAGCCTATGTAACGATATTGCTATACAGCTGCTGTCTTTAACAAGACAAAAATATGCCTTATTTTCTGGAATGGTTTAAACTTGATGAAATACACCGAAGACCACTTTTGACGTTGTTAACCAACCTAAATATTATCAGGCATTATATTTGAAGGGACACTATCATCTATATGAAATAAAATGCAGGCCGGCATAAAAGAAAAAAAAGGACGAATGAAATATAGAACGATAAAGACAGTGAAACAAAAGTTAAAAGAAAAATAAGTACGAAATTACAAGAAAGAAAGAACGAAAATATGAGAAAGAATATAACCAATCTATAAACTGAATATTGCCTCATGCATGATTTCAGTGAAAAAGAAATGAATATTTATTATATATAAATTATATATAGGAACGAGCACACAAACGCAGAGACACACACAGAGAAACACACACACAGAGAAACACACACATCTATCTATCCATCTATCTATCTATCTATCAATCTATGTATCTATCTATCTATCTATCTATCTATCTATCTCTCTCTCTCTCTCTCTCTCTCTCTATATATATATATATATATATATATATATATATATATTGAACGTCATCGTATTAACTCATCATAAGAATTTAGTCCATCGAAGTCCGAAGATAAGAAACGCGTCACAAGAATACGTTTTCCATTTTGTCATTCATTTCCCCAATATTGTTCTTGATGTATAAAAATATATATCGTTATGTCACACACACACACACATACACACACACACACACACATATATATATATATATATATATATATATATATATATATATATATATATATATATATATATATATACACACTTGATGTTAGATATAATTTTAAAATTATATCTAACATCAAGTGTGTGTATATATATATATATATATATATATATATATATATATATGTGTGTGTGTGTGTGTGTGCGTAAGCAAATATATGGATATAGATCCGACAGTATGAAAAAAATATACAGAAAAAACAAACAAAAATCTTAATATGTAATTATGCTGTATTAATGTTAATATATCGTCTTTTTCATGTTGAATTTTGTATGTTCTAATGTTAATTATGTTTTATGAATATTTCCTGAAGATGGTCTAAAATAGACCGAAACGTCCGACGTTGAATTTATATTAACATTAATACAGCATAATTACACATTAAGATTTTTGTTTGTTTTTTCTGTATATTTTTCTTCATATATATATATATATATATATATATATATATATATATATATATATATATATATATATATATATATATATACACTTGATATAATTTCAAAAATTCAAATCTTCAAATATTGCTGCCATATATGGTCTGGTGCCCCTTCTGTTTGCCTCTGGGTTCTTGATAGGCTCCAGAGGCGGATATGCAATGTAGTTGGCCCTGCTCTGGCATCTCGTCTACAGTCGCTTTCTCACAGACGCGCCATCGCCTCCCTCTGTCTGTTCTACAAATACCATCATGGAAATTGCTCCGAGGAGCTGCATTCGCTGGTTCACAGACGTCATGAGTTCAAGCGCCCTACGAGGCTGGCATCCCGCTTTCACTCCTTCACTGTCGAAACTCCTAAATCTAGCCGTTTCTTCTACTTCAATAGCTTCATGTCTCGGACCTCTCGCCTGTGGAACTCCCTTCCCTATTCCAGTTTCCCTGAGAACTATAATCTCCAGCTATTCAAGTGTAATGTCAATCGACATCTCCAGTTGCCTGGATCTTTCCACTACCCATCTCCTCATCCTTTCTTCTATCACTCCTATCAGATCTTGCTCTAAATTTTCTGTAACCCCTTACGTCCTAGTGGCTCCCCGCCTTAAATGCTTAAAAAAAAAAAAAAAAAAAAAAAAACTTATCACTTATTATCCTAGCGGGAATAAACCTCCTAATATTTTATTTTCGTCTTAATCTCTTAAAAATGTCACACTGCCATGTTCATGTATATGTAACCTCTGATTTTTTTTCATATATGTATTCAGTTAAGATACTTGCGAATCTATCTATCTATCTATCTATCTATCTATCTATCTATCTATCTATCTCACTTCTTTATCTATATATCTTCTTGTATATCAATATCTTGTTAAATATCAATGTCGACGGATCGACAGAGGCGGCTACTCATGAACTTTTCAGATGTACCATCTGATTGACTATTATCTAATCAAATTTCTCATTATAGTGATCGCTCTTGCGAGAAATTTACTTGAATGTAACTAATCAGCTGTTGTATTAGCCCAATAAATCAATTTAGTTTTCTCCATATATGACCCAGAATTCTCTAGAGGACGCTGACAAGACGCTTAGATTAAACAATCACTAAAGTTTGCACGTCTATTCGTCACAATGGCGAAAGCACACAAGTAAATAGAAAGACAAACTACTAGACAAGAATTGCTACTAATTGAAATGATCATGTAAAATCTAGATTAACATCATTATAATGACAACAAAGAGAATAATGGCGAATAATACTGACCTTTTCTGTAAGTATTGTTTCATGATTTAATCATATATTTGACAGCGATCAAAAAATATGCACGGTGTCTGAACGGGCGACTGGGGGTTTTAGACAGCGTGGAACCCCTTGTTAACAGCTATACTTCCCAGATCCATCTCGGAGTGGTAGCACTAAGAGTCTTAGCTATGAGCAAATAGTTAACTCAAAACGAGACTCAAAAGTACGTTGTTGTAGGAAAATAGCAAACTCTTTATTTTGTTTTTGTTTTTTTTTGTAAAATGCCCAGCAACACAAAAAGAGTATAAAAATATTTTATAGGAAAACGACCCGCGATATATTTTTAATAAATATATTACCAACCGTACGTATTTGTTGTGAAATTACCAGCACTACATTTTATGATGTACGAACTATATATCTAAAAACATACCTTTTACCCTGAATGTATACAATTAAATAGAAATACTTAGATTTCGGTATTAGATAGCCCATATATGTTGATATCTGGCTAAACAAAATCAACCTACAACGAACATGTACATGCATAAAAGCAGAGTATTATCTATGTCTTCAATTCCGGAAGTCGAACAAACATATATCAATGTTCGATCACATTAAATGACCTATAAATTTCATATGCTGTTAAACAAACCTATCAGATCAATAAAAAAAATCATTGATATTTTACTCGATATACTTTTAGACCATATATTTTTGCCTTCAGACTAAAATCAGGGAATTCGATGCAAATAAGCTGTTGTAAGTGGCAATCTAACTTATGTAATGCAACTGCTTCTAACCTCATATAGCAACGAGTTTAAGCATTAAACTCGTCTATGTGTCTAACTATTAGGAGTTGTGACTTAACATTATAGGGTAGGCGTTATTTTAATATACTATAGGCGTTCTGAGTAATATAGTATAACATAGATGTGGGGATATAGTCTATAGAATGTGATGTTAGGTGACATAGAAATCTTCTCTGGAGACGTTTCTTGACAGATTCTAAAATTGGGTGTTCTGAATTTTTACTCGAATATTTTAATACTATAATTATGCGTCATGTTTTAGTCGCGCCATGGTAATTTTTTTATTATTATTATCTTTATTTTTATTTTGGTCACAACTATTTTTGGTCAGACAACACAGAGAGGTCATAAACAAAGTAACATTCTATCAGAATTGAATATCCTTCCAATGACTCCGGTGCCTTTGCATTGATTACGTTGGTTTGACCTTTTCCATAAAAGGAAGAATGTAATATACTCTTTTACACTCAACCAATCATGGATCTCTATTTCCTATGCAATACCTATAAAATTATTACAGGTTTTACTTCCCATTTTTAGATAATCTTTCAATTTCTTAAATATACATTTTACTGACATTTTTCCTTGCAATTAAAAACGCAAAAGCATTAAGATTTGAGAGTTGATAATAAAATGATAATTATGAAACTAAATCAATCAATTTCGCTCTGGTGAGCCGATAATAGCAAAAACATGGTGGCCTTTGTTTTACGTCGTTTCTGATTTCCCTTCGTCTATCAGAAATTCTTCACACTCCAACGCCACTGAACAGACTGGCTAAATGAGTGACGATTTTCTTATAATTTTGCTCGCGTTATTTCAATCGGGATATGTAGTTGTGACATTTTTTTCGGAAGAAGATCGAAAACGATGAAGACAGAACGTACAGATATCAACGTGGCGGTCAGTTACTCAACATGTAGTGGTCTGTCTTACTAAGGAATCTCGGGTCAGCGAAGTATTTTCACCCATCAATTCTTGCAAACGAATTCCTTCTCTTCACACCTTTTTTCGTATTGTACTGAAATATGAAAAAAGACAGTCCCGCATTGTCATGTTTTCCGCGCTTATGTTTTCAAACCACCTCCACTCGGTACGGATTGTCAAAGTCTTAATGTAAAAGGGTGCTCCACAAAAATATAAATAAATAAATAAAACAAGATATCTGGTGAAGTTTATTTAATTGTTGGAATTTTTGTTGCAGTTATTTTAAACAAAAGCAAATCATAGAAATTTAGTAGCTTAAAACAGAATAAAAACATATATGTTAGATGCGTTGTTTCAACTAAAAATGTTATTTTTCATATTCTAGTGATTTTTTTTTCATCATAAATTACATCTAAAATTTCCTGTTTATTTTGTAGGACACCCTGTAGTTTAGTCTTTCTCATTTTGAAGCATTCTGTATCAGGCGAAGAGGAACATTTAAAAGAGTCAGAATTATTTTCCTCTGCTTAACTATAAAATGCAGCACCTTTGAAAGATAGGATTCCGTTGTGAAAAACGCTCATATAAATCTCGGGAAGCTCGAGCAATGCAGTTTATTTTAGTAAAAATCATCAATAATTGAGAATGCTGTGTAATAAACTAATATTAACTTTTTATTCTTCCGTGTAAATATAAATGAATACCGAGTGAGAAGAAATCCAACAAGAGAGAGATAGAATTCAATGAAATAATCATTGCCTACTCTTAAATCTTGGAATGAAATGTTAATGGTAGTATTAGCCGTTTTCCTACAGGTATTCATTGACCGAATAACCAGTACTGCTGTCGCTTGAAATTTATATTTCTCTATTTTTACAGGAAATTTGTCTTCTCGAATTCCGTAGTTGTTCTCGCTTACTCCAGTATTGATGAGAGTTTGCTTCCTAACATTTTGTTTGAAATATTAAGGAATGTCAACATCTTGATTATATCATTATTTTCCTTTCTTATTTCATGTGCAATCCATTTTAGTTGTTGCAGCTATAGATAGTCTTCAAGTGATATGGTTTCAGCTGTTTCGCTCGCATAAGGATTGTCCTTGCCTCCGACTTCACTTACTCAAAACATTGCTAAAAATTGATCTTATAATGTGGTTGTATGCAACTCCCAATTTACACATCTAGGAATTTTACCGAATGCAAAAATACAAAGATTGACTCTATATATACTGTTCCATAAAATAATAAAATTTCTTCTTTTGAAAAGGGTAAGTCTTTAGGTACTGATTAAGTTATATTACTCTGGGTGATAGGCCGCACTAACCTCACACGTTTTTTTTCTCTTCCATATTCTATATTTGTTGAAGTTTTCGTATGTGAAGTTCACGTAAGTTCAGCGAAGTTATGAATATGGGAACCTGGTCATGTGTGACTGGTTGGCAATACCGGGTCCTATAATCTTGGATATCTTGAACGGAGTTCAAATTCTGGTCGGGGTTCTTATATTCACTTACGCGCAAATACTATTTGCAAAGGTATGAATCAACTTCTTCTAGCCATATCTATGGATGAATTACAATTTGTATCAATGAATCATTATTAACTGGAAAATATGTGTAATCTGAATTGTACAATATAAAAGAATTTTATGGCGCTAAATAACGTTTATAAGGTGGATAAGCCGTAAAAAACAAATCACTAGATATCGTGAGAGAAAATGAAACTTATTCTTTCTACTTGTTTATAAACCCTTAATCTTCATTTAATTTACTGCAAATTATATTAACTCTCGTCTAAAAAATCTGCCTTTCTTTAAATCTGCTGGCGGGAAAACTGAACATTATATTACATTTGTGTTCTCGGAAAACTACGACATTTGTGTCGCTTCTAAAATAATCGCATTACTCATTCAGATGCCGTGATGTATATTGATGTATCTAACATCTTTGGGCTGAGAATGACAAACGATAGATCCATTATAATCATCATCACTCCCATGGCAGGGTGTGAGGGAACGCTTGCTTAGCAGCTGAAAATCTTGCCAATTTCCTCAATATACCAAGGTTGAAAACTGGAGAGCTATTCGCTCATACGCATCGTGTCTCGAATGCGTAGACCTGACAAAGCCAATCCATCTCCAGCTCACACAAAATACCATGTCCTCCAGTGTCAACGCTCACATTTGTCACCAACACGTAGCCGTTGATTTCCTCGGAGGTAGCCTCCACCATATAGCCATCAGTCTACAAGACTTTCAATTGAGGTACAATTTCATCACAGCACTTGCTGTGCACATAACTATGGAACCTTGTCTGCCCCATTATGCTAGATGGCTGTTGGCCCAAGAAACTGTTCAGCCACTCGTTGAGGGATGTTGTTTTTAATACAACTATGTCTCTAAACATCCCCTTCACCAGAAAAGAAAGCCTGGTAGCGGAAATATTTTTAATACACGATGACATGACTATTCGGCGTGTAATAATGGATCACATGCTACAAGAGTGACCTGATATAAACCCATAGCACGTCAGATAAAATAATTAGCAATTAGTTATACAATGTGTGTATCAATCATATTTTGCCCGTGGGAAAATGCCGAATTTCTCAAAATTTATTATTAATCAGGAATGTTGTTTCCAGAAAGAAGTTATTAGGTTGGTGCAAAAATAATGTCGTTTTGACGATTTTTTTGATTATCGTTCACCCATTTATCCAACTTTTTTTACTTCCCTATTTGCTTTAAATGGCGAACGACTGTTGAGTGGTCGACCTCGAGTTCAACAGCAACTTCTCGTGTGGTTTTGCGAGGATCAGCTTCAATTAAGGCTTTTCAAATGTTCGTTATCAATCGCAGTCGACCGGCCGCGACCGTCTTCGTCTTCGAGGCTCTCGCCACCATTGCGAAATTTCTTGAACCACCGTTGTGCCACACGTTCGTTAGTGGTTCCTGGACCAAACGCATCATTGATATCACGAGCTGTCTCGGCAGCTTTTCGGCCTAGTTTGAACTGGAACAAGAAAATCGTGCGGATTTGAATTTTATCCATGCTCTCGAAAAGCCTGCAAAAAAATTAATGAAGAGATTGAGAACGGTAACGAATAACATGATTCGATAGAGCGAAAAACGCGCTTCAAAATTATATATAACATGGCTATATATATCAATGAATTAATTCAGAAATCATATATAAAAGTAACACATGTGAGGAAACGAAATTATTTTTGTACCAACCTAATAGTTTATTAATTTAAAAAATTAGTCATATAAGGCTATGATTTTTGCAATGCCATAATTTGATTTATGATTAGATATGAGGCTAACAGCGATTATTCAGGGGAAACGTGATATTGGCGAAATGAGTTCAAATTCTAGATGGAACCATTGCGATAGCGTTCATACTAACAGCTTCTCCAAGTTTCGAGTTCAATTGAAAAGAAGAGTAGGGAATCTAGTCTTGGATGGCAACCAATCTAAAGAGGAAAATAATTAATTCAAAACCAACAGGGATTGGTTTCCATAAGATATATTACTATAGATACTGCATTGCTACAACGGTTGTGATAGATATGGTGTGTCAAAACTACTATGGATTTATGGATCTCATGATATAATAATGGACTAATCCACACTTATGGAAGGCAATCTTTTTATTTTCTCCCAGACGACTAAATGACAGCAGTTTCGTTTTAGTGATGTTAAGACATTTATTGCCCGCGAGGTTTAAAATCAGTTACGACATCTGCCGCTAATTTGATTTCATTGAACCCATCGGGCTTTTTATTAAGACAGGAGTAAATAATTGGGCCATCTACACAGATACCATGTTTTAAATTGATGACATCGGAAAGGTCGTTGATGTGGATAATGGCGTAGGGCGAATGAAAAGACTCCGTTAAAACGGACACCGTTATTTCAAAAACAAAAAGAACTACAGGAATGGCCGTTCAAGACATCATTAATTTAAAGAATTTTCCATAAAATTATGATAAAAACAAAATTCATCCGGCGATAATGTAACTGAAGAAATCAGTATGCCTAACCTTGTAAACTACCTTCGATATTTTTAAAGCACACTTCAAATTGTAATCATTATAAACAAGATGTTATATTTTTTTGGCAGCAGACGCATGATAGGTTGATTCCGTTCTCTTATAATAGATTTGGAATGTATAGCTTTATTGTATGATCTAAAAAAAATATCTAAACGAGAAAACACATAGCAATTAAGATTATTCCATTTCTCTAATAGCTCTTCTATTTGAAGATGTTTAAGAATACTGGTTACTCTAAATGACTTTCAGTCTAATATGTTTTGTTCGGCTTTAAACTGGCCACACAAGTCTCATAAATTAAAAGAAATCAACTTTCCAGCACCGGAATATTGTGACACTCTAACCCTGGACTGGTTGCTGCACCATTTGTGACGATCTAACCCTAGGCTGGTTCGGATGGAAATCTGGTTTACCACGGAAGCATGTGTGACACTAACCCCTCTGATTGTTTGGTCGCGGGCGATGTCTGGGTAGATTCGATATCTGCCTTGCCGTTCCCAGCTCGTTTCCAATGTCTGGTTACCGAAGTAACTGCTTTGATCTCTAGTCTAACCTACCCACGTTGTGATTTGATCTTAGGTAGAAGAAATCAGTCAGGCGTCGGGCCGTAGTGTAAGCTGAAACCGGGTTAAAGTTGATACCGCACAAGTGTATGTAAGAGAAAAATAACAAAAGAAACTCAGGAGGTTCAAAGGTGTTGAGAAATAACAAGTATCTTTATATCTGTCTGCTGAATACAGGAATCCGTCTCTATCCAGACCGCTTCTATGGATCCGTGACACTTTTGCGTTTCTTAAGCGAGTCTTGATATCCTAAGTTGTTTTTTCAATAAACTGCTTTTTGGTATCTTCCGTCGATATTCATTAAAACTTGCTTTGGTGATGCAAGTCTAAGTCGTTCTTCATTAAAAATTGCTTTTGGTTACAAGTCTAAGTCATTCTTCATTAGAACTTGCTTTTGGTTAGAAGTCTAAGTCGTTCTTCATTAAAACTTGCTTTTGGTTATAAGTCTCAATCGATCTTCATTAAAACTGATTTTGGTTAGAAGTCTCAGTCGGAAGGCGTGGAAATATTTAGGTCCGCTTCTGCGAGACTGGTCTCCGACACCAACAGCTCTCTGTCGATCTCTCTCCGATCTTCAAAGCGACTCAACTCTGAACGCCCGGGGGCGTTCGTTTATATGAACATTGACCAAAACCGGGTTGGGGCCTGTCGTGGTTTGGGTCATTCGATAATTCCAAATCCCCAATAACGATTCTCTTGTCTTCGGACAGGAAGATTTATCACTTACCATTTTGGAAGTCAATTACTTTCTGTTTTAGAGGGGTTCTCCCCCTTCTGTGAGGAGAGGTCGAAGGAGAATTATCCTCCTAAACTCTTACTATCTCATATTGGTATCCCATACCAATCACTTCAGTGGGAGTCAAAAAGTTTCCCTTCTTTCTCATACATTCGCCTCTGCCTATCACCCATGCTATCACCTTAGCCAATGATCTCTTGGCATTGTGGGTGTGACTAGACTGCCATTAGTTTACATTATCGCCCCCCCCCAAAAAAAATATATCTTCCATTTTCTTTCTTTTTTTTCTATCGACCAGAATTCTTATGGACCGCACATTGCGGTCATTATTTTTTTTTATCTTATCCTAGGAGCACCTGGAATTCTCCGCCGACTCCTTAATCATGGCAGTCAACTTTTAACTGGGTAGTAGTTTACACCTGACGGCCAAATCTCTTTGTCTTTCTCGTCTCAATATTATGGCATTTTGAGATGCCCATTCTCGATGACAAAATGTCTGCCGTTAACAGTTTGAACAGGCAGTAACAATGACCACATCAAGGTCTGTATTCATACGGCTGGCTTTCTTCGTCAGAATCCGAGATAATCGACTTTCGATTACTTCGGCCTACATGCAGATGGCCGAATCGAAATTTTTATTATTGCTACGTGTGTGCTGAAATTGTTATTCTTTCCCCGTATTCTGTCTCCCTTGTCGTGTCACTCTCTTATCATGACATTAATTAATTCCGACACAATCTGAAACCTGCTTTTCTTACGAATTTTCTGTCTTCTGCAAAAAAATATCTTTCTTCGTAAATGAAAATAAAATCTTTACCGATTTTTCTTTTGTTAAAAAAAATAATTTCGCTCGGTATGTCGTTCGTTATAGCTCTTTCTCGCCTTAAGTATTTCTCGTTTTTAATTTCCATGTTTAATTAGTTAGCCAATTATCATAGCTAAATAGTGTCACAATGTTCTACTTTATATAGAAAATGTCAGAATATTCACTCTATTGCAATTTCTATTCTGATTTTCTAGGATGCTGAGCTATTAATTTCTTACACTCGAACTATATTTAGAATATTTGTTCTAAATTTTTTGGCTCTTGTAACCCCTTCTGACTCTCATCAGGTGTTTGACGTATTCCTGTAACATTCAGTATATTTCAAAATGAAAACTTTATATAATGTACGCTTGTATTTTCTTCTCATTCGACTGATAAAAACTTGATATTTCGTCTAGTACTTATATACAACTGCTTAGTTAATACGTGTTTTCAAATGTTGACTGCCAACTGCAGGTGAACCTCTTCTAACATCTTAAACTTGAAGAACTGTATACCCAATAGTGGACTTCAGAAACTACCGCATTACTATCCAATAAAAAGTGGATCGTTTATGCCATGACCTTTTGTTGTTGGACGCAGTTTGAAAAGTTTATGAACACATAAAATAATATATATTTTGAATAACTATTATAATATTATCTTAGATCACAATACTTTTATTGCAAAATCGGATATTATTTTCCGAATAAACTATTAGTATAGAATATGCTGTATTATATTGTGATTTTAAACGTGCATTTTATACGTACACTGTAATATGCTGAGATTTCCAAAGATGTAACGCTCAAATTCACTTAAGGAAGGACGTGAAACTCAATTTCACCGAGAGAGAAAGATCATAAATTTATCAATTTGTTGAATATAACCTAATACAAAACGAAGATAACGCTATATATCAACGTTTCTAAATCTTTTTTCAATAAATATATGTCTGCTACTATTTATATATGATTCACTTATGCGATCATATCTTAACTGACTCCACATTTCAGAGATTATATCAAACTTTTATCTCTCATGTCCGTTTCTTTGTTGACGTGTTTTATTAGGATTGATCGTGAATGACGATAGCTCCTATCGTTCTTCGTAAACAAGTGAAAAAAAAAACGACACTGGCCGAAGTAATCATTTTTCTCATCGATTGTATTCTCGATACATTCAGATATTTCGCTATGTCATTTGCTCGCAGTCTATCAGTCTTTTCAATATTTTTCTGTTGAATATTTAATACACACGTCAGGATGCACATACAAATATACACACACATATCTGCGTGTGCGTGTGTGTGTGATCAGTTACAAAATATATAGGAAATGTTTATTTATATATAGGAAATGTTTAATCGAACGTGTTTCAATTTTATTTGAGCTTCATCAGAGAATGCGATATGGAAAAAAGAAGCAAGGAACTTTATGTCTATTTTTGTTTGATTTTCATTGTACGCTACAGCGGATTCGACTCGTTAAACAAACCTTAATACACGTTGTGTCGTTTCGACTTCAAGGAGAGACGGAGCATCCCATCGAATCTCCAAGAAATTAAATGATTCCAAGCCCAACTGAAAAACCGCAAATATTGCTTCTTCTATGTAAGTGTATAGTCATTATATTTTGCTTCAGCTGGATAGTGGATATGGGGTCGGATTAAGAAATCATAAAGCAGACTTCGAATTCCAGTGGAATCAATTACATTCACTTACGTGCCAATACCCTTGGGAAAGGTATGGACCCTTTTCTTCTCCCCCAAATCTATGGGTAAATAGCAAAAGTTACCGGGTTCTATACCTTTGGATGGCAACTGGTCTACCGCAGAAAGAAATGGCAACCTACTGCAAGAAAAAATCAGCTTCGTCATTCATGTATCGAAAGTACATGATCACCTAATCATGTATAACTGACTGAGTTTCAGAAAATAATGTATATTAATAAGTGTATGCGTGTTTCTGTGTGAATGTGTGTTGATATAGTAGATATTATTATGTTTGGTGGTTTTTCGTATGCTCACTTGGTAACGTTTTTTTCAGGGCTACATATCATAAAATGTTTGTGGACAAAGATTAAGTGGAACAATACGTAATAATTTTATCATTGTTTCTGTGTATGTTTAACTTCGAGAGGTCCATCAAAATTAGGCGATTTTTTTTTAATTTTGTAAGTATAAACGCAAGTACAATTAAACATCTATGTGACAAAGATGCAAATAAAATGCTAATGGAATCCTCCATATTTCCAGTCACACCTACAAAGGACACAAAATGTAGCAAGTTAAGACAAATCCTTTACCCGCTCACCTATATGGAGCTGGTTTGAAATCCAAAAAGTCAATAAATAGGATCGCTTTCCTTGATTCACGCAGTCAGGAACTGGATCTTTGAGAGATGTCAACAATCTCCACGCGCGCCAGCACACTGACTCAACAACCACCATTCTCACTCAGCAACTCAACACAACTCAAACAGTCTTGCTGCGCGAATGAATTCAATTTAAAATTCACTAGAAAAAGTGACGTTATCACTTCAAAGTAGTAATTGTATATTTAATTAATTTATATCATATCAGTCAAAGGTACATAACTCCTTATGACTTTAAACAATATTTACGATTGTCACACACATATACACTAAGGTTTGAACTCATACAAGTGACATTTCACCTTGCAGAATTCAAACTATTTTAATTTCATAGACAAACTTAAACTACTAGCTTTCATAAACCAAATCTCTGCATGTCACTCCTTACAATTTTATCTCACCTGAAACATTTAACAAGCAACCATAAATCTTTGTGTATATCAAATGTATTTAAATTCATGTTATTTGTTGAAATCTATAACTACGTTGTTTCTCCTTGATTTCTTTAATTTGAATTGCCTTCAAATGTTTGTTTATTTTATTTGATGTGGATAATGTTTAACGAACACGCACGTTTTTAAGCCATCACACAATTACACATTTTGATACATCCAAATTAGTACAAACTCCGCAACAAAGTTAAGCAACATACGCACGAACAAAACATGATTCAGGATAGTTTAGGTCTTTGCCGAGTTTATGAAAAATCAAAGCTTCAATTTTACTATTTTTTCATCAAACCGCCATAGATATCCGTTCTGTTTAATATCACTGGAATTTGAATTTTTATTAAATTGAAAACACCTTTATTGGTGATTTTATTAATTGAAAAAGAAAAGCTTCCAGGCGTGCAATTTCAATAGATTTTATAGGTTATATCTTTCTTTGAAGATTTCTTGTACTATTGATTTTCAATAACTATCTGAAACATCAACAATGTAATTTGTTTACATTATTCGGACTTTTTCTCCATATCTGTTGCGATATTTATCACAACGTTTCGACCGTTTTACACTCCGGCCTTCTTCAGGTGGTTGGTATGTCGAACTGAACCCTTTATTTCGCTCACTGGGGTAGACTGTTCTAGTTCCACGTGCCATGTCTAATGGATGTTTAGTTATCAGTTATCTCCTGTTAATTCCCCAATCCAAGTTCTCTACCACCTTAAGCAGGTATTGAACTCACACACTTTGCGTCCTCTCACTGGATCTAACTAACGCCTTTACCCACTGTATCCTTAAAATATCGACAGATAACAATGTACTTGTTCTTATGTCATGTTTTTTTTTTTTAATTATTTCACACCAAGCAAGTTGGGAATGCTACTAGTACGCAGGGGCGTTACCGAGATTGAAATTGTGAGAAAATACTTAGTATAGGGTGAATTGAGGAAATGATAAAAGATGAACGGGGTTCAAGAAGACAGAAGATGGCGATTGGCGTTGCATTTACAGTTTTGGAGATTCTAGCTCTCAGGGAAGCAAGTAAGTGCGAGAAAAAATGCTGAAGTAGAAGTGGCGGTTATATTTAACACTTTAAACATAAAATGGTGGGACGTACATGCCAATATATTAGCACGCTTAAAATTCTTGTAGTCGGGACAGTAAGGAAAAAGAACCCCAGAGCTGCTGCCCTGTAAATATTTGTAGAAAAGACAGAGGGAAGCCGTATCACGTTTGTGAGAATGTAACAGATGTCGACATGCCAAATCAGGCTCGATTACTTTGCAGATCATTATTCGGATTTTGTCAAGAACCATGGGAAGAGAGAAACATTTGTGAATAAACAGAAATATTTTCATGGGTCCATCAATGGAGTTCGGTGGGTTTATATCTCTTGTTCTGCCTAGTAGAATCACAGGAATACTTGGAGGGAAATAGTATGTAAAGATGCTGTGGGATTTATTTAAACTCTGCCAAGATAGAATTTATCTAACGAAAATTGTGAATCAATTAAATTTTCAGTTTTATAACAGCGGGTAATTCTCGAAAAGCAAAAGGGTGTTTCTTACATTTTTAATGATTCCGCAACAAGCAAGGCGGGAGAGCCACTAGCATGCAAGACGTTACAGAGTTTGAAAGTAAAAGTAAAGACGGTTGTTTGAGGAAAGGATAAAAAGAATGACGGGGATCAATATCAAAACATTAGAATATATCGATTGACATGACATTTGAATATTTGAAGATTATAGTTATCAGGGAAGCAAGTAAAAGGAAAATATATCTAATATCGGGAAGTGCAGGAGAAGCTGCTGCTGGAGTAGAAGAGGAGGTTACATTAAACTCTTTAGACAGTGTAAGGGTGGACGGAGATCGCTACCTAATAGCACGCTAAAATTCATGCGGGTCGGGTACCAGTGAAAGTACCTTTTCAGAGCAGTTGTCATGAAAATATTTGTAGAAAAGTTTCAGTCAAGAAATTGTCTGTAGTCGAAATGCCAGGTCAGAAAATATCACTTTGCATATCCGTCAATCGCCATCTTCTGTCGCCTTGAACCCCGTTCATATTTTATCATTTTTTTGTCGGGAACCTCGGGGTGAACAGTGGGGTGTGTACCTGACCATATATGGCAACAGTATTCAATGCATGGATCAATTTTAGATTTGTAGATTTGAAGGATGGACTCGGATGAGAAAAAACATTCTGGCGCAACATAGAGAACAAACTTTCCTTGTGGTAGATGTAGCTATTGATTCATTTTAGAATGAGGTCAGGGAAAATCATGAGACGAAGAAGGCGCTGAGAGGCGCTCTCGTGGAGTTGAGCACCAGCCTTGCTGATAGAATTCAGGGAGGTTTTTCTATGGTGGGTAATTGAGAGCCAATTTGTTTTGGAGGCATTAAAGTTTACAAGCCAATTCCTGCCAAAGTAAACCACAGGTCCTTTACGAGACCGACGACTAGTGCCAGATTTACTATTGAGATAGGTGTAAATGGTTGTGTAGTCTGCGTAGATGCCTACTTGAGATCTGATGACATCAGGTAATTCATTGATGAAGATCAGAAACATTGCAGGTTACATGATAGAAACTTGGGGAACACAGTCGTTCGTATTCTAGGAACTAGAAGAGAAACCGTTTCCGACGACCTTCATTTCACGTTTTGACAGAAATGATTGGATTAAATCCAATAATCGTCCTATAATACCTTATCACTTAATCTTACAAAGAAGGCCGATATGCAAAACTCTATCACATGCCTTAGAAATATCGTGAGCCACAGCTTGAGCTTAGCCATTTATATCAAGAGCTTGGTATACAAGTTCATTTATGACCGTGAACACGTTAGCGGTAGATAGGGCAAAGCGGAAAACAGATTGTTTGTCAGAAAGTAGATCATGGGATGTAAGGTGCTTAACCACTTCGGTTTTTAATGCCTGGAAGACTTTGCCGAATATTTGAAGGTGACTGATAGGACGGTAGTTAGATCGGACAGAAGGAACTCCAGCGTTCTTAAAAACAGGAACAAAAGATGACGACTTCCAACAGGTTCGAAAGCAAGAGACAGTGAGGCAATAATTATATAGTTTGGAGAGAATTGGAGCCAGCACTGGAAAATATTTCTGGTATTCCATCACTACCACTTTCTTTCTGAGCGTATAATTTGGAGATGATGAAAGAAAACAAGCGATCTCTATCACTAATCCTCCTATAAAAGAAAGTCATCAGATAACCTTAGATATAAAAAAATGACATAATATATTTGGTGTGATAGTTGACACATTCTTTTCGCCGACTTATGGGCTACATTTCTTTACTCTTTAGAGTAATAAATTGCATAAATAAAAATATTGAATTATCTGGGCCCTATCTAGGTGTTCCTGATGATTACAGCCACTACATAGAGGAAACGACTGAGAACAGAATTCTTCATGAATGATAATGAATTTCACTTAAATGACGTCAATCTCTCACAAATTTATACTTCCCTGAAAAAAGGAATTCGGGGAAATTTTAATTTGTGATGAATTAACGACATTAATTTAATACGAAATTGTTCGGTTATATGTATTTGCTAAATATTATGGATGGGATTGCTTGTATTAAATACGATATCTTCAATAATTCCAATGGTCAAACGTTTGTTTGTTTTATTTTCTTGTGTTATAGTTGTTCGAAGATCGTGTTAGCGTTAAACTTCTATAACAACTAGGGCCATTCTTTCATAAGAAGTCATTTCGTCAATTTTTGCTCTGGCTAGCCGAGTAGTTGCTTGTCGCATGTTTTGTTTCTTCTGTTTTTCTTTTCCTTTTTGCTATAATTTTTCCACGTTTTAACTTGTTCAAGGATGTTTAGATATTTTCGCAAGTGGTATTTAGATATTTTCGCAAGTGGTATTTAGATATTTTCGCAAGTGGTATTTAGATATTTTCGCAAGTGGTTAACCCCGTTCATCTTTTATCATTTCCTCAATTCACCCTATACTAAGTCTTTTCTCACACTTACAATTTCGTTAACGCCCCTGTGTACTAGTAGCATTCCCGACTTGCTTGGTGTGAAATAATTAAAAAAAACATGACATGAGAACAAGTACATTATCTGTCGATATTTCAAGGACACAGTGGGTAAAGGCGTTAGTTAGATCCAGTGAGAGGACGCAAAGTGTGTGAGTTCAATACCTGCTTAAGGTGGTAGAGAACTTGGATTGGGGAATTAACAGGAGATAACTGATAACTGACACCCCATTAGACATGGCACATAGAACAAGAACAGTCTACCCCAGGGAGCGAAATAAAGAGTTCAGTTTGATATTCCAACCACCTGAAGAAGGCCGGAGCGTACAACGGCCGAAACAAATATGAAGACAAAAGTCCGAATAATGTAAACAAATTACATTGTTGATGTTTCAGATAGTTATTGAAAATCAATAGTACAAGAAATCTTCAAAGAAAGATATAACCTATAAAATCTATTGAAATTGCACGCCTGGAAGCTATTTTTTTTCAATTAAGAAAATCACCAATAAAGGTGTTTTCAATTTAATAAAAATTCAAATTCCAGTGATATTAAACAGAACGGATATCTATGGCGGTTTGACAAAAAAATAGTAATATTGAAGCTTTGATTTTTCATAAACTCGGCAAAGACCTAAACTATCCTAAATCATGTTTTGTTCGTGCGTATGCTGCTTAGTTTTTGCGGAATTGTTGGTTGTACAGAATATATATATATATATATATATATATATATATATATATATATATATATATATATATGTGTGTGTGTGTGTGTGTGTGTGTGTATGTATATATATATATATATATATATATATATATATATATGTGTGTGTGTGTGTGTGTGTGTATGTGAGTATATATATATATATATATATATATATATATATATATATCAAGAGTTGAAACCGTTTTTTATCGACTTCAATGAAATAAATATCCCTGATGATTGTTTTAAGTATTTGCTGTTCAGTTTATAATTTTTACTCTGCCTTTGACGTAGAGCTCTCAACAAGTCTATATCTTCCTGAAAAATTCCATACGGATCAATAATTTTGTCATATATATATATATATATATATATATATATATATATATATATATATATATATATATATTCGAGTAGTACAAATATAAAATTTCTCACTTAACTGATTGCTAATATAGTCAGTACCCGACTCCAGAGTATCATAGACGGACCTTTTTATATGCTAGTTCAAATCGAATAGTACAGTGCACTAAAATTAATATTAATAATAAATATACATTTCTCCTTACCTGTAGCTCAACTCTGACTTTCTTGTACAAGAGTTTTCAATCAGCATCTGGCCATTGGTTTGTGCATGAGTTCACTTCTAAAGTCTCAGAATTTATCGAGTGTCATTTTCACTGATGGAAATTATTTTGTGGATAGCCAAAAAGCACCTCGTCACATTCCCTTGGATTTCCTTGACGTCTTGAAATCTTGTTGTTCTCATGTGGCATTCATTTTTTTGTATAGAGAAAAAGTCACAAATGTCGGGATCTAGGGAATATAGTGGTTGTCGTAAACGGGATTGTTGCTCATGTGTCACATACTGAACGCATGCAATTCTGTACTTTTCCGAAGCACAGCATCCTGTAAACACCGCAACATATCAAATAAACACACCTTGTTTTCTGTCTGACTAGATGGAGAATACACAGAATGAACAATGCCCTGGTAATCGAGGGAAATTATCGACAGTGTTTTCACATAGCTCCAACATATACATTGGTGCCTGCTGCCTCGGAATGTCTGTCAACTTCCACTTCGAAAATATCTTTCCGTAGCCTAATGTCCAATGATTCGTAATCTGTAATTCTCTGCACAATTTTCTCTCCCATGAAGAAAAATGTCGGAGTGTTAGCAACAGCATTCCACACAATTTCTTTCGACGCACCGACATAAACAAGGAAACTGAGCGATAATCTTAGCGTGTAGGCGAAAAAGTTTTCACGGTCAATGTTTTACAAGCGGTTTTACACTGCCTTCTAATTTTCCCTTACCATAACAACCCCTCATATATATATATATATATGTGTGTGTGTGTGTGTGTGTGTGTGTGTGTGTGATGGATGGCATTGAAGTCGATACCCGGACAGTATCGGCTGTGTGTAGCCGCTGAGAAAGTGTATGATGTTGAAAGAACGGAAATATTATAACTGGTGTGTGCCAAAATTTCAAACCGTTGTATTTCACCACACACACACACACACACACACACACACACACGCGCACGCGCGCACCCATATGTATGTATGTATATATATATATATATATATATATATATATATATATATATATATATATATATTAGGTTGGTGCAAAATAATGACGTAATAATGTCGTTTTTTGACGTATAACGTCAAAAAACGACATTATTACGTCATTATTTTGCACCAACCTAATATATATATATATATCCACCTTCATCCCAACCGTGCGCCGACAGCTTAGTGGTAGAATATCCGCCTGATGCCAATTCAGTCGGGTTTCGATCCTAGCTAGAGGCAACCGGATGTCTAGCCGCACTGATGAGCTGTGATACAGCGAAACAGTCTGTCTGTGGATGACATTATATATATATATATGAGTGTGTATGCTCCCTTGATTGCGCAAAAATGAAAATAACATATTTTATTTTCTCATTTTAACAGTTATATTTTTTATTCTTCCAATAAAATGGTCATGGTCTTCAACGTCGGTCTACAGACGACAACGGCATTTCCTGCAACGCTCTTGGATGTTTTCCTTGTATAAGTTGTTCAATGCTGTCATAATCATTGACTTCTGTTTATATTTGGTCTTAATGGAGTTTTGTTAGTCTCACGTTCAGTTGCGCCCCACACATAATAAACAAGGGAGTTGCAGTCTGGGGAGATTTGTGGCCAGATGTACGAAGTGACCGATTGAAGAAATTGTCTGACATCCATGACTTAGCTCCCCTGCTTCTGTGCCTTTGTGCATTGCCCTGTTACCATCCATAGGTTCTTCCAGCAGCCACCTTCTTGGAACAGGGCATCACTATCTCCACAAATCACTTGATGTATGCTTCCGAGTCCAGTCTGAGTCTCTCACCAACAATTGCGGGAGGTCTTTTCTCATCAGAACGATCCGAGTGCATATTCCGAGCTGCCGTACCTTCACAATCACCGTCCGACTCATCCAATTCTTTCCGAATACTCTGCATTATTCTAAGATTGACAACGAAACACTCTGATTGTATTGGAACATCTCTCGAGAATTCTAAGCAATATAGCATACCTTTTCCAACTTTCTAGCTGACTAAATTGCACAATGGTACTATTTTACTCACAAACAGGGCCCAACCGACCCTACTACACAGTGCAATTGGCGTAATAAAAAAAAAACAACAACGCGTATGCGTGGAATTAAGAGTACAAAATGGCGACAATTTGCTCATCGCATATGTATAATATATATATATATATATATATATATATATATATATATATATATATTAGAGAGAGAGAGAGAGAGAGAGTTAATATATAAATACCAGTTGAATATTTAAATAATTTAATCTATCGTCCTAAAGACAAATTTTAATAAGGTGTTTTTTTTTTCATTATAGAAATTTAAATGAATTTAAATAAAGATTAACTGTTTATAAAATTATTGATAAATTGAAAATTGAATCAATTAATCAACTGAAAAATACAGATCAATAGTTACATCCCTATTAATATATTTCACAGATATTTGTTTATTTACAACAATCAAATGAATTTTATATATTCAATTTAAAACATCTCAGATTTTCCCATATTTCAACTTATGTAGACATACACACACACACATAAGTGTGTGTGTATTTGGGCAGCAATCTTTCATGAATACAAATTTCATTAAAAACGGCTGACATTTATTTTTATTGTGTTCTTATAATTCTATTCTTTTTTCTTAATAGATTTTGTAGAAATTGGCCGAGTTGTCTGTATCACGAAACGCTTTCGTTTAAATTTTGTCATATTTTAATTATTTTTTACTTTTAACTGAATATATGGATTGTTTTAAGTATGATTTATTTTCCAGTTGGGGGTCAGCATATTATGTCGTGTTCATATCTGATAATATTGTGTGTTGGTGTTTTCACTTTTTTCTTAATAACGCTAATATTATTTTTAGCAAATTTTATCAAGAATATGAAGATTTTATATTTGTATTATGAATGTGTATTTTTGGTATGGCGTTTGGTAGGTCCTCATGTCTATTTAAGTGTGATATATTTGGGGTATGATCAGAGAGATGTTACATGAAATGTCTTTTTGGCATACTTAAGTAAATCCAACATTATCCAAAACCATTCATGAATTTGAATCTTTAATGAAAATATATATATATATATATATATATATATATATATATATATATATATATATATATATAATAAATTCATATATAAATTTATGCGTGTATGTATGTAAGTGCTAGAGAAAATATGATAGAAAAGTTTAGTTGCCTGGCTCAAAATGATATGTAAAATCAACGGCAACATGAGAACAGTTCAAACGATCATTTCAAAGAATGTTATCCGTACGAACCATAGACTGTTGTAGAAAAAAAAGATATTTTTGCACTTTGAGATCCAAACCTGTCATTCCCATCTAATCGAGAAGTTCGCATGTAATTGTCGTACGTCAGAAACAGGGAATTTGCCAGAACTCTTATGTAACTGAGCCAGCAAACTAGAGAGCGGAAGCGAAAAACAGGAAAAGTAACAGTACTTTGCCAAATCGCAAAGGAAAGTGCAGGATGTGGACATGAGTTTGGCGCATTTTACACAGAGCCAATAAGACTAGAATGGAGATCAGATGAATTAACGATTGGTGGAAGAATTTGGATGGTTCAGACAACTGTGATGATGGAATTCTAAAAATATTTTGAGAAAAATTCTGGATTTATAAGAAGGATTCTCTTACGAATTTTCCCCTGATAAAAGTTTTATATTTATATAATTTTTATATTTATATAATTTTTATATTTTATAGAGTGAATATTATTATTATTATTATTATTATTATTATTATTATTATTATTATTATTATTAATATCATCAACAATAATAATCAGATATCGTGATCAAAGTCAACAGGGAAAAAAGTGTTGTCTTATTGACATGGTAGATCCTGATGATTGTAAGGTGTTTTTGAAGATCTCCCCCAAAACCTATCAAAATACAATGTCCTCGAAGTGGAAATCTCAGTAATGAAGCACATGAGGACATCAATAATTCCAGTTGTAGTTGAAGCCCTTGATTTCATTGTAAAATGCTCCGATTGAATCATGTTAGCCCTTTCCTTAAAAAAACAATAATTGTACTCACAATTGCGGCTGACACATTACGAATAGTCTTATCTAGGTAAAGTGTGTGTAATCTTAGTTTGTTCTTTATTGCAAATATGATCAGTGAAAAATGCCATACTGAACTTAGGTCAATGATTTTGACCCCAAAGTAAATGGTGAATTTTTAATTGTTACCTAGATGAGACACATGGCTGAATGTATGCCACACCCAGTGAAGATCAACTTCACTATTCAGTAGTAATTTTTTAGCCAGACAATCTTGCTAACCATTACACCACGCCGACGTGCCTAACCACAGAACGAAATGTATATAAAACAAATCTAAGAAAATAATAACAACAATAATAGAAATATTAAATAATATTAATTAAATAATTGTTTTTTAATAATTTAAAAAAAAAATCACATCCAATTATACCGCAAGCCTGACCCCACCAAACCAATGATCACCGTCATTGACAGAAAAAATATAAAATAAAAGGACAAGATTTCCTCTTTATTGATGCGCCTGTCTTCTGGTGACAACATAAAGAAATTAGCATGCTTATGAACTACCTCGAAGTCGCACGAGAATAGTTTATGTCTCTATTGTTCAAATAATAAGTGAAGCGATTGATTGCATGTCATTGTTCTTAAAGATATACATAAAGAAAATAAGACAGTATAACGCCGTCTCAGAAATCTGCGTTGCTTGAAACTGCAAATATTATGTGAAAGGTGATACCTGGTTGAGTTCGTACCACTGGATAAAGAACACCTCCCGGGCGTAACAGTAAAATTGTCCAAATCATGTAACAGCATAATTATCAATCCCACAAAATGTTTAATATCGAAAAAAAATAAAACACTAAACTCATTGTGTTTCTTTTTTCCAGGTTTTCAGGTGAAATGTTTATTCGTCTTCAAACATATTTGTGAGAATCAATTTGAGTTGTTCAGCTAAAAACAGAGCCGCTTAAATTTGTTTTGTGACAGACACACTGTCTTCGCAACTAAACAATGGCCTTCAGTAATGTTACTAATATTCACACTCTGGCTTCCATCTTCAAAGTCCATTCAAGAACCATCAAAAGAAATCTGAATAATTTTTAAAAAAGAGGAAGAGTAGTCAAGAAAACTGGAGTGTTCTACTTCGATTCTAAACGTATCAGCCAGATATCTTATATTTATTTTCGAAACTATCTGAAGAACCCGAGGAAATATTTACGGAATTCCAGACATTTCGTCTTAACCTATATCGTTTTTCAAACTATGTGCACCTATTAAAAGAAACACAAACCAATGAGATTTTTTTTGTTTCAGGAAGATGGAAATACTGCTAAAATTCACAGGAGATTGGCGAATACTTATGTAAATGTTGCATTAGATATAATGCCATTAAGGCGATGCATTAGGCGAGTTAATACCACAATTGATAATGAAAGGAAAACATTCCTAAGTGGCTGGCATTTTAGCGGCAAAATATCTGCTTCTTGGAATGAAGATTAGGCCAGTCAGATGAATAATCTCATTACAACTGACATAAGAATCACAATCTCAAATTTCACTTAAAGACTTCTGATTTGTTATAGTAGAAACCGCGGTTTAATGCAGTCCGCTGACTACTTAAATATATTAAATGCAAAGTGGGTCCAGAGAATGCTGACAAGATACCAGCTAGGGTGGTTGCTGCACGAGAGCATTTTGAATTGGATAACACCTATAGTTTATGAAAGAGACATTAAAATGAAAGCGATACTCTGGTGATGAAGTGAATGATACAATTCGCGGTAGAATGAAAAATATCAGCAAAAAGCTTTAAACATGCTCTCATTAAAATGGAAAAGGTTGATACATTTGTTTGTTTAACGGCATATCAACAATTCATGTGTCATTTGATGTCAAAATTTAATTTTCTTACTATATTTGAATTAAGAAATTATGATATATGTCATTCTGCTTTCAAAATTGAATACATGTTAGATGACACACAGCTTTTTTATTTACATGTCTGTGTTGACATAATTACTAGAGGCGGTGATATGTGTGTATTATGTTGTAGGTTATTTTAAAAGATTGTAGGATAATATATAGATTAATGTCATGACAGTGTTTAGTTATTTTGGTAGGTGGGCTGATTTCATTTAAAGTCATATCAACACCTATGTATTATTTAAAATGGAAATACAACTATTTCGAACCATGTTGTGACTTCAGGTAAATATATTTTGAACGAAAATGTATGCCTTCAATTACAGATTCAATGTATTGTTGGTACTTCTACAATAAAATCTGCTGTCCATTTTACTATAAATATCTATACGTGGTCGATTTTTCATATAAATATGTATAGCTGGTATTTTTATTATAAATATGTATTCTTGTACTTACATAGTGTTTTGTTAAAGGGTTCACTATTTTCCCGTAGCTGGGACCCTAGCAAGTGCTACCACCTCAGGTTAGGGCGAACCTGGGAACTACAGAAAGTAACATGTGGTTCCACGCTCCTTAACACCGCCGGTCTTCTCATCAGAGGCCTTCCCATCTGGTGTATTTTATCGTATAGTCCATATCTAAGAAGTAAGTATGGTTGTTTGTATCATGGAAATTTGCTCTCATTTTGATATGTATAGCATGATTCTGCTTCTTTTGACTCCAGAATTAAGGGTAACTTAAGGGTAAGTGTCTCAGATAAAATAAAGAAATAAACATATCCATATCGCGAGCCTCCTCACTTCTGCTGAAGGATCCGAACCTGATCGACTATATATAAAGTAGTATATATATATAGCCATTACACCTGGCCAACTACGAGTTGATGTGTCAATTTAACCGTTAGTAGCGTTCAGACATGTCATTCTTAAAGACTATAGGAGCCTGTCTGTCTTGCTATTTATCAACCAGGTGGAAGGGCAACGGTGCCGAAAACGTGTTTCAACATAATTAACCATCTCACAAAATGTTTAGTATCTAAAAAAAACACACTAAATTAATTGAGTTTCTTTTTTCAGATTTTCAGGAAAGCCGTTTGTCCATCTTGGTACCATTTTTCGTAAGAGTCAATGAAATATGTGTTGAGTTATTCAGTTAAAAAAGAGCAGGTTATAATTTTCTTGTCAGACCCACTGTCTTCGCATCCGAGCAAAAAGAAAAGAAAAAAGATATCATTCAGACCTTCAGTAGTGGTACCAACATTCATACTTTCTCTTCCCCCTTCAAAATCCATTCAAAAATCATCAAGAGAACAGTGAATAACTTTGAAAGAGAGGGAACAGTAAAGAGGATAACGGGATGAAGATTACACAACAGCAAGAGAGATCATTTCAACTTACAGCTAAAAAGATCAATTATAAAAGGTCCAACTAAATTCATAAGTGGTTTTTCACGTGAGAGAGGAGTTTTGACTATGATAGTTCAAAGAGCAGTTAAAAAGACTTGAAAATGAAACTGTAACTTTAACCTTAGAGGTAAATCTTTACGCCGGGAGACAACGTTAGAAGGTTCGATTGGGCGAAGATTATCCTGAATAAGTTGGAAAATGATCATAGAATTATATATATATATATATATATATATATATATATATATATATATATATATATATATATATATATAATTATTTATTTTTAAAGAAAAAAAATTTTTATAACATAAATATGTTATAAAATCACTACAAAAATAGCCATTTTGTTTCAACACCCTCGGTGTCTTATCAAGTGATGACGTTGAATGTAAAAAAAAACAAAAACTGCTCTACTTTGTATTGAGCACTCTTTTAAGAATATTTATTGTTGGTTATTGGAATTCATTCCATATACACCAATCATATACTTGGATATATATATATATATATATATATATATATATATATATATATATATATATATATATATATATATATATATGAACTTTATTTCAATTCTTTCTGATGTTGCGAACCTTAACTATGATTAATTAATGATGAGTATGTCATTATCCTTTATGATTGATTTCTGTTAAGCTTGGCGAGTAGTTATACATTCTTATAACTAAAAGCAGGGTTCAATAGACGTTACTAAAACCTCGATTAATTCCAGTAAGATATCTTCAATCATTTCTAAGATGCAAGGTTTCAAACCTTAATACAAAAATTGGATAATTTTGTTGTTACACGATTTTGACAATTTTGCTTTTAATACCAGGTATAGCAGGGAGGAAGGCATGAAATAATACTCATGACCAAAAGAAATTGCACGTGAGTGAAATTAACGGTCTCGAATTGGAATTCGAACTCTGATCTTTGATTCATAAACGCCAACCGCTCTCCACTGAATATCCACTATTCTATCGTAATTCAAAAAAAAAAAAAAGAGTCTAATATTTTACCAACTCTCACGTTCATATATATTGTGCACATCAAATCATCCAATGGAAGTGGCTGTCAGATAAACTCATTTACGTTTTACATCATAATTCACAAGTTTAAATTACATACTTACATGAATATAATCCGTCCATTGTTCTCTTTGACAGCTAATTCTATGAAAAGAATATTTACCAGGAAAGTATTAATATAGATTTTGTTCATTTTCTTCTTGTTAGAAAACAATACCTTAAATATATAGTTTCCCCAAGTGCAAGCTAAATGCTTCTTGACATCTACTTTTTAAAATCTACTTTTTTAAATAGAAAATATAAAGTCAAAAATATATAAATATTAAGATGTTATGAATATTATATTGAAGACAATTAATATAGAAATGTTAAAATAAAATTCATCAATTATGATGTTCGTCCTATAAGACTTAATTATTTAGCTTTGGATAAAATAATGAAACATATTTCCACATTATGTAACACTACACGCAGTCAAACCTAACAAGGATTAATTGTTGTCCTTATTACTAAGATCACCATGGCAAAATGTCATCTGACATGAAATTGGGCATGAAGCAAATGTGTTCCGTTGAATTACGCTGTGTCGAAATTGCTGCACGTGCTTAAATCCATCAGCACCTGCAAGAGTTTGACGAAGCACGGGTTTGTGCCAAAACTAAGGACAACTAGTATTAGGTTGGTGCAAAAACAATGTATTTTCTCACATGGTAACATATGTGAGAAAACAACATTGTTTTGGCACCAACCTAATAGATAAGAACAGAAGATTACCTACTGATATCATTGTTATCATGAGGTGAATTTGTTTCTCACGCGGAATAACATATGATTCCACACTGGTATCAATGTTACCACGAGGTGAATTTAAGCTTCACGTGTAGTTCCATAAAGAACAGTTGATTCAGCACTGGTATCATTGTTACCATGAGGTAATTCTTCACGTTGAGTTTCATAAATTTAGCTTTGTTCTCAAAGTAAGGCATGAATAGTAAGTAACAACACTTATGACATAGAAGTGCGATCTCCATTTTAATGTTAATGTACATATCTTTTACGGTAATCGTATTCTCAAATCCTGTCATCTGATATCTAAGTTTACACTTGGAAATTATCTGTTTATCCGTAAACAAATCAATGTCTTGAAAAAACATATCGCAGACTAGCTATGTCTTATTGGGAATGACGTTTTCGACTTCACATGGTTAATGTATGTCGACTGAATGCCAAAGAGTCATCTGGGAAATAAAGCTTTGTCTATCTTTTTTAAATTTCATAAATATTTAGATTGCTTTTGAGTTTCCATCGGGATTTTTTCTTTAACTTTTCTTATTGATCACAAGCAAAACAAAAAAGAATGAATTGATAACTATTAAAAAAAAAACAAAAACAAAAAAAAACAGTCAACTTTCTATACAGTAACAAGTAATATTTTGTTTTGTATAATGAGCAGAAATCTGTTCCCAAATATCATTATGAAATTTTAAGTGCAAAACCATTTTACCTTTCCTTGCAGTTTGAAATCGAGGCTATTCTGCTCATACTCGTGTCTACTTTTTTTTACCTCAAATTTCTGTCATAATCCTAGCGAATTTCACGTTTCTATATTGCGGCTCGAGTATTTGTCAAACAATTATCTGAAATTAGAATGGAACCAGTGATATTACCAAACCTGAATCCATCGTAAAAATTCAGGATGAGAAATTAGTAAATTGGAAACGCTTCAGGCCCCTAGGCCTAAGGAACATTTATATCAAATTATATATTGGTGGAAAAAAAAATTAACATAGACTAAGCTGTGCCAGAGGAACTTTCGCCCCAACCCGCAAATCGCTGCAAAATGAAACCCCCAAACAACTCATGCTCTTAAATAGACTCATTAGATCAAGATATTTATATGGATGTCATGCATGGCGCCAAATCGGTTCAGCAACATCTGAACTGTCAGCTGTATGTAAATGTTTCTTAAGAGCAATGGGGAATACAGGCTTAAACTAAACGAGTACGAAATTATGAGTAAAGACTGAGGGTCTTGGCAAAGTCTTACTTCTTTGAACGTTGTGGAATAGCGACAGAAAATCAGAAACAATGAACTGTAGTAAATAACAGAAACCATATCATGTAAGGACTTCCAAGAGCAGAAATTAATAAAATGGATTTCATATCTAACTTGAAGTGAAAATAATGACATCATGATGATATTAACATTTAACATCAATACAAAGAAAAGGTTAGCAAAGAAGACACATCAGTACTGGAAAGAGCGATAACAGCTACTGAACTTGATACATCTGTTTACTTAAAATATTGTAAAGAAAAAGATTTTACAAATTTCAATGAAACATACTAGTGAACGTTCGATCAATGAAGATCAAATAATTCCTTGTGTGGTAAATTCTAATATTACCAATAGCATTAGCATAGAACCATTAAATGGATGATCGCGTTTAGTATTTATATTTCTATGTGGATTTTCGGGTTGCAGTAGGATACTTAGGGCGGAAAATGAGGTTGGCGAGACGAGTTCAATTTCCTGCAGAGAGCAGTGTTTCTGGTTTGCATAAATAGGTACCGTAAGGGTCAGTAGTAGATTAGACTAGCTCCACTAGTTTTGGATAGTAATATAAAGTCAATACAAAAAGAAAAACGGTTGCTTGTGGGACCGTATCCTCCAGCACTATTTACTACAGGAAACATGGCAACAAATTCGAAAATTATGTGACTATTACACTAAACTCCACAAAAGACTTATAATCACTTACAGACAATGCAGTCATATTACTTTCTATTACATATATATATAGTATTTGCTAATCATAGATTGGAAAACTGACAATACAGAACTCATTATCATTCATAAATCTTCATACTTGTATGTGTATAGCTATATATATATATATATATATATATATATATATATATATATATATATATATATATATGTATGTATGTATGTATGTATGTGTGTATGTGTGTGTGTGCGTGTGTGTGTCGTCAACCTGTGCCTCTGCCCCCGTGCTATCCTGTGACGATAAATTTGACTTCGTATTGGTCGCGGCGCCAAATTTGACGTTCTAACCCTTGGCTGATTCAGATGAAAATCTGGTGAGATTCGACAGCAGCATTGTCGTTCCAAGCTCGCCTCCAACGTCTGATTACCGAAGTAACTGCTTTGATTTCTAGCCTAACCTACCCATGTTGTGATTTGATCTTAGGTAGACGAAATCAATCAGTCGTCGGGCCGTAATGCAAGCCGAATTCGAGCAAAGGTGACACTGCACAAGTGTATGTAAAAGATAATAAAGTAACAACTCGAAAGATTCAAATGTTTTAAAAAAAGAATAACAAATATCTGTATATCTGGTTGCTGAATACAGGACTGCGTCTTTCTCCCAAACCGCTTCTATGGATTCGTGACACTTTGCGTTTGTTAGGCGAGTCTTAATATCTTAAGTTGTTTTTCAAGAAACTGGTTTTTGGTATCTTCAGGCGATATTCATAAAACTTGTTTTGGTGGTGTGAGTCTAAGTCGTTCTTCAAAAATAAATTGTTTTTGGTTAGAAGCCTAAGTCAGAATGCATGGAAATCTTTCAGTCCTCTCCTGTGAGGCTGCTCTCCGAGCTCACAGCTCAACTCTGTCTGCGTCTGCCCAAATGCTACCGTCTGCCTGCTGTCCACTACTCTCCGCTACTCTCTGCTACTGTCTGCTCTGGGGACGTTCGTTTATATAGACGCCGACCAAAACTGGGTGGGAGCCTGTCTTGGTTTGGGTTCCTCGATAATTCAAAACCCGCAATAAGGATATTCTTTGTTTTCGGACAGGAAAATGTATCATTTCCCATTTTTGGAAGTCAATTACTTTCTGCTTTAGAGGGGTTCTTAAGGGAATCGTCTTCCCAAAGTCTTCCTTTCTCATATTGGTATGTGACACCAATCCCCTCAGAGGGCGTCAACAGGTTTCCCTTCTTTCTCATATTGGTATTTCACACTAATCCCCTCAGAGGGCGTCAACAGGTTTCCATTCTTTCTCATATTGGTATCTCACACCAATCCCCTCAGAGGCGTCTACAGGTTTCCCTTCTTTCTCATATGTCTACCTTCGCCCATCGCTCACGCCACCATTAAGCCAATGAACGCTCGGCAGAGTGGGTGTAGCTAGACTGGCCTCAGTTTACAGTTATCGCTCAAAGAAAAAAATTATCTTTCTTTTTCTTTTCCTTCTTTTCCCCGACCAGATCCCCACGACTCATAATGTAGTCCTTAAAACTCTATCTTAACTGAATGTCATCTGGAATTCATCAACGAGATTTTCGCCAAGTGATTATCGGGGTGGTCAATTGAATCTCTTGTTTTACTCAACGTCTTCGCATCCTGTCGCCAACAGTCTGTCCAGGTAACAACGTTTATCATGGCAAGGTCTGGACATAAAACAGGTGGTTCCCTTCCAAAAACAAATGATATTTCCGAAAGATAGTTAATGGTTTATTGTTTTCCTTTTTCTCTTTTCCCTTCCTTTTTCTTTGGGGTGGTCTCAGCTGATTTATCTTGGTCGCATGCTCGACCTAATGTTCGATTATCTTCCAGCATTCCGCTTTGTAAGCCCCTTGACCAATTTGAAATTTTCATTATTGCCATAGGCAGATTGCTATTTTTTATTCGCACTCTGCCGTTACTCGCCGCGTCATGGCATAAATTAATTCTGACAGATCCGAGATCTTCCGAACTTCCTGTCTTCTGCGAAAAAAATGCTTTTCTTCGCAAATGAAAATAAAATTTTTACCACTTTTGTTTTGTTAGAAAAAATAAAATCGCTCAGTATGTCTTTCGTGATAGCTTCTTCTCGCCTTAAGTATTTCTCGCTTTTAATTTTCACCCTTAATTAATTAGCCAAAAACTAAATGGTGTCATATATATATATATATATATATATATATATATATGTGTGTGTGTGTGTGTGTGTGTGTGTGTATGTATGTATTCATGTGTGTGTAGGCGGGTGAAATACGAATTATGAAAAAAACAATATTAATTTTCGCTGATCCTCCGCTATTTAAAATAGTCAATGTGAATGCAGTGCTTTTGTCGAGAGTCAGACATTCATCATGCGTTTGAAAAGGAAACTATAATTTTTACTCATGCATTATCTATCTATCTATCTATCTATCTATCTATCTATCTATCTATCTATCTATCTATCTCTGTCTCTCTCTCTATATATATATATACATGTGTTTATATAAATATAAAGATAGATAGATAGATAGATAGATAGATAAAGAGAGAGAGAGTTGATGAGATGTGTGTGTTGTGTATGTATGGAGAGAGAGAAACATAAATAGAAATGATGACAATCAAGCCTCGAAATTTAGTTACTCATGAGTATTCAAAAACAAATCTTATATCATTTTTCATCAGCATATATTCAGCATTGTTCTTTGCGAAGTTTTTATTTCTTGTGAAGTACAGCAGTTATTATTATTATTATTATTATTATTATTATTATTGTTATCATTATTAAAAAGCTTTTCCTCGATAAAACATGTCGAAGTCGATATTTCCGAATTGTATTATATATTTTCCATTTAATATACGTGTATCTGAGTATTTATAATATTAATATGATTATATATATTTATATATATATATATATATATATATATATATACATAAATACACACACATATATATGCACATAAACACACACACACACACATATATATATATATATATATATATATATATATATATATATATATATATATATATATTATACTTATATGTGTGTGAGCATCTGTGCGGGTGTATGTATAGATCAAACAAAATGATACGCTTGTGTCCGGTAAGTCACTCATTATATAAGTGGAGAAGGAAGGAAAAAATTAACAACTAATATAAAGATGAATAAAGATGTTGAGTCTGGCTCTGATTCAATCTATTTCAATTTATCATTATTCAACTTTTGATGTGTAATATATCGAAGTGTCATTGACAGATGAACTATAGTCTCCTTTCCTGATCGGAGTTGATCTCTGTGCTCTAAATAACTATTGAAGCCATTTTTCTTCCCGTGTTCTCTTCACCTATCTTCACACACACACACACACACACACACACACACACACACACACACACACACACACACACACAGAGATACATATATATTATTCTATTTGTTTATTAACGTTATTTTTTTATGAATACTCACATTTTAGTAGTAGCGCTGTTATTTATGTATTTATTTACTAATTAATATATTTACTAATTTATATAATAATCTACATATATTTATTTATATTTACCGGTCTGAATATTCGAGAAATCTTGTTAGAAGTACTGAAGTTAGGAGTGACGTTTAGAAATCCAGTTTTGAGTAAATACGATAGGGATACATATTAAACCATTTGTTTTCCCCAACCTCAGCCATCTATGCCTAAATACCAAGAAAGACAAGTCTAAGAGAACAACAACAAAGAATTCAAAACTGTGGAATATTGTGGAACGTGTAGCACACCATGTTCCCCAGTTGCTTATTCTCGGCTCTTCCAAAAAGTGTGGTTGTTTCTGCACAAGCATCTACTGATATAATCAAATAATATGTGTGTATTTATGGTCATGGTATATAATGTAATACTGTTTTATATTCCAAAGTTAGAAACTTCGTTCATTTCAAGCAGAGAGATCATCGATCTAAATGTATACTATTATAAAATAAGGAATAATCTAAAATATATTAGGTTTGTGCAAAATAAATGTCGTTTTTACACATATGTTACTATGTGAGAAAACGGCATTATTTTTGCACCAACCTAATACTATGAAATAAGTATTCACTATTTAAAAATACCAATATATAATGGAAGCTAAAATATAAATCTGGTATTCACTATTTTAAAAAATACAAGTATATAATAAAAATTATATAATATAAAATAAATATTCACTAATTAAAAAATACCAATATATAATAAAAACTAAATATAAAATAAATGTTCACTAATTAAAAAATACCTATATATAATTATAAAAAATAATATAAAATGAATGTTCACTAATTAAAAAATACCAATATATAATAAAAAATATAATATAAAATAAGTCTTTTTTTTTAAATTACCAATATATAATAAAATTTATAATATAAAATAAGTATTCACTATTTTAAAAATGTCAATATATAATCAAAAAATATAATACAAAAGAAGTATTCGCTCTTTAAATATACCAATATATAATAAAAATATATATATATATAAAATAAAATAAACATTCACTATTTACAAAATACCAGATATACTTATTGTTCTTGCCATTCTCACGACAGAGCTAATGTTTTACTTAATTTGAAAATTGTAATCACCTGTTAACAACGACGGTTAAACAGCATTTGATCTCCAGTCTCAATTTCCTTCCCTATTTTAGACATTCATTGTTAATTAACCAAGAAATATATAGACGCCTAAGGCATTTTCAAAAACTTCTTTTAAAAATTTGGAACCGCATCAAACCTTAAATCTAATGCCCTTAAAACTTTAAAGACATATCTGTCCTAATTTTTTGCAGAAATGTAGTAAAATTCTCTTCCTAGGTTATTTTATTCTTGTAGCGCTTAAACGTTCGCATATAAATTATTTCTTCGCTTTACAAATTGTCAATTTCAGAAAATACATTTATGATTTCCCTCCGTTCGAAAACGATGAAATCATGTTTATTTATCTGTTATTAACTGATATAGGCAATACTTGGAGATTTATAATTCAATATGAGTGTTTCATTTATGGTAAGTGTATCCATCAAGTACCAGCGTTGCTCAGCTTGATTATCCTTCTGATGAAAATCAATTCAATATTTGAACAGATAAATCTAATATCATTAGAGTTCTGCAAAACGATCTTGTAAACAATTCGTCTTTTCTCTCAAAGGTTTCTATACATTTCAAATATCGGAATATTCGTAGAAACAAGAATCGAATAGTTTGGAATTTATCTGAAAGTTGACAAAGATTATAAAAAGCCAGGGGAAATATTTTGATAACTGAAAAATACGTTATAAATTTAGATGAATAAAAATGTTGGCAGCAATAAGATCATTGGGAACCTTTACATCAACCTACCATCGAATTAATGGACACCATTACGTATGTGGATTTACTAAATTCTAAACACTTCATATATTCCCGTTTTTGGATAAGCTAAAAAAGATATCGTATAGAAGATAAACGACTTTAATATCGAGTAAACCCAGCAAGAAGCATATTCCCACAGCAAGGCATGTTGCCATGAAACCAAACATTCGATTCATATTCTGAAATAGACTCAAATCTAGAATTTAATATGGATGCCATGTATGACGCTTAACTTTTTCGTTAATATATAAACTGTAGGCTGGATGCAATCGATGATCAAAAAAGCGTTTGATCGAGGGAAGCGTGTAGATTTAATCGAGGATCATTCCTTATCAAAACTCATCGACTGACGGTACAGAATCACCAACAAATTATTGTTAAAATAACAAAAGCCACATTCCTTGATGACATTGAACCATAGCAACAAATAAAATTGACTATACAAGAAACTCGAAGAAAGAATAATAAGCTAATCAAAATGCAGACTTTTAACGACCACCTCAAGCATAATTCAAATTCCATATAAGTACATTAATTTACCGTAAGCTTCAGCTTTTCCAAGGCCTACGGAGCACTCGAGGTAAAGGCTACGTTAGGAGAAAATTTATGTGGATAGAAGTGGAAGATAACGGTTAACCCTAGACTTCTACAGGTTAACATTACAATGCTCAGGGAAACATCCTATTGGGAGTCGGTTCCACAGTGCAGTGGTTCAGGTGAAGATGCTGTTCGATTGGAACTCATTTCCTACCGAAAGGAAGGAAGGTGGTTTGGTACTATGTAATTAGCATGGCCTGTCCTTGCCGGGAAATTTTAAATTGGCTGCACTGTAATTCGTCCGATCATTTTGTGCAAGTAGCGATATAGCAGCCAGAGGTTTGCCATATCCCGCTGTGTGAGAGATGTTGAAGTGTGCAAAATAATGCGTCACCCAGGACACGGGGAAGCTTCTGGACTCCATCAAGCCTGGAGGATGAGGTCTGGGCAGATCCATCCCAAAAGAAGCGATAAGAGCTACTGGAAATGAGAAACCTGTTTTCCTGAAACATTTTTTAAGAGAAAGATTTTAGGCATTTCAACCAAAGGAAGCAGTAATTCTTAGTAACTGACGAATGTTTCCTCAGGAGGAAACGATTAATATTACTTTTTACCATGACTTTATGTAGTCAAGAATATCATTAGTTGAGTTTTAAATCGCTGCAGAGTTACTCCATGTTTCATCTTGCGTAAAACCTATAAGACGCATAGTATATAACACAATTATATTTTGAGATATATATACGTAATTCTTTCTTTTAATGCCTGTATTTTGAACATTTTTACGTTAGAATAAACAATGTTACTGATCATCTCTTATGTCATTTGATATAATTTTTACAGAATGTTATATATCTACAATGATAGAGTAAATTCCTATATTTATGTTTGATCTTCTTACTTGGATTTGTATTATTATTATTATTATTAGTAGTAGTAGTAGTGGTGGTGGTGGTAGTAGTAGTAGTAGTGGTGGTAGTAGTAGTAGTATTAGTAGTAGTAGTTTATTTCCTTAATTTCTGTTGAATACATGTTTCCTTCCGGTGTCCCAACCAGAATACTAAGATACATAAACGTCTTCGTGATATTTTCCTCTTATTATTTGTAAAAAAAAAAATCAAAAAAAAATCACAAGTATTTTACATCGATAAACCTCTGCGAAATGTATGCGCTGTACTTGCGTGTAAATTTTTGGTATTTATTTTTAAGTCAATTTTGAGATTTACACTTCAAGATTCTTGCATTTTGATAGTTATTTTATTTTTTTTAAAGATAATCAAATATGCATTACAATCTGCAGGGAGGACCATAACAATAAGAACACATCTATTTCAGTCTTTCATCATGATATCTCAGCGATTAACTTCTATTGTTCTGTCTGTGTGTATTGTATCCCATAAAATTGTTATCGGTCCTGTCTCTGAAACCTCTTCTGAATCATGTTCATACCAATTTATTGCAGCTTCCTTTACAGTAAAAGTTACATCTTATCCAGTGCAGATATTGGCCCAGTCTGGATATTTATCACAGAATCAGCATCTGGAGCCAAAACCATTTTTCAGTAGTTGTGCTTTCTATTAGGTTGGTGCAAAAATAATGACGTAATAATGTCGTATTTTAACGTTAAAAATACGTCAAAAAACGACATTATTACGTCATTAGTTTTGCACGAACCTAATAGTTAACAAGCATTGATTCTGTGCAGCAAGAATAAAGCCTTTGGTGTCAGCTTTTAACCCTGTATTATGTCACCACTGATGGGTACGGTGTCGGTCTACATTCGCTTGCTTGGTACGGACGGAGTATTAACTATGAGGAGGTTTATCTTGCCATAATTTCTGAATTTGTTACATTGCATTTTTTTTGCTATTATTTTTTTTTTTAATTTTGTCGCTGTTTTATGCGTATAATGGTTTATTTACGTTTCTTCACCAACTTGAAATTTCCTTTTGAATTTGTTGGCCTCCTTTATTACTGAATAAAGTTTCTTATTTCATTCTTGTTCTTTGACACATATTATCATCCGGTCTTATGTATATATTTAGACGATGAACATCGTCCTTACGATGATGCAAGCGATGACAACTGAGAAGATTTCTCGTATTGACATACATTCGCTTAATGTCAGCTAAGATCTAATTAAGGACGTTGAAACACTATTGTACTACAGTGCAGCCAAAGTGTTTGTGGCTTACATTCTATTTTGTGAATTCATCTTGGTATTTAACACCAAATATTATCATTATCGTTATTATCATTATTATTATTATTATTATTATTGTTGTTGTTGTTGCTGTTGTTGTTATTTCCTTTGATTTCTACTGTCTACACATGAAGCAAGAGAACTATTTTCAGAAATGGCTTCATAACATTTTTCATTGATCACACATATTTTACATAAGTCATGCTGTGTGTAATGTGTGAAATATACTTAGAGTATTATTATTATTATTATTATTATTATTATTATTATTATTATTATTATTGTTATTATTATTATTATGATTATTATTATTATTATGATTATTATTATTATTATTATTGTTGTATTAATTGATCAATTTTCTATACACCCATGTCATTCATATGTATTTATAATTACATGAATAAAAACATTACTTAAGTCTGATGAAAACCTGAATGACGAAACACGAGAAAAAATTATTTCCATTGTGTTACCAATTTTCTTAAAAGTATTATATCTAAAAATAGATATTCACATATTCAAATAAACATAAGTCTAACCAAATACAAGCAAAATACAAAGACAGATGCATATGTAGAAATTAAGAGAATTTTAAAATTACATGTCTCATCTAATTCAAATTTTCTGTATTTAAAATCTTGTGTAAAAACCCACACAGACAAATTCGTGCACATACAAATACACAGGGGGCGATGGCAAAATTGTCACCATTTATATCATTAATTTCGCATATGTGCTTTGTTGTTTTTTTTTATTTTGCCGACTGCACGTTATAATAGGTCAGTTTGTCACAATTTGTGAGAAAAAAAAAATCATGACGTAATTCACTGCCCTAAAAATTCGGAAACGGCATTTCAGAGTGTTTGGGTGTTAATTTGAGGAAAGTGCAAAGCATTCGCAATGAGTTAGATGAGTATGATGGTTATTACGAAAGTGGTTAGAGTGATCAATAATGATGGCGACTTTGTGCCTCCATTCATCTGCCGACAGGGCTTCAAACTAAACACTCAGGCCTAAAATAATCGCCTTGATCAGGTAGTACAGACCTTTTTCAAGAGGGTGGCTGCTGGAAAACACTATGCCTGGCAGAATGCAGGAGAATTCAGTCTTGGCTGTCAGACAATTTATGCAACCACATGACACCTTACATCGGGCCACTTAACTCCCCCGACTGCAAAACCCTTGATAATTATGTGAGGGACGCATTGGGGTGAGAGATCAACAAAACTCCTTGCAATACCAAAGATGATCTGAAGGTAAGTATTATGGCAGCATTTACCAAATTAAATAAGGAGACCATTCATAAGAGATGCACGAGATATCGAAAAAGCCTGGATGGCGTGGTTGAAGCCCTCGGCGAATTTATTGATAATATTTAATCTTTAGTATTTCAAGATATTTTTTGTGTAATCTTGTGAAGTATATCTGTTAAATTATGATGTCAGTGTTATTTTTATTTTTGCGTAATTTAGACGACAACGTCCATCGCACTATATATATATATATATATATATATATATATATATATATATATATATATATATATATATATATATATATATATATCTGTGCGTGTGTGCGTGCGCGTGCATGCATAAAATAACAGTTTATATGCAAGTATACATACACTTATATCTTTATATTTATAAACAATGTGAATAAAGAATTTAGCGCCGCTGGGCAAGTAACAGTCCCAATGCGATATAAAAACTTGTTCGCCAAGAATAAATACGCAATTTAGTTAGACTAAAAAATAACTCAGTGAATGGAATGCACCCGTCTCGCAAAGTTTACTTGCCCCATGGAATTTTATTCGAGTTTCCGTTTCTTTGTCTGCGATAGATTGATAGTAAATGTCTTTATTACATACTTGTTGTAAATTGCAATTATTTCGAAATATCTCTTGGAATAACTGAAGACGTGTTCCTTTTTGCATTTTTATTCCACTTGATTGAAAAGTCATGGCTGCATTGAGATTATGAGCGGGATAATATCATTGTTTGCCATTATTTGCAGTGATTCATTTTGGTACCTGTAACTTGAACATCTTTTCAAGTGAAAATCGATTGGCCACTATGTCTTTATCCAAATTTCTTTTGAACAAGCTTTCTTTACAGATAAACAATAAAGCACGTCAGGCAAGAATATGGTCACGTATAGGATAAAGGTTCGATTTCTGTCGGAGGACACATTTTTTGTAAGGGATTTCTCTTACATTCAGGCTGGTAAATATAGTTAATAGAGCTTACTTTAATATTTGTGCCTATAAAAAAAGCATATCAGCAGAAAATATATTAAATACTTCTCGGGCATTGTCTGTTTCTCTAATATATATATATATATGTATATGTGTGTGTGTGTTCAAAGAAGTAATGAGAAAGATGTTTATCACTTTAAACATATTTTTAGCAGATACTCATAATAGGTAGAAGCCATGTTTTTTTATTAAACAGTATATTTATTTATTTTTGACTACCGGCCTGGGAAACTGTCATTAGATTCGACTTGCATGAACTGAATCGACATATTCCTTGGCATTATCTTATCTGCGCAATTTCCAATACAAATGTAAGCAAAGACATAATGTCTTTTATAATTATTTAACTGACAGATTTTCTTTTTCATGGGCAGCACATTTGGGAAGTGCCAGAAAACATTTCCACGGGTTGAGCCAAGCCTTGGGAGTAAAATTGGGTAGATAGTTGCGCTTGTACGAAGTCACTTGATGGTTTGAGCGTGTTGTTCTTTTTCAGATTGTTGATAACGCTAGATAACACCCTCTCTCCCAGAGACTGTAACTAATGTCTGCTCAGTAGAGTTTCTGTATAAACAACAGGTGTTGAACAAACACAATGTGCCTGAGCGAGAGTCTGCAATAGGGATTGGCTAGCCGCCCTAGTAGACGGGTATCCTCGAATAAATTTAGTCAGCTATTGTATTACAATTTATATATATATATATATTTTTTTTTTTTTAATTTATTTTTTTTTTTTTTAAGCATTTCCCCCCAAGCAAGGCGGGAAGCGACTGGGACGCAAGGGGTTACAAAAAATATAGAGCGAGATCAGATAGGAGTGATAGAAGAGAGTATGAGGAGAAGGGTAGTGGATAGATCAAGGCACCTGGAGATGTCGATTGACATTACACTTGAATAGCTGGAGATTATAGCTCTCAGGGAAACTGGAATTGGGAAGGGAGTTCCACAGGCTAGAGGTACGAGACATGAAGCTATTACAGTAGAAGAGACGGCTACATTTGGGAATTTCGAGATGAAGGGGTGAGAGCGGGATGCCAGCCTCGTATGGCGCTTGAACTTATGACGTCTGGGAACCAGCGAATGCAGCTCCTCGGAGCAATTACCATGAACTTATTTGTAGAACAGACAGAGAGAGGAGACGGCGCGTCTGTGAGAAAGTGACTGTAGACGAGACGCCAGAGCAGGGCCAATTATGTTACATAACCGCCTCTGGAGCCTATCAAGAACCCCGAGGCAAACAGAAGGGGCACCAGACCATATATGGCAGCAATACTCCATGCAAGGGCAAATTGTTGATTTGTAGATCTGGAAAATCGATTCCGGGGAGAAAAATTTCCTGACGCGGCACAGGGAGCCAACTTTCGTCGCGGTGGACGAGGCAATTGACTTTGTTCCATCTCAGGTCAGCAGTCAACGTGAGACCGAGCAGCCGCAGAAAGTTGCTCTCGAGATGTTGAGCGTCAGACATTCTAATGGAGAGCAAGGAAGGATCTCTGTGGTGATTAATAGAGAGCAGTTTTGTTTTTGAAGCGTTAAAGTTGACCAGCCAATTCCTGCCCCAGTTCACAACCGATTGGAGGTCCTTTTCGAGACGCACGGCCAGGTTAGTTTTGTGAGTGACACTAGATTTGTTTTTGAGGCAGGAATAAATTGTGGTATCATCCGTGTAGATGCCAACTTTTGAATTTATGGCATCAGGGATGTCGTTTATGCAGATAAGGAATAGAGTGGGACCTAGGATGGAGCCTTGAGGAACACCTGCGTTCGTGGGATAGGAACTGGAGGAGAATCCGTTGAGAACGACCTTCAATTCACGGTTTGACAGGAATGATTGTATTAGGTCAAACAATCTACCCGTAATGACATAACCTTGGAGCTTACGAAGAAGGCCGGCATGCCAAACCCTATCAAATGCATTGGAAATGTCTAGTGCCAAGGCACGAGCTTCCCCGTTATTTTGAAGAGCTCGGTAGACAGTTTCAGTGATGGCCGTAAGCACATCAGCTGTAGGTCGGGCAAAGCGGAAGTCATATTGCTGGTCTGAGAGCAGATCATGGGATGTGAGGCGGTTAACCACCTCGGTATTGATTAGGGCTTCGAAGACTTTGCCGAAGAGGGGTATTTCAATACAGTTGAGAACAACAGGAGAAAGAAACGGCGAAAAAAATTCCAAATTCAGACAGTATATCAAGCAAAAAGATACTGTCACAACATCATTAGAATACTGACGAGACACTTTCGCATCTAGCCAAAGACATTCAATTTTCCATTTTTTCAGAGTTTTCTTTCGAACCGGAATTTCTAACTAAACCATCAAATGATTTAGAATGATTGAGACAAAATATGTTACTATGGTCGAACACACTGACGAGTAGGGGGAGAGAAAAAAAATAAATTAAAATTAAAATAAAATAAATTTAAAGAGAAAAAAAACAAAAAAAACAAAAAAACAAAAACAAAGAATTAAAAAAATAGAAAAAAAATAGAGATAGGTAGATAGATAGATAGATAGATAGATAGAAAGAGAGATAGATATCTATAATAACAGTTACACTCTGAATTTTGGGTTGAACTTTTATCTCATATATTCAGCATCTGTTTGAAATACTTCGGCAACAAATATAATAAGAAATATATTTGACAGGTATTTGGATAATCGATTATATCTAACATTTTACAAGCTCTAAATATGTTGAAAACAGTACTTATTAGAAACTTACTTAAGAATAATACTAATATTATTACTAATAATATATATGACACAATAACATCTCTGGGATTTTTTTCTCACTGTTTTGAAACACTGACTTGATTAAAGTCATATAGATATAACACTGTTGACTTTAACAACTGCACAGTATTTTATCGTCACTACAATATATTTAACGCGAGAAAATATTTATGAAGTGTTTATTGGTGACATTATATATTAAGTGCGTATTTTATGTTTACAGTGACAATGAAAAAGAAAATGTTGAAATGCAATAATAAACATATACAGTTAGACATTTGATTGCTATGTCAAATATTTCACGAAACTTACAGAAAAACAAATTTGATAAACCGAATGAAATGTCTGAAGTAGATATTTTTTTTTTTTTTTTTTTGGCTATAAAATTCACTTGGGCAAAGAAACAACTTTAATACTTTCATAGCATAACGTTTTTTTTTTTTTATTTTTTTTTTTTTTTACAATATCTTATTTATGAATTTATATTTCTAAAGAACATTAATTTATTATTTCACACTTTGAGTGTAAAATATTATTTTCCTTATATTTTCATACAGTGGGCGCCTGGTGTTGACCGGTGATTGCTAAGCTTGTGATACAATTCGCGAGGGTAGCGAATTTAAACTTTGCGACATTTCTTGCTGTAGGGTTTGTGATTGGGGCTAGGATCATTACCAGTCGACTGAAGTGTCTCTAATTGGGGGATGTGCTGAACGGGCTTGTGCAATGCTTTCAACGTTATAGCCGTTAAATTATATTTAAACAGTCCTTGTCCCACATTCGGTTGCAACGTAAATGAAATAAAATTACACCTTGCTTAATTTGCTGTGGTCTTGAAGAATTCATTTCCAAACGGTTACGCGGCCGCCAACTGATTTGTTAGGAACTCTCTATCTATCTATCTATCTATCTATCTATCTATCTATCTATCTATTTATTCTTTCTTTCTTTCTTTCTCTCTCTCTCTCTCTCTCTCTCTCTCTCTCTCTGAAATGGTGAGGTTACTCGCTAGAAAAAATTACAGAACTGTAATTTTTGTCAGAGGGAATTGCGTCATGATGCTAGTCATCTCAGGATAGAAAAATAGATAGAAAAGATAAACACTGCTAGGATCGAACTGAAATATAAGTAAAAAAGAGATCATATTTTGATTTTATAGAAATAAATCCCATTTATCTATTTTAATGTGTGAAAAAAGTATTCGTACAATAAAAAAGAATAATTATAGGAAATGTATATATATATATATATACACATATAAAACACAATCATATATATATATATATAGAGAGAGAGAACATTATATATCACAACAGAATCAATATATATATATATATATATATATATATATATATATATATATATATATATATATATATATATATATGTTTGTGTGTGCGTGTGCATGTATTAGTGAATATATATAATATCCAACGTCAATAGCACGATTCGGAGATTCATGTTATCTTCAGCGAAAATCTGAGTCGTGTTATCAGGATTGGGTATTATCTATATTCACTACTATATAGTTCTAGCGCTGATTAATAACGTTGAGTACTGTATTTCTAAAACCTGATGTAGAAATATATTTATACGTACGTGCAAGTATTTGTGATTGTATGTACATTTTTATCCTGCCCATTCCCACACAAACACACACACACACACACACACTCATATATATATATATATATATATATATATATATATATATATATATATATATATATATATATATATATATGTTATAATAAAAAGAAAGAACAGTAAGATATATAATACGGTGTTCTCATTGATATTTTTTTTATTTTTACAAAACAGTGCTCAATGTAAATTTACAGAGCGTAAATATTATAAATTAACTGATTTAAAATATGGTTTCTTCGCTACACAGTAATAACCATGTTTATATCCCTAAGATAAAAACTTAAAATTTAATTATATCCTTAAATTATAAGCATTAGTTCTGTTTCATAATCAAGCGAAATTGGAAATATTTTTAAATTTACTCAGTTTTAAGCACACCTATATCTTAATAATTTCCTCTTTCCAAGGATACAGAGAAATCCAATCATTTAGACAGGGCCAGTAGCGTGTTCATTTTTCTTAACTATTATTGTATCAATTATGAGTTACGTTCAAAAAAGAGGTTAAGTTTAGGGAGGGTATGGGTGCATTTTTCAACGAATTCTGACATCCGTCAATCGCTTGTCGTCCGTTTTTCTTTTATTATTAACGACAAAAAATCTTTCGGCATCTTTTTACTTTAAATTCGTACTTGTATACTTAAAGATTCTTTCTAAAAAGGTTGTTTCGGTTAAAATACTTTATATTTAACTACAATTTTAAAACATTATTTTAACAATTAATTACTAATAAAATATATTACTTTTTAAATCAAGTAAATGTAATAGAATAGCTTAAATTATTTAAAAATTATTTTTTCATATCAGATATATTTATGTATATTACTAGTTGCCACTTTTTAAAAATATTATTTAAGGAAAATTTCTGACAATGACGGCAAAAATAGCTATTTCATTTCTCTGATTCAGTAAATATTTATTTTTTTAAAAACTTAGTAATATATAGTTTCTTATTTATGCACAAATGACATGGGTCATTTAATTACCTACATATTTTAGCTTTTCTTATTAATTTCCATTGTACTGTAGGTGTTTAATTGGTTTCTTTTAAGTGCAAGAAATATTTCGAAAGGGATGTATGATTTCCGTATTTATTTATCCTAAATAAAGTTTGATGTTGATTGAACTGCTTTCTGAACTCATGGCTTGTGCAACCTATATAGATTTTTTCAATGTTTTCAGGATTCTCAATAGATGACATATTGCATTGGTATACTAATGATTCCGTGCAACAATTATTTTATAGAGGACTGTTATGAGGATTTCTACAGTAACATAACTTTTGTATAAACCTTATTTTTATTTTTATATTGTCAAAATTTCTTTGGTCTTGTCCTAAGTGTTTATTGAAGATATTAGCATTATATTTCTTAATAATATTTTCTAAGTTTTAAGTACAGCTGTAACTTAATTTTAGCGCATTTTTATTGAAAGTAGTACTTAGTTTACTATCTCTGTGAAAGTGCTTAACGATTAATGCAAGTAATTTTTGTCCTCATTAGTTCTTTTCCATTTGGTTGCATGGGGCTGTATACCAAATTATTTTTCTACTTCTGTTTTTCTATGCTTTCCATTTTCCTTTTTATATAAGTCAGTTTTGGGCTTTTGCAAGCGCTATCTTTTAGAGCTTTATTATAGAAATTAATATGTTCATAGAAAATTTCATTCGATGTTTTTTACTTATTCTTTTTCAATAGAAAAAGATATATGTTTAATTATAAATGGAGGATTATTAGATTTAGTGTGTATATATAAAGGATTGGTATTTTTTTTTATCTGTACATTTTTCATTAAATATCATGTTATATCAAGGAAGTTAACTTATTTTAATTTAGTGCTTACCGTAATTTTTCAGTTGAAGCTTCTAAATACTTTATATAATATCTTTGTATTTTCTTTTCGATTTTAAAGTTAGTAGAGTTCTTTATACCCATAAGTCCGTCGTCTCTGTATAAAACAATGTCAGTTATATTAATTGCACAGTAATCTGTGAGATTGTATAATATAAAAAGACCTATAATATCAGAAGTCTCAGCTGAGTCTCGTGATACTATTGTGATGTCAAAGTGGTTATAATGATTTTTAAACATTTCCCACCTTTATGTATCAGTACCGAGTTTTAACATTTGTAATAATGCTTTTTTCAGAAATAACAATAATATATATGTAGATATAAATATATATATAGCATTATGTATAATAACAACACTATATATATATATATATATATATATATATATATATATATATATATATATATAATGAAAAACAAACCACTTTAAGTTTTCATTACATATTAGGTCTGTCCTCACATTGAGCTCTCAGGATTTCATCCTCTTTGGATTTACCAATTCGGTTTACCAAGTTCCTTATAACTTATATATATATATATATATATGTATATATATATATATATATATATATATATATATATATATATATATATATATATATATATATTGATAACGGCAAGATCAGCATCATTTATCAAACAAATAATTAAACACATATTAAAATATATAAACAACAATATCAGCAACATATTTATTAGGTTGGTGCAAAAATAATGACGTAATAATGTCGTTTTTTGATGTTAAAAATACGTCAAAAAACGACATTATTACGTCATTTATTTTGCACCAACCTAATATCTGTCATAACAATAACAATATTCACTCATAAAAAACATCATATAGCATTATTATATACATTCCCATCGAGATTAAATTTTCCTTGTAATTTCTATTTTTTCTTAATATACGAATTATAAAATGTCGATATGTATTACTCTTTCTCTATTTATAATTTTATTGTTCTCTATATAGATTAAACAAAGGCGCTCGATAAATTATGTGACAATGTTTTGTTGGAACTGCTCAGCATACTTAATATATGATAAGGATATGTGTATAATCAAGAGCCTCTACTGACAGCAAATCGCCTGCATACCGCTAAAAATGACTTTGCTGATATACAAGAATAGCAAAGAACAATGACGTCTCTTCTCGCCGGACTTATTCATCCTATACAACATGGCTGTTTTGAGGGAATTAAAAGTCCAACCAAGACTCATTATTGGCGGATATAACCTTAATAGGATAAAATATGCAGATTACACAGTTTTGATAGCAAACACAGAAATAAAGCTATAAAAAACTCTTACAAAACGTTATGCGCGAAAGCGAAAATAAATGATAAAACACCGAATGGAAGAAAACAGAATGCATGATTGATGGCAAAAGAATGAGCACAAAGTATGACTTGCAAAATGGAGGTATCGAAATCAAACAAGTATAAACATTTAAATATCTTAAATAATAAGTGTTTTAACAGAATTCGGAAAGTGCAATATTTTTCCAAAAGCTAAGCAGAGTACTAAGAATTATACAAAACTTAGCTACAAACCAGAAAAAGAATACTAAATCTTTATATGAAACCTTTCCACCTGTAAGGCATTCAGTTCGGGCCAATCTCCTCAAAGATGAAGTAAAGATTAAAAGCAACAGAAATGTGGATCTGTAGAAGGATAATGAGAATGCCAGGAACCGAAAATTGAAGAAATTCAAAAGTTAAAAACAAATGGAAACAAAAAGGAATTTTATACTTAACATCAGGAAGAAAGAGTTGATATTTCTGGGTCACATAGCGAGGAAGGAGGGCTTGCAAAATTTAATACTTACGGGACAAATAGAAGGTAAAAGAACACACAGGAATATAACGCATAATATAATTTGTAAGATTGATTAAATGAATAGATTTTATGAGAAATAACATAAAGACAGAATTTATTGAAACCTACAACGAAGATGAAATAGTGGAGCGCCATGATCGACTATGACCTGAGTGTTCACCGAACATAAAGAAAAAGAATATCTCTTTCTTTTTTTCTTTCTTACTTTGACTTTGTCTGTCTCTTTCTCTCTTTCTGTCACTATCTTTCCGACGGCTAATGACGGCTGGGGTTCTAAATAAATTCTCATGTCGACTGTCTTCCCAAAATCAATATATCAACGCCCATATTAAATGTAGTGCAGAATGGCAACTTTGCAACTTTAAAGCAGATTTTGATAAAGCAGAATTTTAACCTTGATGCCAATGACATATATTTTGACCTGATTCAGTTTCTCTACAACTATGAACTGATTCTCGCTGCACAATCTTCAATATAAAAGCTATGAGAATTACTATTCGTTAATCTATTTCATACGTATGTGATGATTTCGGTACATCAGTGCTTGCATACAAACAGAAATATTTTCTAAAATCTAAATTTGAATTAATATAAAATTTTTAAGAAATTTCTTCAGAGTAAATTAGCATTTATAATATTTTCTAGGATATTACCGATTTCCGCAAATTCTTGTTGACTACTAAATATGCTGGGTGTTTTTTTTTTTTCCAAAAATCAATTTTTCACTTGATGAATTTCAAATCACGAGAAATATAGTGTAATAGAATATTTTCTGTACTTTGTGTCCGGTCATATATTTGTGCGATGAAAAAAATGAATAATATATATATATATATATATATATATATATATATATATATATATATATATATATATATATATATATATATATATATATATATATCCGACCAAATAACCCACCAAAAACTATAATTTGGTTAAATTTGTTAAATTGATTCGTTCTGACAATGCTTATATAAATATGTTATTCTGTTTGTGAAGTGAGATATTATTTTATGTAAGGAGTCACTTCAAGACGATAGGATGTTGTGAAGAGCCACTTTTCACAATGTCCAATCCTGTATAGCCCTTATCACTTGTTGTCCCCCTTCTATCCCTCCCAATCCATAAGCTGCTCTTCATTTGCACAATTTCTTTTGCATGTTACTTTAATCACTATTTCCCTGTGCTATTTTTGTAATTTACATAAGTCTCATATTTTCTATGTCTGCTTTCCTCTTTATGTCTGGCTTAATTTTTAAATCATTCCCTTTCTAAATACTAGTCCCTCTTGTTGCTATTTGTCTCTAAAACTTCCTCGTTGTTTAAATTTTGTGTTACTGTGTTAAAACGTAAACTTTGAAACCCTAAAAAAATCAGAGAATTATAATGCCTCATTCAACTCTTCAGAAATAATTCATCAATAAACATAATTATTTGTAATAATTTTTTAACCCTTTCCCCAGGATTTTTTTATTTTTTTTCAGACATGTTCAAATCATAACGTTCAAAAACCACATACAGAAATCTTTATACGTCGATCATAATTATTTTTATGCTCTTCTGAGCTTGAAACGTGTCCAGTTGTCAACTCATACGTCTGGTAGAGATTTCAGTCACCGATTGGGTACTTCAAGATTTCACAGTTTCTTCGATACTATATTAAAAACACATTCGTCTGAAAATGAATTTTTTTTCCAAAATTATTATCGGGGATGAGGTTAACATTATAGGATTGTTTTAGCGCTGTTATCTTACTAGAATATACATAAGCACAAGCAAATCTACATAGACGCAATTTGCAGAGAAACTGAAAAATACATCTGTAGTGTGAAGGTTAATTACTTACTCTACTGCACAACTTTCCTGGGGTAAGAGCACAAAAGAAGAAGCCGAAATGTACGGCCAGTTGAAGTCGTATGTACGATTTCCTCGTTAATTTAACTAAATATATTTCCCTACAAATGGTACTATTTTAAATGAACCAAGAATATAGTTTTGAAATTGTATTGTCTTACCGTCAGCGATTGAGAAGCTCCCGAACAAAAAACAAAAAACAACAATTCAAACAATAAAATATGATAGGCAATGCTCTGGAAAACTTCATTAATCATGTTTTTTAAGCAGGAATCATAAGTGGTTTCGGGATTTACAACAGCATACTGATTATCCCCGGTGACCCGTTGATATTGATAAGATATCGACTTGTGTGCCAACTGTCAGCAACATCTCTAATTTTAGTGTAAGAAACTCTTTACTCATTGCAACTACTTAGGCATTTATGGTCCAAATACGAGCTAATTCCGGTTAACGGGACTCTTCACTTTTCGAGAAAAAAGAATCAAACACAGTGGGCTGCTTTCTTAGCAAATATAGTAACACTATGGGCATGTGGCCTAGTGGTTAGACCGTTCGCATTCTGACCTTGAGACCCGAGTTCGAATGTCATTGATGTTAGAACTGGAGGAGTCGATCCCAGTGTGCGGCAACTTTACAAAGTGCCTGAAAAACATACCACGTGTTGACCCAAGCCTGGTGTCTGAAATCGGGTCGACGAAACACGTATGGGGTTGTCGATAGCTGTGTTAGCACGAAGTCACGAGTGAGCGCAGCCTAGAGATTGAGCGTTCTGGCCTTGTTCAAAGTGTAGATAACGCTAGGTAACACGCTCTTTCCCAGAAACTGTAACTAAGGTCTGCTCAGCATAGTTGCAATATAAACCACGCGTGAGGTCTCTGGGTATTGAATAAACAAAACTACACCTGAGCAAGCCTCTGCAATAGGGATTGTCTAGCCGCCCTAGAAGACAGGCTCCCCGAATACGAGTGGCCAGCTACAATATATAGTACTACTGAATTAAAGCGGTAAATACCGATCATGAATTAAATAAACATTCGTTCTTACTGGAAACTTTTGTGTTCGATTGTAATTTACTTATTACATCTAGAATATTGTTTGTGTTACCCGAAACCTTCCATGATTTATTTTGGTATCGCTGATTTTCTAGCCATAATAAATTTCCGTTTAACGATTCAATTCTAATTTCCAGAGATCACTTTACAATATGGCTTCTTATTATAGCAGTGCATAAGTGTGAGTAGCTTCCTCTCTATTATAGCAGTGCATTAGTTTCAGCAGCTTCTCCTAAAAAATGAATATTTTGTGGAATCGACTTCCACATGATGCTTCCCCGATTACAACAATCGTAACCTGTTCAAGTCAACCGTTATCTTTCCCAAATATTCCTATAATCTCTGCCTCTTATTCTGTAATCCTCAACTTCGGGTCGCTCTTGGACCATGTATAAGGGGAAAATCTATAAAAAAATACAACCTGAAAATAAAATCTTATTATAAATATAGCGAAATATAACAACGGTAGAGCTGCTTAATGGTAATGGTGATTTTCTAAGAGTAAATTAGATGTAACATAAAGCCAAAATTATGGGAACCCAGTGACCTGATTTTCTAATCGTAATCTAGATGTGGCTCCAGTTCGAAAGCATTGGGAACACAGTGCGGATCGAACTCGCCATTCAGTTGTAATTGTTCTATTAGGTTGGTGCAAAAATAATGACGTAATAATGTCGTTTTTTGACGTTAAAAATACGTCAAAAAACGACATTATTACGCGATTATTTTTGCACTAACCTAATAGAAAGACAATATAGCTAACCATTACACTATGTCGAAGCGCCCATAGTGAATGGTAACTGTAATCTTATTGAGTTTATTTTCAAATAATATTCAATGTATCAGATTTTTGAAAGTGTCTAGAGAATGTTTAATCTTTTTTTGTTGTTTTAAACGTTTTTTTTTTTTTTTTTTTTTTTCACCGCGATTATATTATCGGAACGATTGTAGCTTTTCGTTGTTTTATGAAATGTTTAATAAAGATTTATACAATTTCCGGAAGGGGTAAAAAACATAATATGAGTATTCATTCATGTTGAGTGCTTGTTCACAATTTGAGTAAACCTTGTTGATAATGAAACTCCAAAATAATGCAGAGATTTTGTGATGCATAAATGTTTAAGTTATTGTATTTTCTTATATTAAGGAATATATAAAAGGAAATGAAATATAATTTCTAAAAAAAGAATTAAATTATATTCATCAAAAGTAGTATATTTTCATAGAGTATGTCTCTCATCTGTTGATACTGAAGCCCACTGAAAGTAAGAAACGTATCTAGTGTTTTTTTTTCCAAATAAGTTCAACTAATCACGCACAGAAAACTTCTGCTAAAATAAAAATACGTTTGTTCAAGAATTACAAGTAAAGTTTAAAATAAATATATTTTATTAAAAATTAAATAAAATGAAAAATGAAAAGAATTTTAAAGTTCTACAATTTTATTTCGCGGAGCCTTAAAAAAACAATTAAGTGTTACTTGGGAGGAAAAATGTAAGGATATTGATTATATACCCTGCGTTTCAAATTATTAACGCGATGACAATTTTCCATCCCATCCAAAAATTGATAGTTGGAATTTAACGAAATTATCAGAGAATGTTGACAACATGTATATACACCTGCTCTATAAACATTGTAATGTTCTCCAAAATAAAACTGAATTTACCTAATTTATTAAATTATGAATGTGCCAAATTATTAGCGATGTGTAAGAAAAAGACCTGTAAAAAAAGAAAGCACTTTAATTGCTTAATTTACAATTTTTTTATAGATATAGTAACTAAAATAAAATTAAAAGTAAAAAAAAAAGTTCAAAAAGGTTAGTGGATTTGCTTAATTTGAGATATATGATCCTCTTTTTCGAAATGACTTGGAAACGGCGCTGATCCATTAAATATATCAGTTTCTGGATCTATTCTGATGTAAGACAACCTTGTTTCTAAATTGCCGTCCATTCTCAAAAAACGTCGCTTCAAAAGGATCCACAAGTTTTCAGTTTGGTTTAAGTCTAGAGAATTCCGAGGTCTACAGTAGCCTAATTCTTCGCAGGTACTCCGTAATTTTATGCCCTGAATGTGAAGAAGGATTATGCGCATAAACACGATGGATTTTTCTTGAAAGATTCCAGGTGCTCTTTCTGGAGGGATATATAAAGTTTTGCCGTTACTTTCAGTTTGAATTCCATACGGTATTGTTTTCTTTTTTTTTCTTCTTTTTCATCTTAATAAGCCTATAAGCGTGTTTATTTTTGTGACTTCTTTAAAGTGTTTGTCATTGAATATTTGAAGGTATGCCGCAATTACATAAATTTTACAGAATGTTTTCATACCTGCAAGACTGGATAGGATATGAGCATCCACACATTCTGTGGTTTAAATCTATTTTGTAGTCACCGCAAATAGGCAGATCTCTATCCATCGGTATTAAAATTAAACGCGCAGGCCCATCTGTTCCTTCCTGGAGGAACAAGTTCAATTTGAACTTGTTCCCGTAATGTTTTTTCCACAACTATTGATAGCAGATGGAATATCAGTTTCCATGCTTGAAAATAAGTGTGGGGGTCATTTTCCTTTAGTCTTAACTTAGCTTTATAATTCTCTAACATTCCCGTTTCTTCTGGCTTGACTTTGTTGATTTTGTCGAATTTTTATTCAGTATATTAGTTGCAATTAGACCAGGATTCTTTTCAACGTTTGCCACGATAGTTTGTAATACGTAAAATTTATTAATAGGCTTCAAAATAGCCAAACGATTTTAGCATGGAGCCGTCGAACTGATTCAACTGGACAAGACTTTTCCTTTTATCTTGGTTTTTCTAATTTCTCCAGAAATTTTTGGATATCAACGTCAGGTCACTTCTCGTATCTAGTTGCATGTTCAATCAAACATTTTATATTCGAATTTTAATATTTTTTCTCTCATTTCTTTGTTTTTTTGTGAAAAGACGCCCATACATATTTCCCCTCCGTTTTGTTGGACCGTCTTTACGTTTCTCTTTGTGGATTTACATTTACGTTTAAAATGATTAATGTTTAAATAATTCTCATATTTTTTTTTATATGACGTATATTTTTCTCTTTGATGTTAATAACAACAGAAAGTACACTGTATTCTCTTTATCCTTTTCCTTTCATCGCACATATGTCCATTTTCTCTCCCAGATCTGTAACTTTTGTTGTATCACATTTTCAAATCATTTCTTGTCGCTAAACAAATTCAGCACACTGTTCTAGTAACAGCTGTTCTAGTTGTAAATGCATTAAAGTCATTTGCCGATATTCTTGGTTTTGAAGGTTGCTTGCTAATTTCATTTGGTCCAAATCCTCATCAATTACCTGGTTTTCTGCTCCCAGTTTCTCAAATTCACAATATTTATCGGCCTGTTTCGAAGGAAGAACTTATCTAGGAAAAACTAGCTCATTCCCCTCTTTAAAAATAATCATGAACGTAGCTCTCTCTGCATTCACTATTTTATTCTTATGTGCTATATTTCTCACTATTAGTTGAGTTATATCGTCAAACGACATTCCCACAACTGCCTTCAGTGTGCAATTGATGAAAAATTTATAACAGCAGATGCCAAGAAGAGATCAGTTATCTGTTTTTTTCTTCCGTAACAGCTTTCGAATCCTTCAGCTTCTTTGTTCTAAATGTAGCTGCGATAATCATGCAGCACACTTGCGCGTACTCAAAATTACCAAATGATATTGACTCACAGGAAATGTTATGCACTCAACTGCCAATGTGTAATAACCGTATCTATTTAAAGTCTTTGTGTCTTCCTATTGAAATGAGTGACCTCAATAACTCAAGAAACGGAGTGGAAGCTAAAACTATAAACATATAAAACTAAACAATGGAAAATGCTTTAAGTACACCGAAATCTATTAATGAAGACTAAATCTAAAACAATAACGATTCAAACAATAATGTTAAAATGATATATATATATATATATATATATATATATATATATATATAAGTGTATATAGATCTTTTGAGAGCTCTGTGTCAAAAGACTAAGCAAAATTTATTATATAATTAAAAACATATAATGACAAACAAACATTTAGAAACACTATTTTAATTGTTTGTTTGTCAATATATATATATATATATATATATATATATATATATATATATATATATATATATACATATATATATATATATATATACATATATATATATATATATACATATATATATATATATATATATATATATATATATATACATATATATATATATATATATATATACACATATATATATATATATATATATATATATATATATATATATATATATATATATATATATATATATATATATATATATATATATTTCGGGAGTAAGAGCAAAATTGTACAAATCATGTAACTTAATGCGATAATTGTCCATCCGATAAAATGTTTAATAATTTAAAAAAAAAAACACAAAATCAATTGAGTATATTTTACAGAGTTTTCAGATGAGACGTTTCGTTATCTTGACAAAATTAATCGTAGGAATCACTGAAAAACTCTACGAGTTATGCAGCTAGAAATAGAAAAGTTTAAAATAGTTTTGTTTTCGAGGGAACTGTAGACAGAAAAAACTGCATCAAGGAGGTCGCAACTGGATGAGAGATCATCATTTCAATTTAGAGCTAAATACCTTATTATTGTTAAAAGTAAAGTTCAATAGTTTTATAAAAAAAAACCTGAAATATCTGAAATGATTTGTAAGTTTCAATGTTTCAAATCATAATGTAAAAATTGGACAATTATGCAGTTACACAATGTGGCCAATTTTACTTTTAGACCCAGTATATATAATGTCATCTGTAAACACTCGCATCTGATCATCTGGATCTTCATACTCTCTCTCTCTATTCCTATTCTCAAATGACTGTGGCGTAGATTGATGTGAATCAAAGAAAAAATTAAAAATTGAAAAAAGAATAAATAAAAATACGTCAAAAAACGTAATTATCCCGTCATTATTTTTGCACCAACTTAATATCAATGGTAATTTTTTTTTTTTTCGATCTATTTCAAATCGCAGTTTGATGTCGATTCGATTCGGTTGAGTGTTTTGTATCTGAAGAAAGGAACAGGGTGTTGCTTACTTCAATGAACCATAACTAATCGTGAACTTAGTTCCAAACTTACAATCGCAATATCACATAATGTATTAGTCTTACTTACTAAGTAACTTATATGAGATAAAACAAAAACTCGAAGTATGTTGGTTTGCCCATGAATATATATTTATAATATATATATATATATATATATATATATAGAGAGAGAGAGATAGAGAGAGAGAGAATAGTAAATCTACGCTTATTTGTGAGCATTGGTTATTCAAAGGATATATATATATATATATATATATATATATATATATATATATATATATATATATATATATATATATATATATATATTCTGTATGCTAGTTCTCTTCATGTCTATCCAAATACAAATTTTCCATTGCTTTGTAGCACTTAATAAATTTTGACTTTTATTATTATTGTGCGACCGTAATATACCTACAACATAGACTCTTCCAGGACTGTATAAAGTATACGATATAACACTCTAGGTGAGAAGAAGAAGAGGAGGAGAGAGAGTATTCTAATACCGTAGTATTAGACGCGTACGACTACCAATATTGGACACTAGCACATAGTAAGCTCCGCTTACACTTAAACTATCTTTGTAACCTTTTTGTTTAATATATCTTTCTTACCTCTAATCCGTGTTCCGTGTTTTCCTTCCGTGGTCCCGACTTTGGCCCCACATCAATTAGTTATTAGGTTATTGGTGAAAATAGGCGTTTCATATATATATATATATATATATATATATATATATATATATATATATATATAGTGTAACCCTGACATAAGAGACCCAGATATAAGAGAAACCCGGATATAAGTGATGTTTTATCTGGTCCCAAATTAGAGCCTTTGTTAATGTATATAAAATAGACCAAACCCGGATATATCTCTCTTATATCCGGGTTACACTGTATATATATATATATATATATATATATATATATATATATATATATATATATATATATATATATATATATATGCGTGTGTTTATCACTTGAGTTGTTTGCTTTAGTGGACATGCATATTTGACGCTGTATCCTTTTATACAGTATTAAAGAAATCCGGCATATTTTATTTTTTCGGTTTTTAAGAGTCGCGCACTCGACCGTTAGACAAAACAAACCCCGCTTATTAAAAAGAGCGTCTACTCAAATAACCTTTTAAGAAATATAAACATGTCGGACTAAAAAAATAAAATACACTAATTCTCTGTACCGCTCTCCTTGCCTCTCTCTCTCTCTCTCTCTATCTCTCTCTCTCTATCTATCTATCTATCTATCTCTTTCTCTCTCGCAATATATATAAATATATATATATATATATATATATATATATATATATATATATATATATATATATATAAAGGGAGAGAAAGTGAGAGAAAGACAAAATAATCACCGTTTTAATTTTCTTAATTATTTTTGCTTTGTTGAATTTCGTTTTTCCAAATTCAGGTATATCTCATAAATTCAGTGATCGTTTACAAATGGTTCCAGAATACACAGCACAATATTGTATAAACATAAGAAGAGGAGGTAATTTGTGTAGCTTATGAGATTATATAGGAGCGATAACGCTTAATACTACACGGCGAATTTTGATTGTCAAGATCAGGAAAACATAATATCGAGATTCTGTTCTCCAAAGTACCATTTTGGGGCAAGAAGCTATATGAGGAATACGAAGGGAATTAGAAAAAATCGTCCCAGTTCATGTGGCATATCGACTCTTAATCGCGAAGTTCTGGTTTGGTGGAACCAAGGAAAGTCCATCACTAGTTCTTGCTTGGAATATTGCTGTCACATACGATCTAGGTGGCCTAGGTGGATTTAGAGATTCTTGATAAAATCTAAAAGAAAATCCGCTATATTATTGGTCCTGACCTAGCATCTCGGATTCAGTCATTTTTCCCCCAGCTGTAATGTGCGTTTTCTATTAATTCGATCTAGGTGGCCTGATATAGATTTAGAGATTCTTGATAAAATCTAAAAGAAAATCCGCTATATTATTGGTCCTGAACTAGCATCTCGGATTCAGTCATTTCCCCCCCAGCTGTAATGTGCCTTTTCTATTCATTCGTTCATGTTCAATATTCTAATGAATTTTCCTTCATGTTACATACAACTTTAAGCGCAGTACTAGACCGGCAAAAATGTCTCATCAATTTACAGTCGACTTGGCTAGATATTAACCTCAGAGTTTCTAACAGTTTTTTTTTTTTCACACTGCTCTTCCGTTTTCTTGCTTTCCATCCAAATTTGATCTTCAAAAATTAAATGCAGTATCAATCTGTATCTCATTGACTTACTGGGTTGAAATGATGACATGGAAATATCGATAAAGTAGCGAGATGCATCCGATGCTTCACCTGTGGTAAAAGACTTTTAGGGAGGAAAATAGTTCATTATACACAAGAACGCGTTGAAGATTTTCAACTTAAAGACAGTGAAGACTGGGTAGCCTCAGACCAGATATTTTGGTTTGATCTGACGCTCACAAAGATAGAAAAATTAGAAGGAATCATTATTTATTGGAGTACTACATGGAATCGAACAATCGGCCTGCATGTTTAATACTTTTTCGTATATATGTGTTACATTAAGGTCCGGGTAGAGCTGGATGTCCAATGGGCTTTTTTATGCTCATACGCATTGAAACACAGAGGCATATACAGATCCCCGTGTCTTAATGATATTGTATCGACGTGAACTTGTATATGAGATGTAGAGCCATATCTATGCACGTCTTCTAAATGTATGGTGGCAAATAACAGACATGAATATATTTGTGATTGAGAGTGAGCATATGCAGGTATGTTTCTTTTTTATTTTTCTGTACGTTTATGCATGTTGGTCTACACGTCTCTGTGTATATGTGTGTGCGTGTCTGTGTGTACATTATGTATGTGTAAATATTTGCTCGAATTTTAACTTTAAATATACATTAAAACTTAACTCCAAGTTAATAATAAAAAAATAAATTTAAAAAATAATATATCAAATTATAAGAAGCCGAAGTCGTTTATATCAAAAGAACTGGACTATATACGATTTTCAGTTGATAGTAACATTCACAAGCGCACACACACACGTACGCACACAGACATGCGCTCGGTCACACACACACACTGTCTGCGTGTAGATTGTTTAGAATTCATTTTATTCATGGAAGAGCACTCAATAGCACATGCAGTGGGATTATATATCTCAATATATGATTGCATCTGTGTTTATGCATATGTATACGCATTTGCGTGTGTAAAGATATACGGATGCTTATGCAAATATTTGCACTTTTGTTTCTTCATAAGCATTACTGACATCCGTCTTTTGCCATTTTACTTATATTTGTCTGTATCCAAGCAAACACACACACACAATATATATATATATATATATATATATATATATATATATATATATATATATATATATATATGTGTGTGTGTGTGTGATTGTGTGTCTAGACGTATGTACATGTGTGAGTGTGTAGAAGCGTATATGTAGATGAAACCGCTGTTTTTACTTTTACTTTAATTCGTGGCTTATCGCACTTTTTTTTTTAAAGATTTCTTTTAAAAAGAGTCATGTTTACATTACAAATTTTTATTGGATATTATCTATATATATATTTTTTGCTTAAGAAATGTTTTACAAGGATATTTTATGTAAAGAATAAATAAATCATAGGAATATGAACAAAAAATAGTAAGGAAATAATAAACTGAATAAAAATGACGTCTCTACCGCCACTAGATTTTTTTCCGCCATTGTCGTCTTTTGCCATCGAAATTCTTAGCAATTTTATATTTTTATTCATTCTATTCTTTGTGCTTTTCATTCAGACTTTTGCTTATTTTTTTTTCTTTTTAGTTATTTTAACATTTTTTCAGTTTAAGTATTCATCTCCATTGTTTATTATATATTTATTTATTTCGATGATTCCTTTCCTTGAACTTTCTCTTCTGTCTAACACATATCACTTTTTGAAAACATTATTCCTAGACAATAATTCCTTTTGTAGATATCTACTAACAAGTACACAAAAACGAGTTCACGTTCCCTACACATAAGTTGCAGTGAAATGAAATCCTTTCCTTTAAAGACAATTCCTAATATCTGACCAAATGAAAGAATGTTAGATATTTTGGTGCGTATAGATCTTGCATGGACAGGGAGAGAATCTTAGAACATACGAAGAAACATAACTGAGACTGAATCTTTAGTAGAGTTTGTTTTTTTCTATTGCCCTATCGGTGTGCTAAACATTCAAAATTCTGTCTGGTATCTCGTCAAGGCAGAAGATTTGATCACCTCAGTTCTTAGAACTGAAGACAGAGAAAAGGTGTCACCACAAGCTACTGAATTCAGAGTTTTCCAGCTACTAGGCTGATTGCCAACTGATGATAAAGAATGCGATATTCTCTTCTTTATAAACGGAATAACGGGGAAAACAAAAAGATGGGTGCATAACTTTCTCAAATGTATTGCACGTAAGGGAATATAACGATCTTCAACAAGAATTTCAACTGGGCATTCGGAATTCTCAATCTGAGATGCTATTCATTAACCTACCGCACGTTTACACACACACACACACACACATACACACACACACACACACACAAATCCGCGTGCGCGAGCGTGTGTGTGCGCGCGCGCGTATATGTGTGTGTGTGTGTGCCCGCGCCTATGTGTGTGTGTGTGCGCACGGGCATACCGAGACAGTGTTAAATTCTGTTGGGCATTTGCCAGCCAGTTTCCAGCTTCAGAGGGGTCTTCTGTTCGATTCCTCGGAGGAATCTTTCTTTATCTTTATCTATCTATCCATCTATCTATCTATCTATCTATCTATCTATCTATCTATCTATCTATATATATATATATATATATATAGAGAGAGAGAGAGAGATAGATAGATAGATAGATAGATAGATAGATAGATAGATAGATAGATAGATAGATAAACCTAATGAGCCAAACAAACCTACCCAAGTTTCACTTCAGCGAATCGTCAGAGAAAGCCAGCCTTCATTGATGATCCGCTTAGGTGAAAACTGGGTAGGTTTGTCTGGCTCATTAGGTTTATCTAGGTCTGCTCTACGGTTGTATCGAGCTCTTTTGTTAGTTAGTTATTTATTCGTGTCGGTTTTTTTTTTCTTTCTTTGGGCTTCAAACCTGTATCTGAGCGATTTTTTCGACAGACTTTCATGTTTCTAGTTCCTTCTTTTTTTTAAAAAAAAAAAATTATTCCCTCGAGATTGGTTTGATTATTGGCAAATCAAAAATTGGAAGGGTTTTCGAAACGAGTATAGTTACCTATGTTTGTATATATATATATATATATATATATATATATATATATATATATATATAGTTAAGCATGTTTGATTAAATAATTGAGAAGTGTTTTATTTATTTGTTTTACTTTTAATCCTTTCAAGTCCATGAATTAATTTTATGCTTGCTGTAGCAAATTCATCATGAAAAATTCTATAATTTTCTTTCAAATAATATTTTATTTTCCCAAATACATTAAGAAATTCCAAATCTTTAACTAGTTGTCCGACCAGACTTTAATACGGACCTCTTCCTCTCAGTGTCTAATTAACTTTCATGTTTTGCTTCATGAGACGGATAAAAAGATTTGCATTCCCGAAGAACTTACAACTGTTGAATCCCTTGCACTAGTCTCTTTCCAGTAATCATATGTTGATTAGTGTGATTTTCTAGAGACATACGGCAATATCACAGAACACTTAATGTTTGTTTTCTCAAGTAGACTCCTTATGTAAGAGAATTGTGGCCAAAACAAATAAAGTAAACTACGAGTATATCAACAAAGTGCGTAAGTGATTGTAAAAGAAAAGCATTATATCAAAAATATATTAAGAAAATAATATTTCGAGAAGCTACTCTTAATGTTCACCACAGAACATCCTTTCTATGACAATCAAAATAACATATACATATAATGCGTTGATGATTCTCTGACTTCCCTCCTGTGACCAACATTTTGTATCTTCTACTTGACTAACTGTTGTTGATTCCGGGATGAAATCCGGTACCAATAAATAACAAACGCCATGAATAAATATATGAAAATAATATATTAACGTAATAATACAAACTGGTAAAGCAGGTTGGTAGTTCCAGGAATACGGGTTAGTAGAAAATATATATATATATATATATATATATATATATATATATATATATATATATATATATATATATATATATATATATATATATATATATATATATATATATATATATATATATATATATAATGAATTGAGTCACTGTCAGTAACTGGGCGTGTTTCTAAAAATAAATACGCTAAAAATCCACCTGCTTCCCTGCCGAAGGCTTAGTGGTAGAATCTCCGGCTGATACCAATTCAGTCGGGTTTCGATCCGAGCTAGAGGCAACCGGATGTCTAGCCACACTGATGAGCTGTGAAACAGCGAAACAGTCTGTCTATGGATGACGTTATATATATATATATATATATATATATATATATATATATATATATATATATATATATATATATATATATATATATATATAGTCTATATCGCGGTATGACTTCTTACTAAGTCTACGTGCTCGCTCACTGTGACTCCTACAACGCTCTTACCTCAACCTCACACTTCCGGTTACCTACAACCTTTTACTCTGTCACTCTGGCCTCGACTCATCGATCTTTGCTCCCTCGGGTCTTCACTGGCAGTAGTATAAGTAGTATAAACTGGGTGAGTCAATTTGTATAAAAAGGGGTGGAACCCTCAACACTAACCTCGACAATAACATACTTATTGCCATAAAAACTCCCTATTTGTATTAGATATGTAGATGATATTCTCATTTTATTAAAAAGAATTAGTCAAAGTACTTGTACTACAAAACCACATTCAAAAGAACTCCGTACTTATTTTCACATAAGATCTTAACAAAATCAATAAAAACCCATTTCTTGATTTATTGATAGACACTAATTTTAATACATTTACTAGGTCCCCATAAAAGCAACTAGTATAAACACGTGCACTATTAACTATACAAGTGAATGTCTTGTTACGAAACAGCTATTATACTAAATTAATAATACGTGCAAAAGGACATTCTTAAACAAGCAAGATTTTCTATACTGAATTAGATAAAATAATTAACAAACCCCCATTAATAATGATTATATATATGTGTGTGTGTGCGTGCGCGTATATATATATATATATATATATATATATATATATATATATATATATATATATATATATATATAAGTAAAGCGTTAGAAAATCAACTGGCTTCAACCACCTGAAAGAAAAAAACTTTTAACTTTAAATTTTTAAGTGTTAATACATGGAAGCGTAAGAGTAATCTATTTTAAGGTCTATCTAAATCTATCTATCTATCTATCTATCTATCTATCTCTATATATATATATATATATATATATATATATATAGATGTAGATTAGATACATAGATAGATAGATAGACAGATAGATAGATAGATAGATAGATAGATAGATAGATAGATATGGTAAGCTATCGTTTTAGTGTACATTGTATTATCCGATAGACCATATGTAAATATACGCAGTATAGACTCAGACATCAACATTGAACTGCTATTGTCTATCTGTTGTTTGAACTTAATCTTCAGACCATTTTAGGCCTTCTAATGACAACCTGTAGTCCATCTGAAGACAAATTTATTGTAGCTGAACTAGCGATCAAGCTACTGTTCAGATATTTTCGTCTCAATATGTAGCATAATAATAAAAAAGGGTATTAACATTCAACAATGATATATCATTTCGTATATGGCATATACATTATCCTATTCCATATCATTATACTTATTATCTATAAAATCAAAATTAATTATGTTGTAATCAAAAGTCTTGTCACTTACTATATTGAAACTGCCAATTTCACTAGAGAATTCAGCATATTATTTGAATCATCTCTAATTTTTCTGATAATATAAAATAATATAATTGTAAAGATATTTACAATTTAGTTCTCAGCAATCTCCAACTTATCTGAATAGCGGTAAAAATTCGTGTGAGAATCGCCATTTTCAAAGGCTCCATAATGTGTCGACATTCGTCGACTGATGTTCATGTATCGGCGGTGCATTTCGCGTCAGACCGCCCTCCGAGAATTTTCTACAAAGATAAGCTTTAATAGTTAATGGAATAGAAACGATTATATTCTTACCTATCTTACTAATCGGAAAAAGTTAATTCCTTATAAACTGCTTATTCTATCGGCGAAAGAGATATATTTTCGTCGCTTAAAGGATGCATTTAAACCAATATTTATTTTTACGTCCAAATTATGGCTCTTATATTGCAGTGAAGCAATTTTTTTCCCCCAATAAACAGATAAATCTATATTTCTACAGTATACCGCGAATTTTCCAATATGAACATACGTTGACTGAAATAAACAATAGAAAATATTAATGTTATGGTAACGTTTCAATACTGTAAGATTTGACATCAATTGACCGTCCTCAAATTGTTGCCGGGGAAAAATATACTAAGCCAAGTATGTTCCTTATAACAGATGTTTGAGGAAAAGTGGCTTACAGTCGCATCTCATTTAAACGCCGATTCCTGTACGATCACCCAATTTAAGCAATAAGCTTGATCAATATAGATGGGTGACACATTGGAAAAACGGATGCTGTAAAATTGGATGTGAGAGCCGTGTAACTGATAATAGCTCGGAAATTTTAATAGGCGGGTCGAGTTCCAATTCACATAGGGTTCGTTATATATTTAGCTGCTCGAAAATACCTGTGGAAAAGTTATTAATCCACTTCTGCTACCCCAGCCAATATGTAAGAGTTTCATCGCTAAGACATTGTTATCTAAAACGAAATCCTAACGTTTCAAATTATTTTCTGTATTTAAATAAACTGCAGGGGGTGATAAATCATAAAATTGAGCCAATCAATAAAATAGTTTTCCGAAAGTTATATTAGGCATATATGCATAGCAGCCCAATGTTTGCGAAAGTTTATTTTTGCGATATATGTTTTTGATAAAAGCAATGACTTCAATTTAGTCCGCTCAAACTGTTTACAGTTGAGGGTGTTTCTAGATGCAACACTCAAATCAAATCTTTAAACATATTTAACCTCTCCACACTACCGGCGCACATAGACAATGATGTACACTTCATCAGAACTTTGAGTGCATTCTCAACTTATCATCATCATCATTATTATTATTATTATTATTATTATTATTATTATTATTATTATTATTTTCTTTGATTTCAGGCGTTTACACATTTCTTTCCGTGTCCCGTCCAGGGACCTAAGGTTAGAAATGGCATCATGACACTTTCCACTGCCAAAAAAAAAAAAAATTACATAGATAAAGCCCTTCGTAAAGTGTGGGCTTATACTTGTCAGAACAATTTTTTGTATCTCCTTGAGACATGGACTTCCAGGAATCCCTTCAATTAGTCTACTGCAATCTTTTCCAAACAGTCCTAGGGCTCTAACTACAACAGGGATTGTTGATGTTCCCATATGTCTCATTTTCGAGATTTCTTTTGCAAGGTCCTTGTATTTTGACAGCTTTTTGAATATCTTCAAAGATACATTGCCATCAGTAGAGACTGCCATATCAATAAGGAGGCACCCATATTATTATTATTATTATTATTATTATTTGTGTATTTTATGTTTCCTGCTTTGTATTCTGCAGAGCTGGGTTCAAACTATGGTTCTTAGGACCTATAGGAGAATTGACATAAGATTGGTATCACTTTTTTTAGTATGTCAGATATTCTAAGTAGGGCGATTTTCTGGGCAACTTTTATGTTGATTTTACCTGGCACAGTGTTATTAAAATTGTCCACTCCTTTCCTCACGAGGCCCTGAGCTTCGATTACTATTGGTACAGTCTCAGTTTTCATTCCCCACATCTTCTAAATCTCGATCTCCATGTATTTGGACAACTCGTTAATTTTCATGGGGGCGTTTCTCCCATATGCTACAGCTATGTCAATAAATATACACTGCCTGATTTTCTTCTCTGTTATGATAATATTAGTTCGGTTGGCTTTGATTTCCCTGTCATTTTGAAGTGCATGTCCAAGAGGATAGTTACATCGTTATTTTCTGTAACTCTATCTGTGCACATACAATCTTTCAGTCGTTTGGAATCTCTACTTCTTGCATATCTTCCAGCGCATATATGTCGCTATAGTGGTATTGTTGTTGTTGTTGCTGTTGTTATTATTATTATTAGACATATTTGAAAAATTAGATTTATGTGAAAGCATAGTTGTGAGAAAATAAAATTAAATATCGTTCCGAACAAATCTGTTTACTCCAGAGACAATATCGACTTTTTTAATGTTTTACTTGAATAGAATAGCAAAGCAATGGCGTGGCGGAAAGTAAGTACACAATTAACTCGATATCGAAACAGACTTCAGTGCAAGCGAGTTTGTGTATATTATGATTTATTTATCGGCAGAAAAATGCAGACAAGATAAACCTAAATGTTGAAGTTCACGTTTCCATAGTTGTTATAGCTTTTAAATTTGTTTAAGTCTTCTTTTGCAGTATCCTTGTTTCACTTTTGATCTGCCAGGAATTTAAGGCATTTTTTATTGTTTTGTATATTTCCTATAGTGAGAACATTGGTAATATTTTCAGCTGGTAAGTATTCAATTATATATAATATTTGATGCTTGCTTGTTTCCCTTTGAAGCGTAAGTCCAATAAATGTTGATTCGTATTTGTCTTGTAATGAAGAATATTACAGGAGTATATATGTTTCCTTTCACTTTTTATTTCTTGATAAACGGATTATTATCTTATCATAGACTCTGAGCAATAACAAAAATTCTTAGTCTTTAGAGACAAGCGATTTTGGCCTAACTATTGCTGGCTTTAAAATGGTATTAGAGAATCTTGTTATAAATCTAGTATGTATTTCATACAAATGGGCAAAACTTATAAAATAGGAGCAAGATTTGAATAAAGAGCAATATTACTATACCTTGTAACTTAGTACACTCTACCGAATGGTATTATTTTGTATATATATATATATTTAATCCGTTTATCTGCTCGTCTGTCTGGGTATATACCTGTAATACTTACTCTCTTATCTATCTAGTAATTATAACTGTTCTAGTTTCATTTTTAACATTGCTATTGTTGTCGTTGCTATAGCATTAGTAGTATTCTTTGAAGTAGTGTCACTTGGATCAGTATGATGCATTCAATTCACTATAAACATCAGCTTAAAAAATTATAAAGTGGACCTCGTCTTCTACTTGGAATATTTCCAGGTGTCTTGCTTATATATATATATATATATATATATATATATATATATATATATATATATATATATATGCTTATATATATATATATATGCTTATATATATATGCTTATATATATATATATGCTTATATATATATATATGCTTATATATATATATGCTTATATATATATATATATATGCTTATATATATATATATATGCTTATATATATATATATGTATATATATATATATATATATATATATATATATATATATATATATATATATATATATATATATATATATATATATATATATGTAAGCAAATATATGGGTATAGATACGACAGTATGAAGAAAAATATACGGAAAAAACAAACAAAAATCCTAATATGTAATTATGTTGTTTTAATGTTAATGTTAATGTTTAATGTTTTAATGTCTAGTGGACCATCTTCAGGACATATTCATAAAACATAATTAACATTAGACTATATTTAATAAAAAACAAATCAGTTATCTGTTTTTATTAGTCGTACTCTTATGTCCATCGTCTTTTCATGTTGAAATATTAGGATTGTTGTTTGTTTTTTCCGTATATTTTTCGTCATATATATATATATATATATATATATATATATATATATATATATATATATATATATATATATATATATATACCCAGTATTGATTCTCTGTAGGAGTAGGATGACAGCTGATTTGTTCATCATATTTTTTAACCATTCTTAATAGAAATAAATATAATTAATTCTCACATGTTCGAGGTTGTTAGAAAAATTATTAAATATATTACCGCTCTAAATTATGAGTCAAACAACCAAAGCAGAAGCATAATTAATTCTTCACCTTTTCTCTCCGACATTATATTAGAGTGTATTTCAGAATTTAAACAGATTTTTTATCACTTTAACTGCTATTTTTAGTGGAGACGCCGCGTTTAATTTATTTACTTTGGTCTACCCGCCTGAATAAACGAAAAATCTTATAAAATAAAATTTCGCTCCCCGGCAGGATTCGAAACCCAATACCATGTAATGACGGAACTCGTTGAATGACAAGATATATAAGATGGTTGTAGTAATTTACGCTAGTAGGATATAGTAATATAAAAAAATATGCTGAAAGCTCGGGGAACACGGGTGTAGGTTATAATCTCTCTTTACAATTTTCAAATGAACATTTTCAGTTTTATTCCATATATAATTATACTTCCTTATCTACCATGTGTCATCAAAACATCGATCATTGCTCTCCACAACTCCCAGTCTCTTATAGGACTTAATAAATTTGTTATTTTTGTTGTTTCTCCTAAACCTTTTATGGTCATCCGTTTAATCAAGCAAACTATATATATGATGCGTGTTTTTCCTCTCTCGCTTTCAGTGAATCTGTCCTGTGAGAATTATTTTCTCCAAACCGTCCTTCCTCATTATGTGCCCTAGAAAACTCAGATCTCTCTTTTTTCATGCTGTATATAAGTTTTCATTTAATTTCCATTTTCTCTAAAACTCCGTCGATTCTCAATATGTTCTGTCCATTTTATACCCAGCAACATTCTGTAGAACCACATTTCTGTTGATTCAAGTCACTTTTTGATCTTTGAGTGCCATATAGTAGGACAGATATCACGCAACATTACAGAACTCTTTTTCTTATTTCTATCTAAGGAGTTTTCTCTTTTTTATTTTTCTGGGTAGCTTCGGAAATGCATATTTGGCTGTACGCTAATACGACCATAAGTTACAAGCCCAGATTCCAATCACGTTTGAAAGAAACTGTCAAAAGGATGTGTAACCAGGGAGCAAGGTTTGCATATTTTGTGGATAGCTATGATAGATTACAGGATTAAAGCTGAAGAGGTTATTTTTGTGGTAATCAAAGTTGTATTATATTGGTAGAGAGTTACGCATTGCGACAGCTCTGGGGAAGAAACTGTCTGATTGGAAGTTACTCATTAGTAAATGGAATATTTAGATAATAAGGATGAGATGACTCAGTGTACATCGCTTTCAGGCATGTACCAGTGAGGTCCTGGAATAGTGAAACTAAGGAGTGCACTTCGCTCGAACATCTGCCATTAAAATAGCAGTAGAATAAGTAGAGTGTAGTAATGTGTCGTCTGAATGAAAGGGGTTAAATCGTGAAAGATTTCCTATGATCTATAAATCCGGCGAAAGCCTTTAAACTCGGTGGATGCTACAAACTGAAGATCGGATAGTTCTGACTTTTACTGGGCAATGATACTGATTTTTGTCAGATTTTGCCCTGATGGCGATAAGGCATCATAGTAGAAGCCTAGTAATGTTGGAGAGGTGAAGTGATGGACTGTATATACGAGAGACACGAGGTGTAATGTGAGTTTCAGTCAGAATAGGCGTTCCAAGAAAGAAAACTTCTTGAGAATAGACCTGAAGTAAGCTAAGAGTTAGCTGATAATGAAACATTACAAGGTTGGTTTTGGAGGTATTGAATGTTAGAAGTGAGTTCATACCACCAGTGATCTGCCCGATCAACCACGAAACAGAGTTCAGATCAAGTATTAGGTTGGTTTTTGACGTATTTTTTAACGTCAAAAACCGACATTATTTTTGCACCAAACTAATAAATCTTTCGCGGAGCTACCAAAAACCGAGGCATCGCCTGCATCTATATTTCTGAGTAATCCGAGAATGTTCTTAGGCAGTATGTTAATATAAATCAAAAAAGCATTGATCAGTGGAGAGATTAGTAGGGTCACATGCATTGGTCACATGGGTGGTAGCTAAATAATTATTTACTTCAAAAGTGCAACAAGTTAATTTTAGTTGTATCAATAATAAAAATAAAATAATAATAATAGTTTTTATTTTAGCTGCTGCTGCACAAGACTAATGCTTGCAAATTAGTAAGGAGATAAATTATGTTAACCCGAATTGCGGATTATGTGATAGATATCCAGAAATAATTCACTATTTTTATCCCGTTGGAAGGTGTTAGCACACACTGAATATATATATATATAAAAAACTCGGCTTGATAGATCCTTCGTAAATTTGCACTAGTAAAATATGCAACATTTACGGGAAAGTAACTGCAAGGAACTGATATAAACATACTCCAGACCTGGTTACAGAAGTAGGACCTGTAACAATTTTTGGAAATTTATAATACACACAGAACAATCAGAGGTAATCGATCAGGCATCGTGATCAAAGACCACAAAAACAGAATGACATTTCTTATTTACATGGCTGTTCTGGCAAATTGTAATATATCTTTGAAGATCTTTTTTTAAAAAAACTGTAAAAATACAAGGATCTTGATATGGAAATCTGAAAAATATGGCACTTGATGAAAACTGTAATTCTAGTTATCGCTGGCGTCCTCGTATAGAATGGAAAAGCTTTCGATAAACTTATTGAAGTGTTTCTTGGTAGCGCATGCGATAAAGAAAAATCAAATATCAATACATATTGTACTCACAAGTAAAGCTCACATATTACGAAAACGTTTATGTATGCAGCATATGTGTAAACCTTTTTTTTATTTTGTTACCAAAAATTATCAGTTCAAAATATCATGAAGCCTTTTCTGACCTACGGTTTCTGGTTTGGACCATGAATAAAATGTGAATACTACAGAAAGCAAATGAAATACTACTACTACTACTACTACTACTACTACTACTAATAATAATAATAATAATAATAATAATAATAAAAATAATAATAATAGTAATGTATAAATTGAAATAATTAGAATCCATGAATTTGAACAGATGTTGAAAATGCTACAACCTCAGTATTCCTACCAAAATAGCTTACTATCAATGTAATTGCATGTAATAATTGTATTTTAGATTATGAAATACATATTTCTATTTTATAATCATGGAGAAAAAGAAGCCTAAAATCGTCTCTACTCTGAAGACTCTGCTAATTATTATTATTATTATTATTATTATTATTATTATTATTATTTTTTTTTTTTTTTTTTTTTTTTTTTACTGGGGTTCTTATTTTCACAATCTGTGTCATGCTCTCCTCGGAATACTTTAAATTCATTTTCAGTTTTTAATTTTGGAATACAACTGAATTTACAGTGAATTTTGAGCAATAGTTTCCATGTTCTTTCGATATTTTAGTTTCTGAGTCTGTCTATATTTCTGAGATGAGGTATTATGTACAGTATTTACATCATGCGGTCTATTGTCCTCATCTTTGTCGCCATATTTATCACAACGTTTCGGCCGTTGTACGCTCCGGCCTTCTTCAGGTGATTGGAATGTCGAACTGGACCGTTTATTTCGCTATTTGGGGTAGACTGTTCCAGTTCCACGGGCCATGTCTAATGGATGTCAGTCATCAGTTAGCTCCTGTTAATTCCCTTCTCCACGTTCTCCAACGCCTTAACCAGGTATTGAACTCACACTGTTTGGGTCATGTCACTGGATCTAACCAATGCCTTTATCCATTGAGCCATGTGTACATGAATGTGAGTTCAATACCTGGTTAAGGTGGTGGAGATCTTGGAGAGGGTCATTAACAGGAAATAACTGAAAGCTGACATCCATTAGACATGGCACGTGGAACTAGAACAGTCTACCCCAGGAAGCGAAATTAGTGGTTCAGTTCGACATTCCAACCACCTGAAAAAGGCCGGAGCGTACAACGGCTGAAACGTTGTGATAAATATACCAACAAATGTGAAGACGACAGTCCGAACAATGTAAATCGTGTACATAATAACTCATCTCAGAAATATAGAGAGTGTCACGATACATAGACGACGTTACAGATGTGTTTAAATCATTTAGCTGTATACATGGTTAAAAAATATTATCTCGTTTCCCAAAACCAGGATTATTGAATTCTTCGAACCGATATCTCGTCTCAACTAATACTAACAACTCAATTGGAGAATAAGTGGCTATTAATTTTCAGTACCACAAAATTCAAGCTAATATTAATTCATTACTATCTGATTCTCCTGCATTGACGAAGAAGAGTTTCTTTCTTAATCAAAAAGGATGCTGTGAACTTATGTTGGATCTAGAGTACACTCCAGACCTCAAGTTATTCGCTAATATAACAGCATCAGCTGAAGATACGGCGAATATAGTCAAGGCATTCAATCGGTCCACAAAGTCTCTAAAACCTTCCACAATTATTTATCTTTAAAATTATTAGATGGATACATGGAGTATCCTTCTCATATCTGACATGGATATAATCAATCCTCAACTTTCAGTCTTGGTAGATTTCAACATATTTTACAAGTTCAATTGGGGGTGATGTATTTTTCATTCTGCAGCCTTTTTTCAGCAGATGCAACAGTGCAAGTCTGTCACTATTTGTATTGCAAACATTCAGATCAACTTATTTCTTTAAAACTTCAAATTATGACATGCTATACCATTTCCTCAGAGTTGAAGGACACACATATTCTCATTTTACTCAAGAACAGCCACACTCTAGAACATACCTGTGCATGTAATTTTTCACGAATACGTAAATTTAATCTCTTTAGTTAAACTTTATTTGTTATCTTTCCTCCTTATCAAAAAAGTTCAACAAATCATACCTCTATTTATTCCGTCCCTATCATATACCTCATTCATCATTATTATTTCCAATCAGGCCCTCCAAAAGGAGTTGCTTTTAAGCATTTTAAAAGGTGAAATTATTTTTTTAAATTATTAAAGGAATCTAAATTTGCGGAGAAGGTTATATCTAAGCTCTTTTGTCCTATTTGCAATTTTATCGTTACTATTTATCAACACATGTAACTTTCCATGTCTTGTTTATTTTTTTATGTTAACGATTATACTACAACAAATATCAACGAAAAGCCAGAATTTATGAAATATTTAAAACGATGGCCTTGTACAAGTCTCGACGCTCAAAATGATATTTCTAAACGTAGCTTAGTTTTTTGCACTTTATCATTCCTATGGATATTTCTTAAAAATGATGAACCGGAAATCTCGCTTGCAATATCTCTGCTGAATCAATTAACACATCTTCTCACATCGGTCAAATTACATCATATTGAATCTCGTGTTTATGAGATCTAGCAGCTACTCAACAGAATGGAGTATTTGTCATTTTTAATGACACTTTCTTGAATTCGTCCATATAATTTCCTTGCTAATCCTATGAACAATACTTAGCGATTAATTATATAATGAATTTTAATATATGATTATTATCTTGTTATAATTGTGCTTGTTCCTTCCTTAGTTAGTTACTTAGTCTCTCTGTCACGTCTTCGGTACTGATCGGTATTCGTTGTCTCATTGGCGGCAATTTTCAAAGAAACACCCTCACTCACAGCGCTTGAAATATGCAGAGGCAACATTCGCAAATTAAATTTTTCTGTGTCTCTTGGGCTCATTATATACATTCTATTGATGATATCCATAAACCTCTACCTTATAAGCCATATTTAGTATGTTTATTAAACATATAATCCAGCGGAATGCCAGAATAGAATTTCTTCCTTGAATTATCATCATGCTCGTTCAGTTTACAACATTCAGTGAGGGTATTGCCATGGTCATTCTCTGCATGAACAGCTGGCTGGCCGTTTCTCTTTATCTCCTCTGGCTTTCAAGATTTTCGGCAGGTCTGTAAAAATTGTGGGATGTGCCATGGAGCTTCAACTTTGCCAGTCTCCACATAGCTTCCAAAGGAGTATCACATCGGCAAGCAAGATAATTAGTCATTTCATCGTGAACGTCATTCTGCTCACGATCTGCCGCTAGGTTGTCTCTTATTCAACAGAAGCAGTCATGTTCCTTGTACAATGTACTTGAAGATATATTGAATGCTTTTCACTGACGAAAAAATTTCCTCATTAATGTGAGCTCTGTACTTTTCAGCAGGTAGTCATTGTACGGTAAAACGTTCTTATTGTCAAATGAATGACGTCCAACTTGATCTGTGACTCCAGAATTGCGTCTTCTGTACTCTGGATAACCATTTATATTCAGAAGCGTTTCATATCTCTAGCTCTTTCGGAACTTCTTTTGGCAAGAACCATTTTGCATTCACCAGCAAGAAGGAATATTTGATCCACACGGATCATGTATAATGCATTGTTTACTAAATCATGCAAGAGTGGATCATCAAAGTCATCAGGAATTTCAGTTGTTACGATCCTATCTGTGTTATCCCTGCATCACCTTCTGTCTGTAGAGTCACATTCTCACGCGAGCTAATTCCAGTTTTTGTTGCCGGTTCATTATAGATGCAGTATATTACACGTTTTGAAATATTGAATCAAATCAGAGACACGGTCAGAAACACCATGACCCTTCAATTTGTAAACGAAGCTAGCAATCCAGACCGTTTTTATACTACTTCGAAATATCTAAAGGTACATCCGAACTTCGTCATTCTTTCTATATTTCTGAGATGAGATATTGTAACTATGGGGTATTGTATAAACTTATGTCCCCAAGGATAAAATGCGTTGGCTGAAGTAATCAAGTGATTTGACACAAAGAATAGAGTGTTCAGTCCTGGCTAAAACACAGACGAAAAAAAACAAACAAACTTGGAAGCTTGAGAATTGATTAACTAAAGTAAAATTACTGAAACTGAGATATGCAGAAGAGGTAAGGCGCGTGAAACTAGAACAATTCACCCCGGTGGACAAAGTAAAAGATTTGGTCCGAAATTCCAATCACCTGAAGAAGACCGGAGAGTACAACGGACGAAACGTCAGGAATATGACAATAAAGATGAGGACAAAGTGTTCGAACTATTTAAATAGTGTAAATTAGTAATTTTTGTATGCATTCATATTTTGTTTATATAAAGTATAAAGAAAATACATATACTATCGAAATATTGTTAAACATTGTTTTGTTTTCTCTTTCGTTTCTGGAAATTGTATTTTCCTGAAAGCATCATTATTATTATTTTGGAACCTAGAGAAGGTTACTGAATAGAATAATCAACTGAAAATTGGTAATGAACAATAATACCTAGGAAAAGAACAGCACATATAACATTCGCCAGCAGCGCGTAAAAGTAGTCAACTGCTAGAAGTGAGTAAAGTGAATTCCACAATGAATCTCCAACTACAGGATATCTACCAACCGAGTCACGCATTCAGATGTGATATGAAGCCGAATTTAATGTGAGGTATCCGAGGCCGTATGCTCGGCCAAAAATTCCCATTAGACGCCGTATAAAACCAGGTTGAGTAGCTGTTTCCCGAGACGAGACATAGCCTCGTCTGGGGATCCTCTCTTGCAAGAGGCAAAGATTTTGACCAGCACTGCTGTAAAAAATCTTCATCTTCAGACCAAAATACAGTATTTACTACTATATTTATCTGAATGGGGACATACCCATTGTCGTCCGTAGGTATGCTGCAACAATTATTATTATTATTAATGTCGTTGTTCTTGCTCTTGTTGGATTTTCAGAAAAGCTATATCTAATGTGTACCCTATGAGATGAAGTACAATATGTATTCTCAGTTCTGAATTTCTCTTCTCAATTGTATTTTTCATTTCAAGAATAAAGAGGATGTTTCCAATAATTCTCTTTATTTGCAACGACTCCAATATCTTGTATGACTTTTTGCATGTGTCTCATAACGTTTCTTACATTCATGACTGTCATATTCTGTATTATTCCGGTGATTTAGCGTGACGCACGTAATTTCCAGTATTTTCCTTTTTTTTATATTTCGTTATGTTGGATTGTTTAACAGCAGCATTCCATGCTTGAAAAGAAAATGATTATTCTGTTTTTCAGTACATCTAAACGGTTATGCCTTGTTTTTTTTTTCTGTTTATCAATCATTTCAAACCCAAACAAGTCAATAAATATACTAAAACGCATGGAGCTAGTGAATGTTAGAGAATACGAGAGAAATAAATTACTATTAAAGGGAAAGAACTATAAAACACAGGAATTCAGTAGAGTGATATGGCCTTTACATTTCTGATGATCAAGTTGTTTGAGAAGCAAAATGCTGGAAGAACGTTCCACATGCAAGAAGTCCTGTAGAGGAAACTATTAGCATAGAACTTATTGTTACATCTAGGGATTTTAACTGTAAAATGATGAGACCATGTCGCGAGACTTAAATTCATATGTGTAGATTTAATCAGTATTTCAATCATTCTTTCCTTGTCATACACTCCCACATCTGTTACGGGAATGTGAAAGAGCGGTTTTCATTAGAAATAAATAAACCTAACACTTAATTGGGCTGCTGTGTTCCGTTCTATAGAATTCCAAAGCATGAAAGACCGTGAAAGATGTTTTTTTTTTTAATGTATAGATATAACATTGCCTCTTCGGGCTGCAAATATTTGAACAAGTGGTATTAAAGAATGAAGCTGATCTTCACGCTTTTCAATCAACACTTCATAAAAACATATAGGAGTTTTAACAAATATATAAAGGAAACACGTGACTTGAACGTGTTTGACAGCAGCAACAACACTAATGAGTAGTATAAGGAACTCGAAGAGAAATTGCTGATCATTTAACTTTCTTTTAGAAAGAATCGCTATCTCGTTTAAGAAATAGTTATAACATTTAATGGATATACGAATTATAGTTTCCTGAAAAATTGTTTTAATAAAAAATATTTATACATTTCAACCAAAAGTTATACTAACTGTTCAGTTAATGAATGCCGAAAGTTTCGTATCTGAAATCGACTAATTATTATCCTTTACAAAGAGTGTCTACAGACATCGAAGTTTAAATAGTCACATTTCTATATTTTGATAAACGGTAATGGTAATTATTCCTCTCGCTGCTAGGAAATATTTTGTATTCATTGACCGTACAGTTAGTAGTGATTTCGTTTGAAATATATAAAATATTTCTCTTTCAAAAATCTTTCAGAAAAACAGCTTTTTTTTTTTTTAAATTCACCCGTTGTTATGGCTCTTTCCAGTGCTAATGGGAGTTTCACTATTAGTATTTTAGTAGAAGTAGTGTTAAAAATTAGCGCCTTCAATATTACATTGTTCCCTCGTGACATGAACCATCTATTTAAGTTGTTGCTACTGTGACCCTCCCTTATGTGACGTAGTTTCTACTACAGTTCTTTGATTCTGATTCTGTATCGCTAGTTCAAAAGGTTTAAAGAAGGGTGATCTTTCTCATGACCATCTAGACTCATTCACAAAAAAGCCCTCGGAAGGTAATTATAGCCATTTTTTGTCCAGGTTTTGGATTGATTGTTGTAATCTATTCTTACGATTGTTTTGGAAGGAGTGTTGTTTTTTTTTATTATTCTGCTTATTATTTACTTGATTTATTTCTGTGTATTAATTATTTTCACTTGTTTATTCTTACTTTTTTTATTTTTATTTATTATTTTCGTCTATTATAACAGATTTATGGCGGCAATGGATTTGAATTGTTTATTATTTCCGTGGAGTAAATCATTTTACTTGTTTTTAAAATTGTATTTTATTTTTAATTACTTTTTTCGGTTTTCGATTTTTAAGTAACATGGTAAATATTTGTTTTCAGGTCTGTATTTTGAGATGAGATCTGATCGTTTATTTAGTAGTTTGTTTTTGTCCGGAAAGGTAATAATAGCTATTAGGTTGGTGCAAAAGTAATGACGTAATAATGTCGTTTTTTTACGTATTTTTAACCTCACAAAACGACATTATTACGTCATTATTTTTGCACCAAACTAATATTTTTCCCTCCAAGCAATATTTGCAGTTTTTGAATTGAATATTGTAGGCGGGGGTACTTTTCCTTTGTTTCTTTTGTTGAACCAGTTGTAGTTGCTTTTGTGTTTTTCCACTTGTTTACTCCTAACTTATTGCTTGGCTCAAAAATAATTCTTACTAGAATTGTTTTACTTATTTCACATTTCGTTGGGTTTATCAATCTGCATACTGTGTTGATTTTGAAATTTGCTTTTCAGAGAGAGGGATCGGTGCTAGCACCGAGGCCAGGGCAACCGACGGTTGCGGTGCCTCTCGGATTTTTAGTTCCTATCACGTGTGTACGCGCTCGGTCTCCCCACATTAAACCGAGCTTGTGTCACAACGCGACTCCTTGAAGGGATAGAGTAAATACTAAATTACTATAAATTTATTTGTAACATGTTTATTTATCATCTCTCAGTTGTGTCTCTGTCTTTATAGAGTGCGTTCAAGGGAGGGTACGTCGAAGGGTAGAGTCGCAACTGAGGAAAATTATATTGAAAAGGTGCACAGGCTTAAGGAAAAGCTACCCGAAGTAGCGCCTTATCATTGCACCATAGGGAGGGTTTAGCGCTTGCGTCTTAGCCAGCGAAACCGACTTTTGAGTGGGCTCGGGAAATTTTTGCTCCTGTATGTGCTCAGGCTCCCCACATTATACTGATCTTGTTTCACCCAGCGGCTCCATGTGGTCTCGAGTAAATACCAAATTACTATGAAGTAATTTATTCATGTAGATTCCATAATATATGTTTTACTTAATTAGCTATTATGTTTCTCTATATCTTCAATGGTGGCAAGTATGACTAATAATAATTTTTATTTTCCCATTTTTTTTCTTACAAAATATCCCCTGTTATGTCACCCATTAAGAAGAAAAAAATTGTACGGAAAATGAGTATCTATGTACATCAGAGGCTCATTAAAGTGGGAGCCGAAGAATTATCGTTGGACTTTTAAAAAGTTAGCTTAAACATTAATTCAATATTTAAATAGAGTGATAAATTTTGAGGTTTTCTGTAGTATATTAATGCCTACGCATCTACACTTCCCTACCTATTATGATGACCAAAGAAAGAGTCCTCCATAGGAGCGAGCTTAAACACCGCCCGATAGGTCCACACAATAAATGCTTAAAATTTTAAGATAGCTGCAGTTTTGGATACAAATGGAAAATAAGGATTACTCCACTTGAACCTTGAAAGGAACGACAATGGCTAGTAAAATGTATTAATATATATTTTTAACCTCGCATAATCTGTCGACCCTGCATCTAAGATCAAAGAAAATCGTTATTTACGCTTAACTTTTCTAGGGCATTTGAATGAAATCTGACAAGTGGGAGCGTAGGAGTTACTAGGACACACATACACACACGCGCCAACACACACACATACAATATATATATATATATATATATATATATATATATATATTATATGTGCGGTACTTATTAGTAAGTGCTCAATATCAGAGATAGAGCTAACATATTTGGTTGGATAAACCCAGGTTCACAAACTCACATCTATCCAACCAAATATGTATATATATATATATATATATATATATATATATATATATATATATATATATATATATATATATATATATATATATATATATATATATATATATATATATATATATATATACGTATGTATTAGAGAGAGCTAAGCAATAAGTATTCCTTAACTGTTAGGCCCAGTTTAGAAACTATTGTTTTCTAGAAATTTGAATAAGTATCTGGTATCTGAGATATTCAATCTCTGGTAAACATTTCATTCGTTTATCGATTACTCATTTTCGACATTGTTCAACTCTCCGTTGTATCGATAAAGATCTTCTATTTTCCCTTTCATTTACATGTCAATATTGTTTGAAATAACTACACATTTACGTTATCTTTAGTCGAAATTATCAATTGTTCTATTCTGGCTGTCTCTCCTAAACCTGCTGATGCATACGCATATAAGTAATCAACACAAACACAGCCTTGCTAATTAAACATTTGCATACACGAAATTCGACAACTTTATCAACATATGTAGATGGAAAAAAAATTCCATCGTTAAATAGATTGACACCATTTTCATATTTGATTTCGATATTTTAACTAAACCACTTTGCTAATGAACCTTTTGAAATCATAAATATATTTGTTAAATTTTGGAAATTGTTTCATTTTCTGTTGATAAACAATGTTGTTCTTTTACGAACATTTGATACACTTCTAAACCATTCTCCTCGACTAATGCCGTGTGTTATCTCTTTTTATCTGATTTATGCAGACTCTTGAATATCCTCAAAGAGAATAAATTTATATGGTCTCCTGTGTGTAGGTCCTTATGTATAATAATTTATTCGAGAGATCTCTATTGGTTTCTGGTTTTCACTTACGCATTCGTAAATCTGTGAAAATTAAAAGAGAATGTGAAGAAGAAAAAGCAATAGTAGTAGTAGTAGTAAGAATAATATTATTTTTTGTTTTGTCACGAAACAAAAAGTCAGGAATACAATTATTCTATTTTTTTTCATAACTTTTCAGCCTAGCGAGAAATGTTACTAAGTTCGTTTACCGAGGCACTCCGATGAGGAATTAGTTTCATCGGCACTGGGTTTCTGGTAAATATTATGAAAGCAGATAGCGGATGAGGAAGGTAATTAAAAAAGAGAACGTGTAGCCATAGAGACAATGTTGACATTGCGAAATGCAAATATGTTATGATTAAAAAGAGCAATGTCTGCGGTGCTATTTCTCAGTGCAATTATAAGGACAATGAAACCGCAGAAGATGTAGCAGAAATGTAGGTCATTACTTCATGACTTTGAAATAACAATAAGTGCAAAAGGTTCATAAATTTTGTTCGTCCAGGATATGATGTTAAACTGCATCCGGTAGCAAGCCCTCTGACCAGGATATTACAGGTTTCGAGGAGGGTGGAATGACTATCCTGACCCAGCTACTATGGACAAACAAATCTCAACAGTGGATTTATTTTTATAATGAAAAGATCAAGAATCGATTGTATAACAAAATGACAATACATGCAAAATTAAAAACAATATATAGTAAAGTTGCCAACAATACATTTATGATCTGCAAATTACATGCATCTCTATATATATATATATATATATATATATATATATATATATGCACATTTTATTGAATACGACCGACAAGGTGCCTTTATTCAATTTTATTATACAATTCCTCAAGCGATCTAATATATATTTTTTTATTTTCGGATGATAAATTATATAACAACTGTCCGAATGTTCTTTCATTTCACTCTATATCTTTCTGACAATAGCTCAAGTATATCTCATTTAAATATTCATGGAGACCTACCGGACACTATTCGTAACATACTTGTTGTCAACGCCAATATAATAGCACCATCTACCTGCTAAAATAGGGCTAAAAATAATGGCAGCCTTATTAATAAAAACAAAATAATTAATAATATTAACTTTGAAGATGGACACAATATATTGACCATTTTTTTAAAAAATGAAAACATTTTTATAAAACATACATACAACAAACTATTTCTTATTTAACAGTTAAATATTTCATCCTTGAAAATGGCTAAATGTATAGCCGGAAGCACTCGGATAAAAAGAACATTTGCACAGTTTTTATATAATTTATCATCCGTAAAGAAAATAAACTTATTCGATCGCATGAAAAATTGTATTCAATGAAATGTGCATGCAAGAGGGATTTGTGCCTAGATGCACACACACACAAACACACGCACAGAGACACACAGAGACACACACACGCATATATATATACATACATACATATACATATATATATATATATATATATATATATATATATATATATATAATAGTATACTGTTACACTCAAATTATATACAAAATATATGTGGCTGAATGGCTAGTGTTAGGTGCAAAACATTTAGATTTCAGCATTAAATCACCCAAAGATGTTCATATGCCGACAAGGAATGTTAGACAATCAACAACCAAAGAGTAAAAGCAATGAGAAAGAAATCATCGTAACTACAATTAAGTATAAATGTGTAGATTGCAAAGTGCCAATAAGAATATCTGCATAGATATCTGCATATGGTTTCTCAAGCTAATGCGATTGACGGAGATTTTGTGTTTATATTCCGATCACAGGAAAGGATCATCCATAAAGAGTTACTCGCTAACAAAATATATTATAATGCTCGACATCCCATTTTTGTCAGTTATATTTAATATGCTGTAGTAAACGTTAAACATTTTTGGTGGATATGTATGTTTTGAAAATCCTGTCAGCAGTGACGGCACATTTTTCATTTTTTTCACATCGTGTCGAAAATGAGTTTTTTCATATAGGACGCAAATCTTAGCGAAGAGAACATAAACAAAAGCAAAACCATAGGGCATAAAAAATACACCTCAACCAATCTCTACCTCACCGACAAAATAAGTTCAAATATTTCTACATTTATACAAGGAAGAATTCTTAGAATTTTTACTTTCTTCAGAGACCTTTCTGTACGCAATAACGTTCTCGCCAGACTAAAATTTTTCTCGCGCATTTTATACCACTCTTTCTTGTATGATTTCATAACCTATTCCAACTATTCTTCTTCATCATGTAAACGAAAATTCTAAAGACACCCCAAAACTCACTGCAGCAGGGTTATAGTTGGAAATCCATATATACGGGAATTTTGTAAACCTGTAATCTGTAATCTTAAGAAAAGTATAATTACATAAAGATGTTGTATAGAAACCTATAATTTAATTTATATTTCTTTAATTAATACAGGGTTTTACAGTGCTTATTAATAATCTCCATATAATTAAAGATATTGTCATGATATAATCATAGCATTTCAGGAATGATTATTACAGAAAATCTAAATAAAGCATAAATTAGTTTATAACTACTTCTTTACCCATGCTTTAGTTAACTTGAAAAGAAGTATTTTTCTAAGTGCTATTGTTTATTCTTATAATTTACTTAAAAGAAGAAGTGTCTATAAAAGGTAAATGATATGAAGCAAGTGAAAAACAGAGAAGAGTGTGATGGGGCGTTAAGTTGTAGAAAAATCAAGATGAAAACGATCATGGGGTACAAGGAAAAAAAATATGAGGAAAAAATCGCGAAGAAAAATGGCAAGGGTAAAAGTTATGAAGGACAGAAAGAACACGGAAAGAGTGTGAAATTTGCATATAACGTGTAGAATAATATTGAAGGAAAGGTTATAAAAATCCAGGAGCAAAAGTACAAACAGAACAATGAAAAAAAAAAATGAATAGTTTAGAAAATAATGTCAAATAAAAGAGGAAGAAGCGTAAAAATGAGAAGCGTGAGATTATAGATCAAAAAAAAAAAAAAAAAAAAAAGACGAATTGTAAGAAGATACAGTAGGAAAAAGATAATAACCAAATGGAGGGAATGAGAGGAGATGAAAGAGAAGTAGAAATGAATGACGAGAGGATTTAACAAGAAGACGAAAAAGAACAAGGGTAAAGAAGAAGAAGAAGAATAGGAAGAGGAAGAAAAAGAGTGACGTGAGTATCGAAGAGAAAAAATTAGACGACAAGACTATTGAAGAAGTAGAAGGAAACTAGCAAAGATATGTGAAGAAGAGCAGAGGGAGGAGGAGGAGGAAGACTAACGAGAGGATTGAAGAAGATGATGAAGGTAAAGAAGGAAACAGACGAGGTTAAATATGAAGAAGAAAAAAAAGAAAACTGACGGGAAGAATGAAGAAGAATAATAAGAAGATCAAAGGGACTATTGACCTGACAAGAGGATTGAATAAGATTTAGAATAGCAAGAGGATAGAAAGAGAAAGTAAAGAGGAAGTGTGCGAGAAGAAGAAGAAGAAGAAGAAGAAGAAGAAGAAGAAAAGACAGAGGACCCAGCAGGAAGAAGAAGAATTAAATAAATAAGTAAAATGGCGGTAAAAGAGCACAATCAGGCGAGAAATAGACGCCAAATGATATGAAAATAGGCTTAGGTGTTAAGACCAAGGAAAAGTCAGATAAAAAGAAAAAGGAAAAGTTGAAAATGACGATTTCATAGAAAAGGAAATTAGCGTCCATAAAAACGTCACACAGTTTGCCGCCAGAGAATCAGAATATGCGCAGATAATACAAACAAATTATAAAACCACGTATCGCGTGTTGAGGAGGCGCAAACACGAACGGGAGTGGACGGTAATACAAGAACGCATAGGTAAACACTTATCAACTTATGTGGATGGGGTTCATAGTATTAGTGTTAGAAGTGGTTCGGCCTTATAACTGAGGTTCTATTAGGTTGGTGCAAAAATAATGACGTAAAAATGTCGTTTTTTTTTGCCGTATTTTTAACGTCAAAAAAACGACATTATTTTTGCCCCAACCTAATAAAACCAATTAACAAATAAGAAATGCATAAAAGTGGTCTTAACATCAAGAATTCGGACAAGGATAGTAAGGAAAATATATTCTTGAGACAAATGCAAATAAAAAATATAGTAAAAATAATAAGAGATACCGCAGCAAAGAAAAGAAATAAGGAAGCGCAGTGAGTGGTAGAACAAAAAAAAAAAAGACATATAAAGAAAAATGAATTCTGAAATCAAGTCAGTTCTCTTGCATCTATAAAAAAATAAAACTAATATAATATACAAACGTGTGTTTTGGTTTCCAGTATACATATTTAGGCAAAATATTTTGGCTTATTTTACACATATCTTAGAGTGGATATAAATCAGATAGTTAATGAATGATCAATATTTACAATAACGCGCAAACACCTCGCCAACCATTTTCCACTAAGATGAAGTCGTATAATTATTTTGAATCAACTGCTACATCATCTGTTACGAGCAAGGTTGGCTCATTTTCTTATCCCATAAAGGTTTTCCTTCCAGATGAATTGTGAGTTCCGTGAATCTCCAATTCGACCGAGCATTGAATATCATGGCCATATATGGTCAGCTATATATATATATATATATATATATATATATATATATATATATATATATAGGGTGGTGCAAAAACAATGTCGTTTTCTCACATAGTAACATATGTGAGAAAACGATATTATTTTTACACCAACCTTATATATATATATATATATATATATATATGTGTGTGTATGTATATATATATATATTACGACATTATTTTTGCACCAACCTAATATTTCATTTCATATAATCTTGTTTAAACTAGCAAAACACATAGTAGTTGCGCATTCAATATGCACCGAAATTATTGCACAAATGAATTAGGGTCAGCATTTCCTATGTGTAATATATTTCCGTACTTGTATTGGAATGTTTTGAGTTGTTACTAAATACTACACTTTCTTTGTTACATTGGACAAGATAGGGGCAAGGAAATATATATACATACATACATACACGCTTACACATTTGTGTATTTAGGACGCAATCCTTCTATCATGCACATTTTAGTGAATACGACAGACAAGGTGCATTTATTTAGTTTTTTATACAATTTCACATGCGATCTAATATATTGTTTTTTCTTGTTTTTTCGGATGATAAATTTTATAAAAAACTGTCCAAAAGTTCTATTTATCCGAGCGCTTTCGGCTATACAGTTCGCCATTTTCAAGGATTAAATATTTTAACTGTTAAATAAGAAATAGTTTGTTGTATGTATGTTTTATAAAACGTTTTCATTTTTCAAAACACGGTCAAGTTAATGTGTCTATCTTAAAAGTTTATATTATTAATTTTTTTTTTAATTATTTTTGATAATAAGGCTTTAATTATTTTCAGCCTTTTTTGCATGTATATGATGCTATTATATTAGAGTTGTCAACAAGTATGTTACGAATAGTGCCCGGTCTGACTCCATGAATATTTAAATGAGATCTAATTGAGATATTGTCAGAAAAGTGTAGAGTGAAATATTTAATAAATTCAATTTTTACGTTTTGAAACAATATGTTTATGAATCATTATTCTCTTTCTTGTATTAATTGTTGTGGATGGAAGATTGTTGAACACACACAATTTTAAGCCTTCTGATAATTCAAACCTTCTATTCCTCTCCAACACACATCACACATCCGTAACAAAATGATGACCCCGACGTTCGTTGTTCGACGTTCGTCGTTCGACGTTCGTCGTTCGACGTTCGCAACAAAAATGGTAACCACGTCGTTCCAGTTGACAGCAACTACAAAATGGTGACGCCGAAGTTTAAGGAATGGCCAACAAGTTCATGACCTTCACGTTTAACACCAACGGAATTGTTGACTAACAACGTTCAAGCCTGCTCTGACCAATGAATAGTAAAATCAAAAACGTTTAAACCAACATAATACCTACCATCGACGTTCAAACAACCAGCAACAACGAAAGTGCTAAACCCGATGTTTAAATCTGCGGCCGCAAAATGGGTACTCCGACGTCTCAAACAAAAATACTTTTTCGTCACCACGTGTGTACGCACAGTATAAACATCAGGTACCAGCCTAAATTGGCAGGTTTCCTCCACAGGCCGTCAGACGATCTCACTCTGAAACTTTAAAACAAGTCTAAGAGAAGTTGCACAATTCAATTGTCCGACACGTATAATTCACAGAGACGCTAAGGTAACTCTTCAACATATCTTAATACGCACGCTGTACAGCTTTTTTCTTTCACAGCAATAACATAAGGACTAAATGTGACGAAAATTAATTATTTTAAAATATCGGTGACAAGTGACAACAGGCTTGATTTTTCAGACAACATTCTACGGTATTTTCTACCGCTCAGCATTATTCTGACATGGAAGCAACACTCAAGTTTCACTGGAACGAACGTACAATTTTCTCTGGCTACGTGCTGTTCCATTACATCACTGAAGATTTGCATGGACATAATTCGTTGCTAACAATATTGCAAATTCCGCATTCTTTCCCTACATGCTACCGGTCATCGCATTCGCATCTTGTTCAATCCTGAAACTAAAAAAAAGCGCGCGCATACATTTTTCCTACACCACGTGGCGATATTTTCACGTCACTGCTTGCTTACCATGATTAATCAAACTTTCTTCGGACGACTCACTGTTTCGGACATTTTCAACGCAACTTTCACATAAAATTTGTTGTAAAGATTTACTTAATCACTAATAAGCAAATTTTATTTTTTAACCTCGCCATGACATTGCAACTCAACATCACCTATACAAATTCGACTCACCGAATTACGCACATTTTTGGGAATTAAGCTAGCTTCTCAATCTTCTCAATCTCTTCAACAAATTTCGGCGATTCTTCTCAACACACATCAGCTGGCAACAAATCCATGCTTACATTACGGCGAAAACACATCCACTCACATTATGCTACACACCGCACATATTTCAGAAATCCGATGCAGTCTCAAAAGGCGAGTCACCGTCCTTCATTTTCAATCTCAAAAGTCGACTCACTGTCCTTTATCATCATTTTGCAATGACGTGACTCAAACAAACTGAGAATTTGCGAGAACGATGTTCCATCGACAATACCAGGAAATTCTCTCAAACATGTATTCGATACTCGGTAGAAATTCTGCTCAACTTCACCACTACGCTGCTTCTATTAAATCTTTTGCGCCAATTATATCCACGCATACCAAACCAACCAGCTCGTTTTTCAAGCAAAACTACGACCAGGCCAGCAAACAGGTGGACCGATCGACAAAGCCAACTGAACGTGGAGCATTGGATAAAAACAAATTTTTAATAGCAAACGCAGATCACTACCGACGTTTTTTTTTTCCAGGACATACTCGACTTTAACCCACAAGAGAAATATGCAACACCCAAAAGACAACACTACATTTCCTCGAATCACACAGCTGAGCCACACTTAGACACCTGTTCTTTACAGCCCACAAGGACAGTACTTTTTACATATTAAAAGTTTTAGTACCTGCAACTCTCGTGGGGTGGGGGAATTGTGGAATCTTCCACGTCAGCCAGATACATCCCTGCGTGGATAAATAAATTATTCCCTATAAGTGAATATATGACAAGCATTCCTTGGTTAATCTAGCTCGTTGATTGTTCAGTTCCGACCAATCAAATCGCCTGCACGCGACAAATCTGTTTTCCCGCGTTCTCCATCTGAGCCCGATAATATATAAACAAAAACACGAGTGATTCTCTCTCGCTCTCTCTCTCGCTCTCGCGCGCGCGCGTCACATCCCTTGCTGCCAAGATGTAATCTTCAAGAACTCTCGTCTTAACTAATGATGTCAGACGTTAAAGATCATTACCAACATTCACGCAAGTACGAACTCTGTAATCTTTTCTGAACTTTTACCAACTTGTACAATAAACAATTCCAAAGATGCTAAAGAAACTTTATTCTTCTATACTACAGTTTAATAATTACTTTCATTTATGAGCTTGGGTACAAATATTACCTAATCTAAGAGACACAACTCTGTCTAACCTTTTCAGTTCACATTCATGTATATCAAATACTTAATAAATTCAATTGTTACATTTTGAAACGATGTTTATAAATCATTGTTCTATGTCTCGTATTAATTGTTGTGGATGGAAGATTATTGAACACACACAATTTTAAGTCTTCGGATAATTCAAACCTTCTATTCATCTCCAACACACATCACACATCCGCAAAAATACACATATATATATATATATATATATATATATATATATATATATATATATATATATATATATATATATATATATACATAAATACATACATATATATATATATATACATAAATACATACATATATATATATATATATATATATATATATATATATACATAAATACATATATATATATATATACATAAATACATATATATATATATATATATATATATATATATGTTTTCTACATGTCTATTTTTATTCATATATATAGATATATATATATATAAATAAGAGAGAGAGAGAGAGAGAGAGAGAGGGACATTGATGTCAACTGTTACTTGCTAAACGCAATCGTCATTACATGCGCGTTATTTTTGTCTGCTATTTTTATCTGCATAATTCAGTGATGCAGTGTGGTTATTCTATTGCATTAAGATTAGTGTATTGTATTTTTCCAACGGTTATTTCGGGTGGTGTGATTTGTTAATTTTCTTTATTTTTTACTTAGCCTATTTATTTATTTATTTGGATTAATTTAGTTTACTTGTTTTTCTATATTTCCTTCCATTTAATCCCGTTCGTTTTCAATTTTCGATTTTTAAGTAACATAGTAAATATTTCTTATCTTGTGTGCTTTTTGAAATGAGTTCTGGTGGTTTAATTAGGATTTTCTGTTGGTTTTGAGACGGTGATTATAGCTGATTCCTCCTTCACCAAGCAGCATTTATAGAATTTGAATTGATTTTTGTAGGCTGATATACTTTTCCTTATTTTTCATCATAATTTTGGTGCGAATTGTTTCTAATTTTTAATCACCCAGATATGTTTAGAAATAATAGTGTTGTTCTTACATTTACTATTTCGAAAAGAATGAATTGTGTGCCTAATTTCTTTGTTTCTATTAGGTTGGTGCGAAAATAATGATGTAACAATGTCGTTTTTTGACGTCAAAAATACGTCAAGAAACGACATTATTACGTCATTATTTTTGCACCAACCTAATAAGTTTTTTCAATTACTCCTATACATGTTTTCGTTATCGAATGACTTTAAAGTGGCTTGTGTTACAGACAATTACCGCAGTATAAAGTTTAAAAAGAAAGATATATAAAAAAACAAATCGCTGTTTAGAATACGTCAGGTTTACAACACCATAGGAGGCGGATTCTCCACAGGGTCAAGTACAGGAATTCGAAACTATAACGAAGAATAATAAACGAAAAACGCCAACATACAAATTAATAAGATTTAATTATAACTTGACAATACATGAAAATATTTAGATAACAAAATGCGTGGAAAGATGTGTGCTATACATTCCTACGTGGAAACATGTATAGGTTATGTTCTGAGGTCAAAGGTTGAAACAAACACTTGGATCCAGACTTTCTTCTAAAGTAAAATAGGATTTTCTCTCTCCCTTTTTCTCTCTCTTTCTATAATATTTCTCTTTGTCCTTTTTGTTTTCAAATCAGTTTGTTTCGCTCGAGCAGTGGTATATTTTGATCAATTATTAGGTTGGTGCAAAAGTAATGTCGTGTTCTCACATAGTAACATATGTGAGAAAACGACATTATTTTTGCACCAATCTAATATTATTTCTTAATATAACATTCGTTATTCGGATATGAAGATTCAGCTCTTGATAGGCCGTATATTGTTAATGCAGAATTATATATATATATATATATATATATATATATATATATATATATATATATATATATATATAAATATAAAAGTGAACATAGAAGTCAACACTTAGAGGCGACAGTCTGTTTCATGCTATATGCAATCGTCAGGCCACGTGTGCTGTTATTTTTCTCGGCTATTTATATATATGCGGGTTAGTGGAGCATTGTGGGTATTCAGTTATGGCGGTTATTTCACCGGAAGTCGTTTGTTTATCTATTTAGGTCAAATTATATTGGTTGTATTTATTTTTGTTTCTTATTTTATTTATTTATTTATTTATTTATTAACGCAGTAAAAATTTGTTTATATCACTTATTTAACAGTTTTGTTTTTTTTTGGGAATTTAATTAAAGCTATTTGTTGTAGTTCATTCTAAGTATTATTTTGGCGGGAACAGTTTTTAATTGATTATCTTTATTTGGTATTGGTTTGTTTATTTATTTACTTGGATGAATTTAGGTTAATTTATTTTACTTGTATATTTTCTCTTTTCGGTTTTCGATTTTTAAGTAACATAGTATTTTTTATGTTTTATTTCTATTTTTTTTGTTATTTTGTTATTTTTGCTTATTAGTATATTTATTTGTTTTTATTTTATTTTTTCCGTTTTTAATTTTTTAGGTTACGTAGTAAAAATTTATTTTCGTGTCTGCATTTTGAGATGAGTTCGGATCTTTTGTTTAATAATTTATTTTGGTCGGGAAAAGTAATGATAGCTTTTTTTTTCCTCCGAGCAAAGTTTGCAAGTTTTTGATTGGTTATTGTAGGCTGATGATGTTTTCCTTATCTTCCAAGATATTTTTGGTGTGATGTTCGTTTTGTTTTTAATTTCCCAGATATACTTAGAAATCATTGTACTGTTTGCATATTTACTATTTGTGAAAGATGTTTTGTGTGTATAATTTCTTTGTTTCCAGGGTCCTTCAGTTACTCCTATGTATACTTTTTCTTCATTATCTGGTGATTTTATCGTGGCTTGGTATATTACGTTGTTTTGTAAACAATTTCCGTTTATGGGACATTCGTTCTTTATTCTGCAGTTGCACGTGGGTTTAATTTGTTCGTGTGGTTTGTTGATAATTTTCCTATTGTGCTTTTTTATTATTTGTGCCATGCTCTCGGTGCAGCTGTAGCTGATTTTTACTGTGTTTTTGTTGAATATCTTGTGTAAGGTGCTTGATTCTGGGAAGTGTTTGTGTAAGAGTTTGAAGAATATTTTCCCTACGTTTGTTTTTACGTTCTTGCTGTACGGTGGGTTGAACAATATGATATTTCTTCTTCTGTTGGCCTTTTTTGTATTCTGTGGTGAGTATGTGAGTATTGCTGGGAATCCGTTATCTTTTAGGGCTGTTTCATAGTCTTTCTTAGCTTTGTTAAATAGGGATTCATTGGAGTAATTGTCAGAGAGCCTGCGGTTAATCGATTTTGGTATATGTTTGATTATAGAAGGTGGATGGTTGGAAGATGTGTGTATGTAGAGTGGTTTGTCATTAGGTTTTCTATATAGTTTATGTGTGCCTTCTCTTAGGTTGAAGGTAACATCTAGAAAATCTACTTCGTTTAGGTTAGTTTTTATATCTATGTCGAATCCGTTATTTTTAAAAATCTTTATTATTGCTTTTCTAGTTTTGTCTGTGTTTTGTTTGTTACAGTTTCTTAAGATTATGAGACCATCGTCCCTGTAGAGTCCTGTGTCATTTCTATCTATTATTTTGCTCAGTTCGTTTAGTAAGTAAATGCCTATGATTTCGCATGCCTATGCACCGTCAAAGCTTCCCATTGTAGTGTCAAATATCCCATCTCTCTTTATCCATGCTTCTTCATTGCGGAATAATTGTGATTTACGGGAGTGCTTAATGACGTTGATTTCGCTTGGTTGTATTATTACTTGTTCCTGAGCTAAGTTGATGGCCTTATCTAGCATACGTTCTGTTATGGATGGGTAAAATTATTTTATGTCTAATTGTAAGAATTGGCATAACCGCCATAACAGAATACCCACAATGCACCACTAACCCGTATATATATAAATAGCCGAGAAAAATAACAGCACACGTGGCCTGACGATTGCATATAGCATGAAACAGACTGTCGCCTCTAAGTGTTGACTTCTATGTTCACTTTTATATTTACACACGCTCTATCTCTGATATTGAGCACTTTATTCCATAAATATAGCACACCTTAAGACTATATTTCTTTATATATATATATATATAATATTTTAGTTTTTTGTTCGAATTCTTTTTAAATTTTAAATCTTTTTTTTACAATTATATTCAACTTGTACAAGGCTCAAATGTCTATCAAATTGCAGTGTGAGAGAATAAGAGGCACAGTTTATCGGCATATGTGGCAAAGATAAAATTTGAACCTAAATTTGAACAGGTTTGGATTCTGATGATCAGGCCAGTATATTCTATTGAGTCAGTTCCGCAAAAGCAGCGGTTCATGGAAAGAAACTACTCGACATGGCAGATGCAACACAGGAACTGTCTTTCCCGGATGACTTAATTCTTTCACACACAAACAACCCCCCCACACACACATACGACTATACAGAATTTCTCATCGCTAACATTTAATATCTTACCCTCCTTATCAATTTGTACGCATAATTGTATATTTCTCACTGATGTTAATTCTATATTAGTGCTATAAAAATACAAAGAAATATAGCCTTGTTGAAATTTCTTCCATTTCATTTCATCTCTATTAATTACGACACGTCATTTATATTTTTATATTTTATTTGTCATTGCTTCTAGAAGCACGGAGCGCAACATGTGGTGATCGGCAAAGTGATCTGGTATGCACATAGAGGAACACCATCAAGTCATTATAAATCCGTCCTGAAACGTAAGTAATAAAGAAACTAATAATAAAGACAATAAGAAATTAATAAAACTCTAAGAAAACCCGCTCAAGACAATGATCTGATGAGGCTAAAATTCATGAGCTCAGCAATAGATATTCATTGTAGCTATCTGCAGTCTATATTCATGAGATGAGGTATTATGTACACTATTTACATTGTTCGGGCTATCATCCTCATCTTTGTTGCCATATTTTACACAATGTTTCGGCCGTGGTACACTCCGACATTGTTCAGGTGGTTGGAATGTCGAACTGAAGCCCTTGTTTTGATCGCTGGGGTAGACTGTTCTAGGTCCATGTGCTGTGAATGTCAGATATCAGTTATCTCCTGTTAATTACCCTCTCCAATTTCTTCACCGCCTTAACCACGTATTGAACTTTGGGTCCTGTCACTGGATCTAACTAACGCGTTGATCCACTGTGCCAAGGCAGTACACATGACACAGTGGATAAACGCGTTATGTAGATCCAGTTACAGGACCCAAAGTGTTGTGAGTTCAATACCTGGTTAAAGCAGTGGAGAATATGGAGAGGTGAATTAACAGGAGATAATTGAAAACTAACATCCATTAGACTAGAACAGTCTACCCCAGCGAGTGAAATAAATGGTTCAATTTGACATTACAATCGCCTGAAGAAGGCCTGACTGTACAACGGCCGAAATGTTGTCATTATAGCTATTTTAAAAGAACAGAACATATTTATTGGACAGTCTGTTTTGAGAGCTCAGAACAAACTAAATACATTTCGGTATGAAAATGATTATTGAGTTTAGCTTACAAACTATTTCATATATGTGAAGCAAGCAAACTTACACGTTGATTATAGGGTTAGAGTCTAAACGTACAACGGTATTGCAGTCTTGAGAACAAGTTGGTTAATTTTACAAGGTGGGATTTTTCACCCAAATCCCAGCAGGTTTTTGATTCAGCGTTGAAATTAAGTGAGAATATTTGTCTGTCCAAGCTAGAGAGAACATTGATCCTAAGTGGGTTGAAGAAATGGATTCATATGTTTCCAAGTGGATTTATCGCAAAGGGAAGACAACGGCCTCGTGAGGAATTCGAAAAAGACACGCTTATTTTACCTTTTGTAACGATAACGGCTAAGCTGCTCGCAGATATATATTTCGTTCGGAGTTCCATCAACTCATCCATTTTGACTATTTCTCGTCATAATTTTATGGGCAGATTTGTAGATATGGCTAAGCAATTAATATACACTGGTGACTAAAACATTACCCACACTTTCGCTATTACATATCCTTAGATGTGTTATATTACCTCCTGTCCATACGTGTTTATATATTGTACTATTGAAGCACACTGCTAACGCAGCAGTCGTGTTTATGCTGTTATAAGCAGTAAAAAGCTGGCGCGATAGCGTGACGTCAGTAGTACTAACTCTAATCACGCATGAGTAGAAGGCAGTGGGACAAAGTTGAAGCTATCTTCTGGCAAAAGTGAAGAACATTTTTGAATTACCCCAGTATAATTCATTGATTTACAATTATCAAAGCGTTCTGATGAGGGCATTGCAGAAACCTTTCAGGTCCATTTGAAATATGAATTGCCCGTTCAATTATAATTCAGATTCATCCATCGTGCTATTAGAATCCCCTTCAAAGGGTAGGTCTTGGTGAGGAAGATATATCCGGGAAGTTAATTCTGTTGTCAGGAATCAAACAAATGGAATAAGTATAATTCAATGATTTCGTAAGAAGTCAATGCATATTTGATTTAAGCAGAAACGATTCATTTTATATAGTTGCCTAAAATATGTGCTATGAATATAATAGGAGGATTAAAGATTGTCAGATATATAAAAATAAATAACCATAAACAAAAAATGACGAAGGAAAAGATACATTACACACAATTGGCAACCAACCAAACAACACACACACACACACACACACACACACACATATATATATATATATATATATATATATATATATATATATATATATATATATATTCGGTTGATCTCTTCGGGGAGAAAAGTGAATTTATAAAGCGTGACTATGAGTGCATCTGATGCAAGTCTCCTCATCATGTGGAATCGCGTTCTCCGGTCACTGGCCTGTTTCTCTAAAAAGAAATACGCCTAAAATCAACATCATCCCTGCCGTGCGCCAATGGCATAGGAGTAAAATATTTCGATCCCGCCTTGAGACAATCGCATGTCTGGGCACACGGAAAAGCTGTGAAAAAGCGAAACAATCACTCTGTGCATGAATATATATATATATATATATATATATATATATATATATATATATATATATAGATATAGATATAGATATATATTTGTGTGTGTTTGCGTGCGTGCGCGCGGGATCGCCTTATCTTAGGCGGGACGTTTTTTACTGTGGTAGATTTCCTTGAAGTCAAATGTAAGGTTTTTATTTTGCAATAATTATATATAAAGGAAAATAAAAATGATTTTAGTTTATCAATTTTATTTTCAAATTTAATAAATCTCTTGAATATTCATCAGGAAAACTGTTAAAAAAATTAAGGAAAAATTTAAATGCGTAACCTTTTTTTTTAATATATATAATGCATAAACTAATCTCAAACAAAACAAACATTGTATTATGGAAATTTAATTCAATAACAACAATATATAACATTTGTTTATTAGACAATACATAACGTCACTTAGCATCCTCCTAAAGTGTCACTGCCGACACATCAGTTTGAACATATCGCAGGTGAGCAAACACTCGCGTTTCCATTATTGAAATAAGAAGGCCGCGTGTCCGTAGCGGAGGATGTTGCGCGACGTCTAAAATATCTGCATTTTTCGTCTATCCTATATCAATGTACGGACATGATTTCTACGCTATCTTCTAATACTATATAGACTGCTATTCTCTACTCTATTCACTATAATATTTCTCCCTTCGGATCACTATACGGATAACTAATTCAGTGAGTATTATCGAGCAAGTGCTATTAGTGCGAGTGATATTCGAAGGCGTCTAACACCAGTATTGTCCAAAGGCGTACAATAGTTGTATCTGCGATTACAAAGTCTCAAATAGAAAGAGTATAACGAAAGTGACACCGAGTAATCGTTGTCATTACAAATGTGGTAACATCACAAATGTAATTAATTAATCTTTTCAGTTAGTCTTATGTATATTTATGAGTTTTCTTAAATATATATTTTTTAAAAGAATAACGGCATTATTAATATTATTATAATCCTTATATTTCTGAGAAAATCCAGGAGAGGGCGAAAGTTTTCCTTATATATATATATATATATATATATATATATATATATAATATTTCTCCATCGTATTTTCCAAAGATTGAATCCGCTTTCTCAAAAATGTCTGATATAAAAAAACTTGCCTTAATAGCAATAAATAATATTGCATGACACCTCTGTTCTTCAGTGTATATATATATATATATATATATATATATATATATATATATATATATATATATATATATATATATATATATATATATGTGTGTGTGTGTGTTTGTGTGTGTATTTGTGTGTGTAAAGTGAATGCATATTCCATGTTACCGTTGTAAGTTGCTGTCATGCCATATTTAAAAAAATAAATAAATAAACATAACCACAATCAAATGAACTAATTTAAAAGATTCACTTTCCTTTGTCAGCTCTGAACATGATTGATATGAGTCGAAAGATAGACCATTTTATTGAGTTCTTAATTTTGCCATAACACAATATCTATGTTTTTTAATAAACATTATTTATCTATAGATATATAGGTGTATGTATTTGTGTGTGCGTTTGTGTGTAGTAGGCCAGTGAAAACTATTCAAGTGATAAAAAAAGAACAAAAATAATAATATTGATAATAAGGCCAAATTCTGAGAAGAGATGTTAAAAAAGAAACTAGATAAGTGACTTAAGAATTAAAATATAGTTTAAAATTTTATTAAGATTTTATATTTCATCAAGAGTGCAGATGGAAAACAAGATTAACTTTAGACAACGAAATACTTTATAAAAAAATATATAATAGACGACAATAAAGATTGAAGAATGACAAAAAAGAAATGCAAATTCTAAAAAAGTGATAAGTATGGCGGCCAAGACCACATGCATACGAACGCATATACTTTTTTTACCAAGATATAAACGATGTTTCGTTAAAAAGTATCGAGACTGTTGCAATAAATAGAAACTACGATATATATTTCGAAATAGTCCCCTTCTGAATCCACGCATTGTTCACAATTAATGGAAGCACTCCTGCTATTCCTTTCATGGAATAACGAGCAGCTGCCCCATTGCATTCGCCTGGATTTCTTCGACGTCTTCAGATCATGTTACTTTTAAGTGGGATTTGACTTTTGAAGAGGTAAAAGCCATAATGGGCGAGACCTGTGGCATATAGATTTTGAAAGACTTGGGTAACCCTTTCTTGGATAAAGATATGGCGTATAGGTCACCGTCACTGATTGAACATCTGTAGTCTGGAGAGAGACGACCGCACTCTACACATATTCCTTCCAATCACTGATGATATAAATTAGTGAAATGTGTGAGAACGTTATAGCTTGCATATGTTACAGATTCCGATATCAGACTTTGCTAAGCAGTTACAGTTGTTTTCCCATCGTAACACTGTTTATACTATTTGATCAGACCCCGTACATACATATATATATATATATATATATATATAGATAGATAGATTTCGCGTACGTGCGTGTGAATACGTGTCTACGTGTGTGTATATATGTGTGTGTGTGCGCGCCCTCGCGCGTGTATGCGTGTGTGTGCGCACCCTCGCGCTTGTATGCGTCTGAGTGTGTTGTCTTGCCTTTCAACCACCTGATGAACATTCATGAACGTTTGAAAATTTAAATTCTTTGATTAAGCAATAACATCCTCGCTTTTGTATATAAACACGTGCAACAAAATAATTTCGACATTGCCTTGATAAAGTTCATCAGAGAATGAAAATCGTCGGCTACGTATATATATATATATATATATATATATATATATATATATATATATATATATATATATATATATATATATGCAATTATATTCGGGGGTCGGGACTATATTAATAAAATCGAGATCAAGTGGAATTATCCTTTAAAATTATGTAAAATTGTGAACCATACCTCTCGAATTGAGACAACGTGCAAAAGCTATCCACATATAAAAGTGCACATCTAACCAAAATGGTGTATAATTTTATTAGGCCCACTTGCTCTCAGCGTCCTCGTATACATGGCTTCCCAAAATTCCTTAAAGAACTCAGACCCTATCATGTCAATGGTGTGTTCTATTCAATACGAAATGACTAAGTGGCTGGCTGTTTTATTCTAACGTATTTCTGATCTATATTCTTCTCTTTGTGTTTTAGATTCTTTCCGATTCTCTAATTTAATTAGAGACCCTGAAAATTGTCCAACTTCTAAATTTATGGACTGTTTTGATATAAATAATATGTTTACAAACTTACCACTTCAGGATACCTTGCAGATATAAGGGTTACCTGGGTTTCTCAATTATTTCTGAGAGTTTATTCTTGGAAATCTAGTATTTAGCTACTAGAGTAGGTGGAATTCTGTTTTAATTGTATTATGTATGCCACGATTGACGGGGTTTTGATGGCCAGTCAATTGTGTCTCAGTTTATCTAATATTTTTGTGGGCGTTTATTAAAAACTTCTCTTTGAAAAATGACACATGTCCTATATTTATTATCGCTATATTAATGATACTTTTTCTATCTTCAATTCCGTTGAAGAGGCTAAGGCTTTTCATCATCAAATTTAATTTCCTTCAACCGTCTCTTCAGTTTACTATGGATGAGGAATATGATTCGTTTTTCTTGGATGTGCTTGTTGAGAGGAAGGATGGATCATTTATCACCGGTGTTTACTGTAAACCTACATTTATGAGACAAAACACCAACTGGATTATTTTTGTTCTCAAATCCCGGAAGTTAATTTTAATTTCTACTTTGGCTCATCGTGAGTTGATGATATGTTCTTCTTGTAATTTTAATAGTGAAATGGAAAACATTCATGTAATTTTCCGGAAAAAATGATTCCCCGGAAAATGTGATTAAACGCTCAATTGAGCAATGGTTTAGGAGTTTTAACTCTACACCTATGTTTGGACCTATTTTCTGTCCAGTGATTAGAGAGGGGCAGCCAGGTTTTGGTTAATAGAGTGTCTGTCTGTGTAAAGTCCTGTTTTCTTGCAGTCAGGGCACGAATTGTTTTTGGTACTCTCCCCTCGTTTTTTTACGGGTGGTCTGCACTATCTACAAAATAGTTGGATCGATTATGAATTTACATGTCAGTGCGACGCTGACTACACAATGAGGAACAATCAGCGCCTTTAAACGCGTATCACCCAACATGTTTCCGGCAACATGAGACATGATATGAGTACCTATAATTCACTTCTTACGTAGACGTCACAGGATCCACGATTGGGCAACACCTCTTGGATAATCCAGAGTGTGCGTATAAATAAAGTGACCCGTGGTTTTGCATTTTGGGCCAAGCATGATCAGCTAAGAATCTGCACATTTTAGAAGTAGTATACATTAAGGAAGTGGAGTGTCGAGCAGTATAAATTACGAGAACTCGAATAGATGATTCCGTATTCCAATCGGATTTATTACATTTACTTAAGTTCTAATATTCTTTGCAAGGGTATGAATCCTCTTCTTCTCCCCATCAGCTGTTGGTAAATAGCAGGACAGATTAGGTTCTATAGTCTTGGGTGGCAAGAGGTCCAAGAGAAGGAAAGACTGGATTCAAAACCGGCCTGGAAAAGGTAGGGCTCCATCCGGCTATCTTGCCTAAGAAACACCACTTCTCCGGCGGCTGCAGAACATGTGATACGCCAATGAACCTGATACGTGTACGGGACTTGCCATAGGGATCGTACACATTAAATTGCATCGACTTCTTTCTGCCGACAGGAGAAATTCTTTCGTTCTCTTTCTATAATTGGTAGATTTTGAGTTTATATATTCCATTTTAAATTCCTTGGAAGTATTTATTCTATTTTTGCCAAATCCGCCTTTTATCTACTCCCTTTTATAATGGTATTTTAAACGTGGTTCCTCATTTCTTGCTAATTTGTCTATGTCCTGAAATTACCGTTATTTTACACTGATCGCCAATGTTTCTTGTGATGAGGTGTTGGCTGAAAAATGTTTACAAAATATGCGTTCTTCCCTGTTTCAAAATAAATACATGTATATGTATTTATGTATGTATGAACGAGAGAGAAGGCGAGAGAAAATTGTGAAAGAGATGCCGTACAATTCAAGTTAACAAGGTCTAACAAAAACAGTAGATCAATAATCAATATTCCAATGAGTTTTGTTTACTTATAGACATGTAGATATTTAAACTGCATAATATTCGTTGTCTTTGATTATTTATCACGAGTGGATTAAGTGAATTGGTAATTTAATTTTTTTATCATTTTGCTAAAGTTTTTGATCACTTTTGTTAAAAATTGTCTCACAAAATGAAAATAGAAGATCTGTAATTAAAGGTGTAATGTTGTAAGAACTTAGGCGGCGCAAATATATTGCGAATGATCTAGCGAAAAATATAAAAGAGTGAATAAGAAATGACATTCATTTTCAATATACACACGCGCAAATATACGGACATATATTCGTTTGTCTGTGTGCCCGTCCTGATGTCTTGGAATTTCTGACAAGTATTTAATCCTGGTTCACTGTATCGATATTTCCAGTCAAATCAAAAGCGATACTGAAACATATAATTCAAAAGAATGAATTTTACAAAAATATATCCCCATATGTGAAAAAAAAGTGTTAGAAGAAAATTAAAATGGCGAAGATGACTAAAAAATATTTTTAAAAGATGGTTAATAGTATTCTAAAATTACAACAGAGACGCATATGAGTATAGAGTTCACTATCTGATCGTATTTTTCATTTATAAAATAAAACAGACGGGGTATTGCGCTTAAAAGAACATTACTGAAATGACATGTACATCAGTTTTTAACTAACATTTTGACGCTTATTCAAGATGTTGTATTACTATATTCAGCTCAAGTTTCAGCTTTTTAGAAATAAGGGGTATCCTTGTCTTCATATGAATGCAGTTTTTCAATAATTTCGAGTGTGAATTTTTAATACATACATGCATACACACACACACGCACGCACACACACACACACACGCGCACACACACACATATATATATATATGTATGTGTGTGTGTGTGTGATTCGCAGACAGTACGGTTTCGCTGTATAACTGCTCCTCAGTCCGACTAGATATCCGAATATCTCAAGCCAGCATCGAAATCCAATCGAGTTGGTGCCATTGCGAGTTTCTACCACTTAGCTATTACCATTCCGCAGAGTGAAACAGCTATTTCTACCGTATTGTTTTACGAATGCTAACAAATGCCAATTACTCATAGTGCCCCAATTCCTTTTTATGCCTGTGTGTATAGGTATGTAACCAAAATATACTTTTAAGGTAAGGTAAATTCCTGATAGAGCGTATGCAAATATAAGTATGGACGTTGAGTTCAACACCCAGCTTTGGC
>OZ010573.1:47402394-47462394 GCA_963932145.1 Acanthosepion lycidas | reverse complement strand
TATACATAGCGATAGGAAGAGTTAATTCTGTAGTTATATGTAAGGACCCATGGCACTAACTCACTTTCATTTTTCAAAAGTCTTCAGAAAAGACTTGTAGCCAACTTGACACCATTTCTTGTAAGAATCATTAAAAAAAACACTTTCAGTTATTCAGCTAAAACGAGAGATGGTTAAAATTGTTTTGTGTCAGAACCACTGTCTTCACAAACGAGTAATGTTTTGAGAAAAAAGATCATTCATGTCTTCATTAAGGGTACCAACATTAATACACAGGCTTCCATCTTCAAATCCATTCAAACACCATCAAGAGAACGGCGTATAAGTTTAAAAAAAGACTGAACAGTAGGGAGGAAAACTGGATAAGGATTTCACAATAGGGAGCATCATGTTAACGTAGCGCTAAATAGATCAATTTGAAACGATCCAATCCTATTCATAAGACGTTTGGCAAGTGTGAGTGGAGTTTCAGCTATGGCAGTACAAACAGCAAAGAAAAAAAAAGACTTGAAAATGAAATCGTATGTGAAACCTATCAGGCAACTTGTTACTGCATGATAGAAAGTTAGTAGGTTATAGAGGGCGAAGATCATCTGCAATAAGCTGGCAAATGATCCTGGAATAATATATAAATTCGAAATTTATTTCAGTACTCCATGAGCTTCCGATGCTTCGCTATGATCAATTAATGATGAACATGTCATTTTCGTTAATGATCGATTTTATCACGATTTTTCTGTTAACACTGGAGATTAATTATACATTCTCAAAGTAGAGTTCAAAATTGTTATAAAAACTTCGAAGAAATCGAATAAGTTTTCTAACATACAACGGTTCAAATCTTAATTTAACACTTAGACAATTTTTGCTTTTACACTATTTGGACAAATTTGCTGTTACAGACGGTATATTTACTTAGGTCTTCCGGTATAACGCCACTGTTGTTGGTTTTATTTATCATTTTTATAAAATTGTCTATGCCGAAATCGCTTGGTTTTTGTTCAGTTTATCCGATACTGCTTCTACTTCAGATTTTAATGTCTTGTTCTTCGATATTTCTGTGTATTCCCGATTGTTCTCTTTCGTCGCAGAAGAGTTCACTGATGTATTCGTTCTATTCTAAATTACATGTTTTTTTTTCTTCTAATACCATAATTCCGTCCTTGGATTTTATTCATTCCTGTTGATGAACATATCTTTTGTTCTCTAAGTTTTCTTATATTTTATCTGTTATACTCATTCTTCATATTTCCGCACATTTATCGTCCAGCCATTCTTGTTTAGCCTTTCCGAATTTGTTCTGTGTTATTTTCTGTAATGTTCTGTAGTCTGTTACGTGACTTGGCCGTTTTTGTCTCCTTTTCATCATGTCGATAATCTCATCTGTCAGCAATTCATTTCTTCTTCCTCGTCTATTTTCATTGGGATGATGTCCTTTATTGATGTCACTAACGCTTCTCTTAGTGTATCCCATTTCGATTTTCCATTTCACTGTTTTCCTTTTTATCTGCTTTTAACGCTGCTCATATATTTAAGTGTCTGTCGTATTGCAATTTGGGTGATGCCTTATGTCTCTTCAATTTAAGTAGTTTCATTCTAGTTTTACATAAAACTGGATGGTGACCACTTCCACAGTCATCATTTGGATAGCTTTTGCAATGTAAACTGCATTGTTGATGGTTGTGTAGTAGACTTGCTTTTTTTTTGTTTCTCCTCGTAGACTTCTCCATGTCCATATTCGTCTTGGTTTAGTTTGTTTTGTTATGTTTTGTTTTACGGCATATCAATCTCAAAGAGTAATTTAATACCGACCACTTTTTCTTCCTGGTAATATTTTTGTTTCTCAAAAATCTATTTCTGTTAATGTTTTCCTCCAAAATGTATAGCTGGTAATATTATTTTTTCAAAAACATATAGCTAGTAATATTAATTTTCAAAAACCTATAGCTGGTAATATTATTTTTTCAAAAATGTGTAGCTGATAATTTTTTTTTTCAAAAAAGTACAGCCGGCAATATTATTCTTTAAAGAAACATATAGCTGGTAATATTATTTTTTCAAAAACGTACAGCAGGCAACATTATTTTTCCAAAAACGTATTATCAAAGGTCTTGCTGTCTTACCCAGGACGTGGATATAGTTTATCGTCATATCCAGGACGCGGATGTATTTTCCCGCCATAACCAGGACGCGTATGTAGTTTTTCCTCATACCCAGGACGAGATCTGGGTCCGTGGGTTAACTATTTGCCCATAACTGGGTATCTAACAGGTGCTACCACACCGGGTCAGGGTGTACCTGGGAACACCAGCAAATAAGAGGTGATTCAACGCTCCTCAAAACCTCCTGATCAGATGCCTTGCTGCTGGACGTAGTTTAAGGATGCGGATGCAATTTAGCACCATACCCAGGAACTATATTTATCTTGGGTATACTTGACAAGTGGTGTTACATTATACGTGATTACTTGCCGTACACCACTTGACCCATTTTCTCCGCGTTCATTGCAGTTTCCTTTTCCGAAATTGCTATGTATTTTACTTTCCCGTTTATTTTCTACATTGGCTTTCTTTTCTCCTATGACAATTATACCACTGGACCTTGTTGATATTTCGATTATCACGGAGTTAAGCATAGGAAACTGAATCAATCCCTGGTTTGACATCAAACCAATTTCAAGTATTTCAACTTTTGGTAGACTGCTCTCTGTAAATGTTTCTCTTGACTTTATGGTAGACTTTACTCTTCGTCCAATATTTTATGCGGATTTAAATTTATATTTCTTAAGAAAAATCGCTAAATGGTACATTCATGTGATCAGATTTTTTTTTCTTTATTAATCATTTTATTTTTCAACTTAGAACTATTTCTCACGACACGCTTACAAACATAGCTAAGCAAAATTATATCGACATCGCTAATCGAGCCTAAGGCAAAATTTCGTGACTAAAATTTATTGGCTATTTAATTCATCTTCCATTCCTGGTGTACGTGATGTTTCTTATACTCCCAATTCAAAGAAAAGCAAAGATTAAAAACCTTAACGTGATAAGTGCCGATGCCTGCATAGCTACATCCATTCAGATAACTTAGCATATATTCAATATCAACGACAAATAGTTAAAATACTGCAGAATATTTTTGCAAAAGGAAAATGAGGTGTACATAATAACCAAATGTTTAAATTTTTCGAACCCATTTTTGTAAGACAATAACTTTATATATTCATAAAATATAGATTGAGTATAAGCTTAAATTTATTACAACAGTTGGTTTACACTGCATCTGAAGATTGGTTTAAATACACCAAACACAGGATATAAATTGACTTTAAAAAGAGAACTAATAAGGAAAGAAAATAATGTTTTGTGGTTGTGGGAGGCAATAAAAGAAAGGAACAGGTAAGTGAGCTCTCTACTAGGACTTTTATCTGCATTAATCTTATATATATATATATATATATATATATATATATATATATGTGTGTGTGTGTGAAAAGTGTCTATATATAAATATAAATAAATATATATATATGTATAATTATTTATATATTATATTATATGCGCGGTACTTATTAGAAAGCCCTCAATATCAGAGATAGAGTTAACATAAACCCAGGGTCACAAACTCACATCTATCTAACCATATATATATATATATATATATATATATATATATATGCTCCTGAGAAAACTATTTTCGGTTCGGGGAGAAAGTGAATTTGTAAACAGTGACTATTACTGCAGCTATTGCAAGACTCTTCGTTTAAACGAAACGAGTTCTCAAACTCTTATATATAAATAAATACGCTTATATTCAACTTCAGCCATGCTGTGCGGCAATGGATTACGGGTAGATTCTCCGACTGATACCAAATCAGTCAGGTTACGATCCCGGCTTGAGACACTCGGGTGTCTAGCTACACTGATGTGAATGCAGTGTGGCTAGACTGATGTGAAAAACGAAACAGTCTGTCTGTGGATGACAATTGATCTGTGGGTCATCATAATACGTTTCGGATCTTTCGACATTATACTTGTTCTTCCACTACCTATTCTAGTAGGCGATACCGAAGCAAGTTCCCACCAAGCACACAATAACGAACAGAACATGCAAACAACTGCAGCTGAACTTAAAATAATAGAATGTGCCCAATGAGAAATGACATACCTCACTTTTCTCTCAGTTACGACGAGACAAAAAGAGAACAGCCGAAAGCTAGTCTTTTCCCTCTTAGGTTCAACAAGTGGAAGAATACACTCTCACAATGATTACCTCGTTTAAGGCAAGAAATTATTCCATATCGTCGGAAATTATTCCATATCTTAAAAATATAGGCGTATAAATTCGATGATGGTTGGAATTATGTGATCAGAAAGGAATTATCTTGCGAAGGAAGAACACAATAAATTCCTGCTTGCACTGGGAAAACCAAGACGATTCTCGAAGAAGAACCTTCCTCCTCACAGTGACATGGCTGACCTCTTTCTATATTTTTCCTTTTATATTCTCCTTCACTATTTCCCTTATATTTTTTCTTTCTTTTTTCCATCAAATTCAAACAACGCCTCAACGCCCACCGATCTCAATCGTAGGCCTCTATGGATCTGATATTTTAATCTATTGTCAATTTGAAGATTTTTCTACACATTCTGAAATTTCCCTGATGGCCTTATGTTCTTCTATTAATTCATGTTACCTTTGGATTCTGTATAAAGATCTTCTTTCGAAACCACGCCATCCGACTTCAACCGGAAGATAGGCAGTTCGCCATTGGTTGAACATGCTTTTCTCTACCAGCTCCTAGTAGTTGTAGACCATTCTTTCAAAGGCCTCTGTTATATTCCCTTTCCAAGAATCGAGTATTACAACTTGCTTGGAAACAATTGACTAGATGATTACATCCGGGCGCAATGAAGATGTTCTGGAAATTTCTACTTTCTGCCGAAGTCTACATTCAACTAGCAATCTCGGGCGGAAGAGAGCAAGCAAGTTGTCGGTTTTCTCGCTGAGAGAAGGGGGTTCGCCATCTTTGACAAAGTTAATTCCTTTCTTTTCAGATTTTACACTGCTAACACTACTGCGGCTACTGCTTCGGACAATGACTTAAGTACCTGTTTATTTTTCTATCGGCACTGCCCATCAGCAAGGACCACTGAACAGGAACATAGAATATATTTCAGCGTACCTTTACTAGTGGTTGCATAATGGGATCTCCCCCTGCCTTCAAAGTTTGCAGGTATCGGTAATACAACATACACGGATCGTACAAGAAATGTAATCCGACTTGCTTCGGCCAATGACTTAAGTACCTGTTTATTTTTCTATCGGCACTGCCCATCAGCAAGGACCACTGAACAGGAACATAGAATATATTTCAGCGTACCTTTACTGGTGGTTGCATAATGGGGTCTCCTCCTGCCTTCAAAGTTTGCAGGTATCGGTAATACAACATACACGGATCGTACAAGAAATTTAATCCGACTTGCGTCGGAGTGCCAGATCTCCGACCATCTTATTTTCCGCCGTATACATTCTCCTGCCGTGTCCATGCACTGTGGTGTCTTAGTCCCATCATATTACATATTATTTGATCCTGAACATTTGCTCCGACCTACTTCTGAATCAGTTGCTGTCTCTGCTTTCCTCTGACTATTTCAGTTCGGGTGCAATGAAAGATGCCTGAGCAAGCAAGACGGGTTGCCACCGTCACTACGAGAGACTTCTGCTGCTTTAAGCGCTCCTCCGCTACACTTAGTTAATTCTCTACACTACATCTTCTTCCATTGCGGACATTGATGCCTACTGCCGATACTTTTGGGTTATTACTGTAGGAATTCTCTTGTCGGGGAGACATCAAATTCCTTAACCAAACCTTTCAAGGAGAGTTGTAGAGCGTTTGCGGTGCCATATAACGTGGCACTGTTTAGAAATATTGGCAGCCATAGTAATCTGCAGAGGTAGCCCTCAATTTCCATTTTTATGGTCTGCACTGATGTCATTGGGAAGTCTTATATAAACAAAGACCAGCAAAACCTGAGGAGCACAGAATTCTCATTAATCGACGCCATATAATGATTTGGAAGTCCAGATTTGTCCACTTCGGCAGAAATAGTTTTCATATAAGTCACAGAATTATGACCTATATAATGGTAAGACATCAGCTACAGGGTGCAGGTAAATAACTCCATTATAAATCGCACCTGTGTTGTAATATTGAACTGTTAACAATGGTGTTTCGTCTAGTTAATATCTTACCATTATGTGGGAGGTATTCATGCTGCACCCTGGAGCTAATTTCTTACCATTATTTGGGAGGTATTTCTTGGTGGTATCTGTGCGCGGTATCATTGTAGCTAAAGTTTTAACATGAAGCTGGGTGTATTTGTGGAAGATGTATTTGGGTAGTTTTTCCGTCGTAAATTTTAAAGGATGAGACAAAATTCACACACTATAAGCGTTAATTAATAAAATTATATTATATATTTCTAATTTGTTTTTATTAGTTCTGTTGAGTCACGAACAATGACACCAAACCTAACATCTTTGGATTTGGGGCCATTTCAAATGAGTTGTTTATCGGACGCGCCTAAGAAATATTGAGGAAAATAAAGAATTAAATATGAATGCAGTAATATGGCTAAGAATACTATCTGACATGTTAATGAATCATGTAGGCACAGAATTGAAATGCGTTTCATAAAGAAGGCGGACATCATATATAACAATTAAGTAACTAGTAAATAAAATGTCCATGTGTAATTATGTTTTAAAAAATATCGCTATGGGTCAGATTTTTAGCCACACACACACACACACACGCATATATATATATATATATATATATATATATATATATATATATATATATATATATATATATATAAAGAAATATAGTCTTAAGGTGTGCTATATTTATGGAATAAAGTGCTCAATATCAGAGATAGAGCGTGTGTAAATATAAAAGTGAACATAGAAGTCAACACTTAGAGGCGACAGTCTGTTTCATGCTATATGCTATATGCAATCGTCAGGCCTGACAATTGCATATAGCATGAAACAGACTGTCGCCTCTAAGTGTTGACTTCTATGTTCACTTTTATATATATATATATATATATATATATATATATATATATATATATATATATATATATATATGCGCGTGTGGTGGTGCTACATAAGCGATACAAAAAGAGATTCACATTATGCACATATAAGATTAACGTAACTGTAACGTTTGTCAAATTAGATTTTAAATAATTTGAACTCATGTTTTATAACAAGGTGCAAAACAAATTCACGGATTTTGATAAAAAAAATTACGTCAAAATTCGCGAACATGTGTAATATATTAATAGTCTGTGGTATTTAATTTAATTTGTATCGTATATAAATGAAGGTAGTAACTAGCATAAGTTGTTAAGATAACGAGGATAAAAAGAGAACAGTCAAGGGTCACCAGTCGGGGCTTCGGTGGTAATACGCGCCGATCTAAGTCACAGTCCTTATTTGAAGTATGAGAAGTATTTAATAGATATTAAATAATCTAATTTGCTTTACTGGGTGGCAAAAAAAGCAACGTGGGCATAAATTAGATTATTTAATATCTATTAAATGCTTCTTACAAGAGGAACTGTGACAAAGAGCGTTGCGTACTACCACCGAACACCCCGACCGGATATCTAAGTCTGTTTGATGGTGTAGCCTTTTGAAGATAGTAAATAAACACAATCTATTGCATCCAAAAAAACTGAGGCCCTCACTTTCCCTGCACGTGAAATGACTTTGTCCTTCTTTGGAGCAGGTGAGAATAGAGATTTCCATTGCATGTCTTGTTTCTTGTATCTGGATCAAAGTGATGTATCCAGTACTCCTCCTTGGTTAGTAAACGTTCAAACAAACTAGCTGGATCGACCTCAAATAATGTCGGATCTTCTTGTGATGTACTTATACAGATATGCTTTTCATCATTATGAGAAAACGTGGCACCCATCGAACAGAAAACTTCGTCACGGTAAGTACATTGTGCATAATTATCTCAACCCTCTCACGTTATATGCTTATAATATACAGTCAATCGCATACCAGCCATAATCTATATTGAACAGGATCAATGTTTTTCTCGGAAGTGGTAGTACGTTGAAAAATTAGATCATCTTCATGGTTAGTCTATATTTCTGAGATTATGTATTATGTACATTATTTACGTTGTTCGGACTATTATCCTTATCTTTTTCGCCATATTTATCACAACGTTTCGGCCGTTGTACGCTCCGGCCTTCTTCATGTGGTTGGAATGTCGAACCGAACCCTTTATTTCGCTCAATGGGTTAGACTGTTCTAGTTCTACGTGCCATTTTTAATGGATGTCAGCTATCAGTTATCGCCTGTTAATTTTCCCTCTGAAAGTTCTCCACTGCCTTAACCAGGCATTGAACTCACACTCTTTGGGTCTTGTCACTGGATCTAACCAACGCCTTTATCCACTGTGCCATGTGTCCTTGAGGCGACAAGATGACAATAGTCCGAATAATGTAAATAATCTTCAGGGTTAGGTTTCCTAAATTTACTACCCAGGTTGTCATGTTGATATAAATGTAGCTTGATCTACTAATATAGCAACCATGTTAGCATGAATAAGACTGGTGGGTTAACTCTTTTCCTGTAGTTAGTTGATAAAACCACAATGCCAGATTCTATTTGTTTTCAAAATTATTCACAACTATTTATACCTAAAGTCAGCTTTGAACAGTTAGACATTAGTTTAACTGGGGAGGATCAATGCTGTTTTTAATAAGCAATGTTGAACATAATACGTGCAAGATTTCATAGTTCTAACTCCAATCCTTCATTGTAAGAACTTGACGTTTTCATCCTCGAACACAATAAATATGAGAGGTTTATTATTTATCAAACTTTTCACTGAATATTTTGAACCATTAATGTCAGCTAAAGTGAAACATCTACTGTTTGGGATATTTCGCGGGTTAAATAATACGGTATTATCACCGGTGCCAGAGGTTTGTTCTTCTTCTTCTTCTTCTTCTTCTTCTTCTTCTTCTTCTTTTTATTATTATTATTATTATTATTATTATTATTATTATTATTATTATTATTATTTCCAGGAAGCGTTCTATATCAGTGATTATGGAATCACTCAGTTGTTCTTCAGTTGGAGAATTGGTGTTAGACATTGTTTCGATTCAATTCCTTCAAATATTCCATTATGTTAAACAATCAATAAAACACAAAATAAAAATATATGTTTCAAAACCACATCATTAATTTTTATTATGATGTATTTACTTTTTATAAAAAAATATTCCGCAAAACTGTTCGCAAAGTATTTGAAAAGATTTCTGGATGAATTTGTGTAAATCTATATAAGCGTGTATTCGCATAAACACTTATAGAGACACACGGGAATCTGTACGTATATAATTTTACCAAGATGTCGTAATTTGAGAAAAAAACAAAATTCGAGGCCAACCGGTGATTTTGGAACACATTGCAGAAGTAATTGTCTGCGAGCGTAACGTTTTTTTTTTTTGTTTTTTTTTTACATCAAGATATATAACATTCTCATGAATGAATATATATTTTTCTTGTAAGTGTGGTTTCTGTATTTCTGCGTGAGTGTGTGCGTGTGTGTGTGCGTGTGTGTGCACACATGGGAGGGTGAGAGTATATTAGGCCCGGCATGGGCAATTATGAATTCTTAAATGTCACGCAATCATAGCTTGAAAGGAATCTCAACTTTAATAGATACTGCCAATGCATTTCAATTTCGAATTTATCTTCAGGCATCAACAGTACAATTTAACTTCATAGCATTGCTTATCACGACGGAAAATAACTCAAACCACATACACAGACAGTCATATAAGTGTGGTGGGGGTACTGAATTCATACACACGCCTGTGCGCACGAAAACACAAATATATGTATACCGAGTGCGATGGGTAAATTGTCGACATATTTTATTTAATTTATATACATATATATATATATATGTGTGTGTGTGCATATATGTGTGTGTTGTTGTTGTTGTTAGGTTCAAACGTTACTAGGTCCGGGGGTCATTCGAGATAGAAGGTTACAAAGTAACAAACCGTTTATGCGGATATGAGGAGAAGATAACGGTAAACTGTAAACTTAAACAGGTTTAGATTGCAATGATAGGGGAAACATCCTCTTGGAAATTGGTTTCACAGAAAAGAAGTTAGCGGAAATAAGGTGATCGATTGAAAAAGTACTTCTCAGCAATGGACTATGGAGGGAATTAGCTACAATGCTATAATGTGAGTGGCAATATTATATATATATATATATATATATATATATATATATATATACAAAATCCCTTACAATTCATGCTGAAGCGATTGTCAAGTTTTAGAATCATTATTTTTTAAATAATTATTCCAGAAATTCGGCATGAAACTCGGAGTTGTGAAATTAAAGTTGGGGAATATATATACTTTTTTTTTTTTGCTTTGAATATACGTTCTTTTAGCGCTAGAGGGCGTCGTCAGTGATGTTCTAGAAAAGGATCATTGGGCAGTTTCGGGTCTTTCAAACATCATACTGACCTCACCAAATCGACCCCTTCAGAGCTGATCAGGCTCTGAAGCGCCCTCTAAAAAAATGCTTGTTAACACTGACTTTTATAAATACCCCGTAGTCACACATTTGATTGGAGATTGACCAACAGCCAATCACAACGAGGCAAATTCTTTATAAGCTGTTCACGGGTAATTTCTTTTTTTTTGTCTTCTTCTCTTTACTTCCCTCCTTGGTGGACACCCCCTCATCGGATACTTAGAAGGTAATTTTTTTTCCCTTATATATACATATATATATATATATATATATATATATATATATATATATATATATATTAAGTTGAAGCAAAAATAATGTCGTTTTCTCACATATGTTACTATGTGTGAAAACGACATTATTTTTGCACCAACCTAATAAATATATATATTATATATGATAAAATAAAGAACAAATGTGAAACCTATATCAATCCTTTTTTTTTTATTAAAGCTCCTACAGAGATTGAGAAAGACAGACAAATATATATATATGAACATTGACACACAGATAAACACACACACACATATATATATTCATTCATGTTAGGATTTTTTCATTTTCTCATTTTAGCTTATTTTCATATATTGCTTTAAATCGTCACTTACCGTTTTTAAAATAGCTCATTTTTTTTTCATAAATATCGCATATTAAATAATATGCGAATCACTTTAAATAGAATATTGACTTAATTCATGTACGTCTTAGGCGATGAACACAACCATTAAATTAGAATTTTAAATCTAATTTAATCACATTAATTCTTTTCTCTCTCTCACTCTCGCTCTCTGTATCTAATTATCAGTTTCTTTCTATATATCATTACATTCCTTGAATATTTGTTTTTTTGTTTATGATTGTTTTGATTATATTTTGGCCGTTCTGAATATTTTTTTCTTTATTTCTAAATAATATTTGTTCAAAAATCGTAGAATATCATCTAAAGGCTTTCTACTTTCATAAAACACATTCACCATTATTTGTGGTTATCACTATTGGGTCTAGAGAGATGCATTTAGCTGCTGTGATGGTTTTCAGCTACTGGACCTTCACTCGCCAGTGTGTGTTATGTAGAGTTCTTTCAAGTATCCGGTTTTCATTGCGTGTTTAAGTATAACTTTTTCATCACACACGAACACACAGACACACACGAGCACACACACACACACACACACACACACACACACACACATATATATATATATATATATATATATATATATATATATATATATATATGTTTTGACCAAGTAAATGGTTAAAGAATAACAAAACATGTGTTACAGATATATCATAAAATAAACAGACTAGTGAGTGTCTGTCGATTGACCCAGCGATCATTCTATTCGATTGAAAATATTTAACAGCTCCCCACGAGGGATATATTTTGCACAAGGCCGAGTTTAACGTTGGTTCTCAGGGCCCGTAGGCTCGGCCAAAAAAATTGCCGTAAGCGGGTTCGGCTCTGTCTGCCTTCCCGGAAGAAACTCTGCCCTTCAGCACAGCATCGTCCGGGTTTCTCTCTGCCCAAATGCAGAGCATTCGACAGCAGATGCGAACAGTCACAGCCCGGTAGAAAAATCTATTCGACTGTTATATTTAACAACCACCCCACGTGGGGTTTATGTGGCACAAGGCCGAGTTTACCGTGGGTTTTCCGAGCCCGTAGGCTCGGACAAAACTGTTCTTTTAGAAGCCGCATAAACCGGTTCAGAGACTGTCTACCTCTCCGGACGAAACTTTGCCCTTCGGCAAATCCTCGCCCAGGTTCCTCTCTGTCGAAGCAGAGAGTTTGACAGTTGCACAATCTATGCGACTCTTATATTTAACCATCCGCATCACAAGGAATGTATGTGGCACAAGGCCAGGTTTAACGTGGGTTTCTCCGAGCCCGTAGGCTCGGCCAAAAATATTCTCTTTGAGTCCGTATAAACGGGTTCAGGGCCTGTCTACCTCCCCGGACAAAACTTTGCCCTGCGGCAAAATTTCGCCCGAGTTCTTCTAGGCCGAGGCAGACAGTTTGACAGTTGAACAATCTGTGTGACTGTTTCCCAAGACCTTTTCTCCTATTAGGCTTGTAATAACAGGAAGAGTCCAACATTGCCTCTTTAGAAGGAGGGTACTACAACTATATATATGTATATACATTGAGAGAGACAGAGACAGTCAGAAATAGACTTCGTGTTTGCATGTTTGTATGAAGATACCCTACCAGATTTTTCTTCAGCCATAGACTAAGAGTGAAAAATAACAAATATACTGATCCTTGCAGTAAGTTCTGGAAGATCATTTATTGAATTCATGTCTCAAGTTTTAAACATTCGGCCGCGACCGTTTTACATGTGGCACAATATACTGTAGATCTTTCTGAATCACACAGTCTTTGATTTGTTGCACACAAACTCATGCGCACACGCGTACACGCACATATACAAACGCTCGCACAAAATTGAACTAAACTACTTAAACATATTTTTTTTCAATAATTTTGAATTTTTCTACTGAACTATCCAAAAGCGTGGGAAGGATCAATAACAAAGAACTGGTGATCGTTGTGCCATAAGGTTCAAGTTAGTCAGTCTTTTAAAGGCAACTGGCTAATCTTCCCTACTATTTAAGCCTTCGCCAGGGATGGGAATGGCTAAAAAATTTTTATATACCGTTTCCAGAGTATTATCGCAAAAATGATTGCAACGAATTCGGGTAGAATTCTAAATATTCTTATGCTGGCAGTAACACAATCGATTCACTTACCAAAATGTGAACAAATCAAGAAATATCAGATTTTTTTTTTCGAGGCATTTATTTAGTTGGGCTGATCACTTTTCATCACTTAATAACAAACTCCATGTTATCGGTGTCCAAACTATGGGTTTAAATAGGAAATATAGCTAGAAAAGTATTGTCATTCTAAATGAAATATTTATTTAATATTCACACGGAGAAAAATATGTTTCCTCATCAAATGAGTTACAAAGGACTGAGAAGTCGTAAAAAAGAAACAAAACTATTTTAGTAATTTTACTTTCATGTTATTCTGTGAAGTATGTTTATGTTTGCGCCCACTGACCTGCGTATCTTCATGGCGTGTCTCTAACATCCTGTTCGAAGTGAGTGGACAGTGATCTCAGCGAGTCTTCAGTTCATATATATCCAATGATTATTTTTATTGTGTACATCATCCTGTACTTGTCGTGGTTCGCAATCGATCTTCTGGACTTTTTATTACCAATTTATTACGCAGATTTGCACTTGTAAACGTGTCTACTTAGAAGTTGCCTATTTACATTATGTCCGAATGAAAGGCTACACAATAACAATGAATTAGGAGTAATCTAGTTTTGTTTTCCAACGCTGAAAGACAAGATAACAGCATTTTTATAACAGTCCGCCTTTTTTTTTTCACTTAAAAATTATCTCTGGCTCAAACGGGTCTCAGATTGAAACGCCATCAGTTAATTCAGGCTTACTTTGGTTGGCCTTTTTTCGGATTGCGTAGCGTTTTATTTTCAACTTTTTGATGCCACATACGATGATGAATTTTGCGTGTTCTCTTTAGTGAACGCAACACTGAACATTAAGAAATATATATTTCTCGTTTAATTTTGACCGAGGAGAACTGAAATATATTGACAGAATTGTACTTATTGAAATCACAAAGTCAGCAGTTTTCCTTTTGTAATAAATTGACCATCTAATATATTACTGCCGGGAATTGTCTGCAAATGTAATTAATAATTCCAAGGCAAGTCTCTAGAACATCAAAAATCATTTCACGGTGAATGACATTGTCTTCTCTTTAGTTTAATACTTCATGTTTATAAAACTGGCTTAGTACGGTTCTTTATCAGGCGGAACAATGTTAGAGTTAATTTTACTTTTACTAACGAGAGACTGGTTTAAAAATAGTCATAGTCATGACGATAAGCTACATCAAGCATTAAGGTCTCTGTTCGGGAGATTGAAAGTTCTAAGGAGAGCGGAAATACCTCTTAAATTCTGTTGTTTCTAGGGCTACCCTTATGCGTATTGCTACCACGTCCCAGGGACTCAATTATGGTCAGTGAATATACAAAAATAGAAAGGGTCGTAAGTGAAGTATGCGTCTTCACACCCGAAATTTTTAACCTATACAGTGAGGCAATCCCGAGAGAATTGGAAACCCTACCGGGATTTAGCAGTGGCGACCAAAACCTTAACAAAATAAGATACGCAGCTTACACCGTATTGATAGCAGACACAGAAAAGAAAATACAAAATATAGTAGAGAAGGTAGCGACGGGGAGTGAGAAGAAGAGACTGAGTATAATCTACAAGAACACAGAATGCATTGTCATCAATATGAGCATAAGCCCCAAATTCGATTTGCAGGTCTGGAACACTAGAATTAAGCAGACGTGTAGGTTTAAGTAACTAGGAAGTGTTTTGATTGAGGACGGGACACTGATATCCGTAGACGTATTGGGATTGCAAAGGATACATTACATTTAATGTGAGACACCCCACTCTGTTGGATGTTTTGCGAATCCTCTCTGAGGCACATGACTCTTTGAGAATCTTCGGCAACTTGCTGTAAAGTAACGTGGGCCTCATTTTCAAGCATTTTGAGGACCCTACGACGTATTTCGGTGTCTTTCGCTGACATCAAACCCTGAATAAAAATCCGGTGTTTAAAGTATTAACTCTGCCAATTTGAAATCATCGCAATGTTTATTGATTAGACTCGCGAAAGTAGTATTATCTTCGTCTTCTTTGCGATTGAGATTGATGTATTTGCAACGCTTGTGGAACAGTGATGTTTTTGGAAAGTAGACTTCTGTTAATGATTGAAGCGACTCTTTAAATTTCAAGTCACTAGTTTTCTTAGGCAAAATAAATAATATTTATAATATAAACTTAGTATATTCTGCTGTGCCTAATTTCCTGAGGAGTAGGCGAACCTTTATATGTTCAGCCCAATTTGCACAATCCGTATTGTATAGAACCTCGTAACGATTAAACTACGAAGTGAATGTAATTTCATCTTCACGTGCAAACGTGAAGTTTTCAATAGCACTCCATATAGCATTTTGAGAGAAGACGTTTACGTTGTACTCATTTTGGCTTTTGATGGATATATTATACAAGTGCCTTTACACTTTCTGTGTTTGAAGGAGGATTTCTTCAAATTTCTGTTGTCGAACCTGAATTTCTAGGTGCAATTCCTCAAATTTCCTCTGGTATTCCAACTGTTCTCGTGGGAATCTCTCTTGTCTTTCTTTGATACTTCTGTTCCAATAGTAGTTGTTTTTTCTTTAGGTTTTTTTTTTATCAACACTAGCAGTGCACATTTATTCGTCCATTTTGATGCGTAAAATTAATAAATGAGAGGGGGAAAATTTTTTTCACATTACCCTCTTAACCAACAATAAGTATGTTTGACTTGTCCGATTCTGTTATTGAAAAATTTAAAAGCGGGATAAGGGGTAAATGTTTCTTTTAAACTATTAGCGAAAACAATAAGTCTGTTTGAATTGTACAGTTCTTTTTACCGACTTATTGGAATTTAAAAAAAAAAAACAAGGTTCACCATCATTCTTCCCAATCAATGAATTGAACTTCTACAAATCCTATTGTTTTAACGACTTCCTTCTTTTCACTTTCAGTGTTATAATTATTAGGTTGGTGCAAAAATAATGACGTAATAATGTCGTTTTTTGACGTTAAAATACCTCAAAAAACGACATTATTACGTAATTATTTTTGCACCAACCTAATAACAATGGATACCCTCTTGTCGTAGAGTTTGATCAAAATTAATTTCTTTACTACTGTTGTAGACACTGGCAAAAACTGTTTATATGATATAAGGTGAAGTCCGTTTCTCCGAATACTTCGACGCCAAGATTTTGTGACCAAGTAAATGGTTAAAGAAATAACAAAGCAAGTGCTGCAGATATATCATATATTAAACAGTAAGTACAATAGAAAAGTTAAACACGACTAGTGAGTGTGTGTCGGTTAACCCAGCGATTAATCCATTCGACTGTTCTCACAAAGCCTTCTCTCTTTACTAATCTTATAGTAGGCGGAAGAGTCCAACATAGATTCTTTGGAGGGAGGACACCATAAAAAATAATGAATTTTTCTTTCCACATATTTCATGTTTCTAAGAGAAACAATCTCTGCACATTTCTGGTTTTCTAGCGACATACAGGTTTACTTGGTAAAATTTGTTTTTTTTTTGGTCGATGGATCTATATAAGTGTGTTTGTTTTTCTTGTAAGAGGTGTTCCAGATATCTCTAAATGTGTATTTCTCTGTGGATTGTATGAGGATTTTGTGTAGAAAATTATGGGGAATTTTGAATGTATTCATTGATATCCGCAGTGGTTGTTACGTTTGGTATGTTTTACTACGTCGTATCTATAAGTGCTGGTCTTGTGAATGTGCGTGTATTGTGACGTTTGTATCTTTGTGTTTCAGACAAATCTTAATTGTCTTAATACCCTTCACGCGGAAGAACTTTCTCACTGCTAGTTCAAGAAAGACATTTGTGTCGATAAGCACACAAAAAAGACAATGTTTAACATTGAGAATGTTTAACATCAAAAAACATAATGAAAAATTAATGAATTTTAATAATATGTGAAAATATTCACTTACTGGCTGAAGAAATTCTCGAAAATCGAAAAATGTGTAGCAAAATTATGGAAACTATAGATAATATATATATATATATTTTAAAATCCACATTACAAACAAAGACGTTTGAGCATTCACTATTCTTTTTAATATATATATATATATATATATATATATATATATATATATATATATATATATATATATAATTTTTAGTATATATATATATATATATATATATATATATCGCTAACAGAAATATGTGAGAAAGATTCTGTACAAAATTATTATATACACTATATATATACATATATATATATATATATATATATATATATATATATATATTCTATATGAATACATACATATATATATATATATATATATATTCTATATGAATATATATATATATATATATATATATATATACATATATATTCTATATGGATATATATATATATTCTATATGAATATATATATATATATATATATATATATATATATATATATATATATACACATATAGATATACTTAAATATTTATATATATACATTTATGCATATATATATATTTAGATATACTTAGATATATATTCATATATATATATATATATATTTAGATGTATTATAATATATACATTAATTATATATATATATATATATATATTAATTACATTTGAGATATGTATTTTTCAATTTCAGTCATGTAGTGGTTTTCTTGTTTAAGAAAGTTATGCAATATAACAAGAATGTATCCATCGTGTATTGTGTCTTATTCCGTTAGGCGAACATAAATTTGGAAATAGTGATTATATTGAACAAAGACAATAGAACATTCCAAATGACATCGAAATTCATATAAACTAGACAAGGGAGAGAAGTAGAAGTAAGAAAACGAGAAATTGCTGGAACGATAATATGTGAGACTATTTGGTGTTGTGTATATAATCCGACAAACCCCGCAGGACATTAACAAAATTGTCTAAAAAGAAAAAAAGCCACGAACTTTATGATCATCACAAGAGAATCAAGAAATCCGGGCGAAGATATACATGAAAATGTTATTTATAACAGTTTTGGCTTCTGAACGTATATCAGTGTAGAATATATCTTATCTATTCGCAGTAACTTAGTAATTTCATGGGAACACATGGCCGATATGATTTAGAAGAAAACAACATATTGATTGCGCAATTTTAGGTGTAAAGCCGACGATATAAATAAGTTACTTTGAAGAGAAATTAAGGGAAAACATAATTGTTTCCATCATATATGACACAGCACAAAATTAAAATCTCTTCTTATTAAAAATTAGATAACATAAAGTAAAGCTTAGAAGATATAGTGCAATTATTTTTAAAAGAAATATTCATTATTTAAACACAAAATCACACTGTCATCCCACACTATTAACATTAACCTGAACGACGCCTTGTTGACACTTGCGGTTTCATGACGTCCTGGGGAATTCGTCACATTTGAAGCCTATCAATAGACCTAAACATGGGAAACTTGCAATTATGTGAATATGGTACATGTGCTAGTCCTAAATATTTCAATTTTCGTCAACAAGAGAATTATGTGGAATCGTTAGTGTCATAGAGATAATATATACACAGGGATATGTGATCTATGGGAAAAAAAAAATTCTGGAATGGCATGCATCAAGTTCGCGTGCATTGGTTGTGGATATGAGGTATGCGAATACCAACTGACTGTTAGCACAGCCTGTTCAGATGTAAACCTTTTCCTGTGGTTACAATGATGAAAGATACGTGTTTCTACTCTGACACTTATTTGTACTAAAGTTTACCTTCATGTGTTGCTGGTACAAATGTTACACCTCAAGACGTTGGATGTGAAATATTCTCAAAGTTTTATAAATTGGATACCCCATCTACCTGGCACCCACAATTAAGGTCTTTTAAAAAATCCCAAATCTTTATCGACTTACCGTACAACGATGTTCATAAGCTATTTAACATTTGATACAGGTCATTGCATTTTCACGGTGCATATAAAGTACACACACACACACACACACACACTCATGCATACACACATATATATATATATATATATATATATATATATATATATATATATATATATATATATATATATATCGAGAGAGAGAGAAAGAGAGAGAGAGTATCCCACGACAAACTGATACCGTAGACGATTTGAAAAATCCTGCGAAATTTAGAAATGAATTTTGTAATTGAAGTTGGTCATTAAATAAATGTGTCGTAATTGCTATTGTAAAGAGTATATATATAGAATGAAGTGGACAAACTTCGACAGTTATATTAAATGTTGATACGTTATTTTATAGATACACATTTTTAAGTAAATGGTCTGTTTATAATAAAAAGAATTGACTGCATATTCCAGGCGGATTCTCCGATAAAATATGTAAATATGTGTCCACCGATATCTAAACATGATCTAAATTGTATAGCATGCCAGGCTATATGACGACGGTTTTGTGGTGTTCTTCGTGGTCTTTTGTACGAGTGGATCTCGATCATCCTCGAACTATAGTTTGTGGCGCCATGGATCCTGTCTCAGAAACACAACAGTAAACAGAAACAAATGTTGGTGATACAGCAGCAATCAGTCGAGCAACGCGATCTGAGACAACCGTGCAGCCTCGCGTTCATTACCATTCGCGAGCCGTTGTAAAATTCATATCTACCGGCTACCAATGTGAGTATGCTGCCATTGTTAAATACGACATTTCTCAGTTAATTTACTATTAAAATGGGATTTCAAATGTTACTGTGCACGTTGTAAGGTTTTTCATTTTTTGAAGTTTTCCATCTTACAATCGCATCTTGTCTGTTTTCTTCTTTAAACTCCCACACATAGCTAGAGAGAGCTCCTAAGACTTTCTAGCTTGAATGATGACATTTCGTTTGAAAGAATCTTCAGTATATCCTATGTACGTTTTATTCTGACCATTACTATCTATAACTTCTGATTTATAGATTATTGATTTGGTTTTACAACCCCCCCGCCATATAATGGACATTTATTCTTATTTCTACAGTTACATTATTTAATAGCGTTAACTATATTTCGCTGCACGTTTATTTTAAAATTTTAGGGTTTTGTCTATTTATTATTGTTTCCAAATTGCTAGTGCAGCTGTAGCTTGATTGAATTGAGTTTATGCTAAAAAAAAACAACTTACGCAATACTTAATAACATCCCTATTTAACATTCGACCTCTAAGGTAAAAGGAGGGTTAAACCAAATGATCCTTTTCTTTTCCTCTAATTGTTCTTAATATGTTGCATAATTTGAGGTTTAAATTCTAGTTTAGTTTTGTACCAATGAAATTTAAGTTCTTAGTGCTAATTGTCAGACATAGAGATTGTGCATATATATATATATATATATATATATATATATATATATACATATATATATATGATGTGGGGCGAGAGTCGGGACTACAGAATGAAAACACTGAACACCGATTAGATATAAGAAAGATATATTAACAACAGGTTTACAGAGATAGTATAAGCGGAGCTTACTACATGTTAGTGTCCAATACTGGTAGTCGTACGCGTCTCTCTCTCTGTCTCTCTCTCTCTCTCTGTCTAGAGTGTTGTGTCGCATACTTAATTTAGACCTGGAAGAGTCTGTTGTGTAGGTATTTCCGGTCTCAGAATACCCCACTTCAAAAGAGTTTTCTTTTTGAAAAGGAGAGAAAAAATAAAACTGTTAATACTTTTTCCGCTTGGGATTGACGTCGAGCGGTTGACTAAATTTCCTTTTCCTTCCTTAGGGTCACACTTACGGAGAGACTTGGGGCATGTCGAGATCGAAGTGATCGAAAATTACATCGATCGGCTCTTCACAGTTATTTTGTAGTGATTCCTTTAAACGGCATTTTCTGAGCTGGTTCCAATGGCGTTTGTGAGTGTTTTTCGGTCCTTGGACAATATAGACCAGTTCGCCAATTTCTTTGTTTTATGGTTCCTACTTCCCAGAATGTTATGTTGTTTTTGTAAGCCTTGAAAAAGACTTTATCGCCAGGATTGAAATATTATGAGGCGATACGGTTTTTTTTAACTTTGCTTGCCGCGGAATAATTTTGTCGAAGACAGTCTTGATTTTCCTTTCGAACATTGTTTCTGCAGTCGAGCTTCACATAGGCGTGTTCGGATTAGGGGTTATCCGATACACCTGCAGAAACTGTTGCAATGCTTTATCTGTCGGTGTGCCTAGTGCCTATTTTAAAGCCCTTTTTAGAATGTCCACGAACCTTTCGGCTTGGCCATTCGACCTAGGATGCTACTAAGGCGTTGTAATATGGTCCACCTGATATGACTTGGAGAAGTCTCTAAATTCATTTGATGTGAATTGAGTGCCATTATCTGTAACTACAGAATCTACGACGCCAATACGCGCGAATAGCTCGTGTAGAAATCCGATCGTGCAGTTTGTGGTTGGTCTTTTGCATTGTAGGACCTCAGGCTATTTTGAGTGGCTATCCACAACAATGAGGTCGTACATGTTGTCTATAGGCCCTGCAAAATCGACATGAATTCTTCGCCATGGATGGTCTGTGTTTGGCCATGGTTTGCACGTCGTGGTTGGAGCTTTTGCTGCAAGCGTGCATCCTTTGCATGACTCTATCATGTCTGCTATGTCCTTGTCCATGTTTGGCCAATAAACATAGCAACGCATGAGGCTTTTCGTACGGTTCTTCCCCAGATGTCCCATGTGAAAATCCCTGCGGATTTTTCTTTGTAGGCTGTTTGGAATCACTACGCGGTCATTGTATAGTAGGACATCATCGCAGAGGGAGAAAACTTCAGGCACATTGGGGTCTTTGTTGCGAATTTTGCTTTTATTGATTGAATGAATTCATCCTCTCGAGACTCCATTTTTATGTCGGCCAAAGTAACTGGGAGCTCTCTTATGGTACTCGCGATCATGTTTTTGATTTCTCAATTTGTCCTTAGAGAAACAATGATGGAGTCTTCAATGACTTCTGTATTTTTTGGAATGAGTCGCGATAAACTGTCTGCATGGCAAATATTTTTGGATGTTAAGAACTCTATCTTGAAATTATTGTTTAAGAGAATTGTTTCCAAAAGAAGTAGTCTATTTACAGTATAGTCTTGCAGATCTTTTTTAGAACTAAAAATTGTAATTAGAGGTTTATGGTCCGTCTGCAGTATGAACCGTCTACCATGTAGATATATGTGAAAGTTTGTCACAGCGAATATGAACCCTAGAGCCTCTTTCTCTTTATTTGTTAATAGTGCTTCTCAGCTGGAAGTAGAGATCTTGATGCGTGAGCCACAGCTTGTTGCGAACCATCTGGCAGTTTATGTAAAATGCAAGCACCTATGCCGTAAGAGCTTGCATCACTTGCGACTATGATGTCGAGACTAGGGTAGTAATGGGTTAGGGAGAGGTCCGAAGTAAGAGTTTTCTTGATCTTCTCGAATGCGTTATGGCATTCCGGGGTCCATGACCATGGTTTCTCCTTTTTCCGCATGTTTTTAATGAACCCTTGGGAAAAGTTAGCTGGGCCGAGGAGCTTTGTAACGTTTGAACGTTATCTGGGACCGGCATGTTTCTGATCGCGTTGGCTCTTTCTGGATCCGGCCGACGACCGTCTTTATTTATAATATGCCTTAAGTATTTAATCTCTGGCAAGAAAAAGTCACACTTTGCATCCTTAACCTTAAATCCGTATTCTTGTATCGTTTCGAATACGTTTATTATATGGTTCCGGTGCACTGCCGTAGTTTTACTAGTAACTAGTATATCATCCAAATAGGCTGTTTCATAGTCAAGTTCGCCCACCATGGCGTCCATGACCTGCGGGAAAATTGCTGGCGCAACCTTTACTTCAAACGCCAAGCTATTGTATTAGGTTGGTGCAAAAATAATGTCGTTTTCTCACATATGTTACTTTGTGAGAAAACAACATTATCCTTGCACCAACATAATATTTGTACAACCCTCTACGGATGTTTATGCAGAGCAATTTGGAACTTTCTTCTTCCACCTCTATCTGAAGGTATGCGTCCGAGAGGTTGATTTTAGAAAAAAAATTCCACCATTGAATTTATGGGACATTTCTTCTGGGTTTGGGAGAAGATAGTGGTGATCTTGCAAGGCATCGTTTAGCCATGTGGAAAAATCTGCGCATACTCGTATTTGATTGGACTTCTTTTTTACGTAGACCGTAGGTGCTGCCTACTCGCTGAAATCTGTTTTTGACATAATACCTCCTTGTTCGAGTCTATCTAACTCTTTGTTGATTTGCTCTAGAGCAGCGAAAGGCAAATTCCGTTTCTTTTTGAATACGGTTGTGCACCGTCCTTCACCTTGAACTTAGCTTTCATTTTAGTACATTTCCCAAGGCCGCCAGAAAAAAAAACCTGGGGAAATTGTTGTTTGAGTTCCTTTTTGAGATTTACCAAATTGGACGTTGTACTTTGTATCTTGCGACAAAATGTACTCATTGGACAATCCCAAAGATTGAATTTTTCTATTCAATCAGTTCCAAATAAGTTATCTGAAGTTTTCAATGCGTAGGCTGTGAGCTCTTTGGTGACTCCATTTAGTGCTACTGTAAGTATTACCTCGCGTAAAATGTTAATCTTTTCGCCAGTTACAGATTTTGCTGTTTTATCCGTTTTTAATAAGGTCGGTTTGTTTAATTTTCGCCAAGTACGCCAGTTAATGTTTGAAAGATCGGAACCAGAGTCAAGCTGGAATTTAATGGACTTATTGAAAATATCCACATTTACATATTTTCTTAAATTCCTTTCGACAATATTGTCAGATTGAGCTTGCCTAATTTTATTTTTGGGTTTTCTCGTTCTGTTGGCGTACCAGCACGAAGTTAAATTATGCCCACTTTTATTCCAATTTTTGCAATATTTTTTGTTCTTAACTGCACAGAATTTCATCCTATACCATTTACCACAATGGTAACATGGTCCGGGCGGTTTCTTTAACCTATTTGAGTTTTGGTTACTGCGGAATTTAGGACATGAGATTTGTCTTTTGTCTTTTTGAGGGGAATAGGAGGTAGACTTGCTTCTGATTTTATTAATCTGAGCCACACCTGATTCCTCGATAGTGTTTGAGTCACACTTTACAGATATTACTCTTTGACAGTCCTCTGCCATTTTTTGGAGAGTCAATCCTTGTTTGTTCTCAAGCTTGGTCAGTACCCGTCGTCTGACTTCGGCGTCTTCTGCTGATACTAGACCTTGTGCGTAAATTAAGCACTTAAGAACATCGGCAGTCAGTTCGGCTAGTTTAAAATCATTACAGAGCTTGTTTACAGATGCTGCTAACGTTAGAAAATCTTGCTGGTTGTCTTTGACTGTGTTCAGGCATTTCCAACGTTTGTGGAACAAGGTTGTGTTAGGCACGAATAGTTCCGATATTAGTTTAATAGTCCCTGAAAAATCCAATTCAGTGGTTTACTTGGGTACTATGAAGTCTACGAACCTTTGTTCTGTAGTTCCCAGTTTTCTCAATAGTAGACGTACCTTTTTTACAGGGCAATTGTTCACAGTCTACATTGGAAATATCTTCGAAGCGCCTGTAAAGAGCCTCGAACGTTTTGTCGTTCTCTGGTACGTATTCAAATGTTTTCATTGAATTGTAGATTGTACTCTGGGAGAATATTTTATCTTTTTCAGAGTTTGAGCCTTTTAATGCATTTACGAGTAATTCTTTAAATTGTTTCTGTTGTAGTTCAGCATTCTGAAGCGTATTTTTTTGGAATTCCATTTGTTGTTTATGTAATTCCAAAAATAGTTGTTGTTGTCTTTCTCCTGATTTTTGTTGCTAATCCAAATTTACTTTTAGCATTTGGGCAATTACTTTTTGAATATCTTCCATATTTAGACAGACAAAAATGACAGCGATGTTTTTGTTGCTTTGAAACCCATGTACCAAGGGGAGGTACACAAGAAAATCTTGAGAGTTTTTATTTTCTTTTACACAAAAAAAAATATGGACACACAATTAGTTAAACTAAACTAATTATGTGTTTAGCTTTTTTACAATTCCGTGGTTCCGTTAATTTTAACGTAATTGTATAAATTTTCACCACACTATTTTAGTCGTAACGGCTAAGTTATATAGAGGATTTAATCAGAATTGATATGGTGGGAACGAAATTCTCGAATCTTTCTGTCGCCACTAATGTGGGACTGGTAAGGTATTGGGGTTTTCGACGTGAGTGCGTTTCTCGAATTCTTCGTCGACACAGCTGTGGAACCAAAGTCGGGACCACAGAAGGAAAACACGGAACACGGATTAGATGTAAGAAAGATATATTAACAAGAGGTTACAGAGATAATGTAAGCGGAGCTTACTATATGTTAGTGTCCAATACTGGTAGTCGTACGCGGCTATCTATCTCTCTCTCTCTCTCTGTCTAGAGTGTTGTGTGGCATACTTAATATAGACCTGGAAGAGTCTATTGTGTAGGTAGTTCCGGTCTCACAATAATATATATATATATATATATATATATATATATATATATATATATATATATATATATATTGAGATGATTGTCAGTTACAAGTCTTAACGCGAAATTCATTGTTCTGAAATTTGAATTAATCCGTGAAACCGAACGTCACTATGTAGTTCAGATCTCTGTTTCTAAAATCTATCTATCTATCTATCTATCTATCTATCTATCTATCTATCTATCTATCTACGTGAGGTAGCCAGTTGTAAGTGAAGATATGGCCTGACAGACATCGCTATGTTTGCCAACGTGTTTGGAATGGTTCATAGTCCTATTGTCAAACGTATTGTCTTCCAGCAACTATCTTCTTGTTCAAGGGAAGCACTAACTCCTCAAGGTAGTTGATGTAAGCCTTCGTGTTGAATCTGAAGACCTCACCTATAAATTCGGTAGATTTTCCTCATTAAAACTATCAGAATAATTTTTTCGAGCTGAGGTCCCTACGTAGTGAACATTAGACTCATTCAACTCATTCTGTATTATTTGCAATATCCTCAGATTGACAATCAAATATACTGAAATGTTCGTATTGGATCTTCCGGCCATTCCATTTCCAAATGTCTGGTGGAGTGAATTTCGACTTGGTGCTCTTTAGCCATCAACTTTTGATTTTTTGCAAATACCTTGAAGTGTATCTGAAATCTCTGATTACATAGATGTTCGCGAAAATCTTATCAGCGGCTGATAAGTGAACATTTAATTTTTCATTTTATTTTTTATCTCTTTTTTCTGAGAAATTTATTTACTAATGCATCTTCCCTTAGAAGCTTCTTCTGAAAATCATCTAGCTGATATTTACATGCTTATGCTAATAATTGGGTCATTTTTTATAAAAATAAAAAAGAAACATTTGTCTAGCTTTTTTTAATCTTTTTTCTTAAAAACCATCTGTAATAGCTATTAGCAACTATTCAAGTATTTGTATCATGTTACATATATTTAGATTCATCATTTGTATGAACACGAAATTTAATGCAGTTTTTCTATGACCTCTTCATGTTCCCGTTCATGAGAGAAAAATGTATTTTGACCATATTACGTTTTCTTCGTTTAGGTTGCCTTTGTGAAACAGTCATTTTAAAGCTATTAATAAAACTGAACGACAATGGCACAAAGCCAGATTTACTGAACACATGTTAATGACCAAAAGAATGTCTAGTAGGTGTAACTATTAGAAATTTAGAACCTACTAAGTTCGAATTTCGTCTGTTTTCATTATATATACTTTCGTATAAATAAGCTTAGAAAAGTATCGATCCAACTCTTCCACATCGCAATTAAATAGAAGAGAAGACTGGGATCTCTAGGTATGGTTATCAACCAGTTTAAGAGAGGGAAAACTATGGATTCACAATTTGTGCCGCACAACGGAAACCCTTGTGAAGAACTGTATTATACATTAGGGGATTGTTAGGATCGGATGAAAAAATAATACGTTATAGAATTGACAGCTACGATATCTGAAATATCCTACAAAAGATGATAGGCCAGAAAAAGCAAATCAAAAACAAATGAGAATAAAAAATTTCTGACAAGAAAATGTGGGAATCAGTTTAAAATTTCAGAAAATCAAAGAAATGCTAGATACATAATTTATATATATATATATATATATATATATATATGTATATATATATATATATATATATATATAGCATCATGTATGGAAAATTTCGCGGGTCTATAACTAAAGGAATTACGCTGAAAGTCAATATTCAGCCTTGCATGATGTGATAAATTTTGTGTATCTCATTTGATGTAGAGAAGGTCCGAGCTAACCACGGCTTTCTCTGCCCAGTGCGACGCCGTGTCAAATCCTGACAGACAGCGATATATTTTTCTTTAATAAGACTTCTCGAATAATCACGACGGTAGACGGAATTAAATAAATATACTCTTTAATAAGTAAAAAGTTTGTCTTCTCAAATAAGAGTATCTTCTAAATATGATGTTTAACGATATCTATATATCTATCTATCTATCTATCTATCTATCTATATATATATATATATATATATATATATATATATATATATATACACACACATACGCACACACACACACACACACACACACACACACATATATATATATATATATATATATATATATATATATATATTAAGTAAAAACAGACCACTTTAATGTTCCTTGTAATAAATTATTTCACCACAGCCCTTTTAAAACGTTTAAAAAGTTTTTAGGCTTACCCATACGGATTACCTAGTTTTTCATAAACTATATATATATATATATATATATATATATATATATATATATATATATATATATATATATATATATATATATATATATATCGTTCTAAACAGATAGAAACTACCTACCTAGTTTTCACATAACATTATCTTCAGGGTAAATGACACGGAACACTTTTATTGATAAAACCAACATTAGAAATTAGAAACGAAAACAGCATAGATGTGACAAAAGAAGGAAGAATAAAAAAAAAAATTAAAAAAATACAAACTAACCCGAACATCTATTCTAATAACGAGGATTTCACATGACTTCACCTTTTTAATATTTCAGAGCTTGGTTTACTAAATCTCCATGCATAATAAACAATATTTGTTACCTGCATTATGCTTTTAATATTTTTAATATTTTTTTATCATTTCCCATTTAAAAATGGTGTCTGCTTAATCTTGCTGTTTAATATCTCATATATATATATATATATATATATATATATATATATATATATATATATATATATATATATAAGAAATATAGTTTTCAGGTGTGCTATATTTATAGAATAAAGTGCTCAATATCAGAGATAGAGCGTGTGTAAATATAAAAGTGAACATAGAAGTCAACACTTAGAGGCGACAGTCTGCTTCATGAGAGAGAGAGAGATAGTGGCTAGTGCTGTGTTATAATTTTCATTTTTAGTGCTACTTATATGATTATAGTAGCCCTTCTTTAAAATTAACTTGGGTGGATCCTATATAAATGTTATAGTTTTTATTATAACTATTAGGTTTTTTTTCTACGTATTTCGATCTTGTAAACTACACATTCTTGTTGACTTTTGTCCTTAAGTGTGTAGGCATCTTTATTTATGTAGTAACTTTTAGGAATTTGGAATGTAGTTTGTTTGTAATTTTTTCCTGTTATATTTATTAATTAAATTAGCTATAATAAGTATACAACTATAGCTTAATGCAATATAATTTCTATTGAAAATTGTGTTCAATATGTTGGACGGCGGAAATTCTTTTTAAATAATTAAAAAACATTCTTGATCTATTTTAGTCGTAACGCCTAAGTTATATAGAGGATTAAATCAAAATATTTTCTAGCCTTATTTTTCTTTTTACCTTGCGAGTTGGGCGAATTATAAGTATCTATATACGTCACTTTAGTTTTAAGTCCACTATTTTCAAAGGCCCTTTCATAATCTTGTTTATTTTAATTAAAAATATTGTCACTGGAACGAATCAGTAGATAATCTAAAACTAATTATATTGGTATTTGTTTTAAACCATGCTTTGGATGGTTTCAACCTACGTCGTTTTAACAGGGTTAATGATTGTTTTTTTCATAAATGGGTAAATTGTGCCATTGCGTAAGTCAAGTTTGATGTCTAAATAATCAGTTACTTTTAAGTTAGTTTGTGTTAAGGGGTCCACCCCTTTTTATACAAGTGGACTCGTCCAGTGTGTACTTGTACTGCTGCCGGTGAATACCCGGGTGTGTGAGAGAGTAAGAGTGTAGGGTAACTGCGTTGTAGGAGTCACAGTTGCGAGCACGTAGACTCAGAAGGAATCATACTTCGATACTGAATTTCCCAGACTATATATATATTATTATTACTACTAACCACATTTCTGGATCTACTAACCGTATTACCAATTGTATTATTACGTCAATACCTTTATTTGCTATATTCCATTCATGCGTTTGTCATTCATTTGAAACCGGATTTCATCCCTGAATCCACAAGAGTTTGTATCTCTAATTTAAATCCGCATTTATTTAACATCCAGTGCATGTTTTACGGATTATGTCACATTTTCTGGGGGTACATTTATCTCTTATAATTAAATCGTCATCTCTATATAGACCATGGTTACTTGGGCCAATATAGTCATTAAAATTCTTTAATAGAATGCACCCTACTAATCCGCACAATTCAGCTCCATCATATGTCTCTATAGCATTGACAAAGTTGCTGCCATCTCCTTTCTTAATCCATAACGTATCATTCTGGTATAATCATGACTTGCAGCAGTGCAATATAATGACAATTTTTTCATTAGATATTGAAATTTACTCCCAAGATAGCTTTAATGCTCCTTGACCTTTTGTTCAGTAATGAACGGGTAGAATCACATTACAAATTAACACATGTGGTTCATATTGTAGTGGATTCGGAGATGAAATCCGGTGCCAATAAATAACAAACGCCAAGAATGAATATAGGAAAATAATGTATTCACGTAATAATACAAACTGGTAATGCAAGTTAGTAGTTCCAGGAATACGGGTTAGTAGCAAAATATCTATACAGTCTTTGGTATTGAAGTGTCGCTGTATGACTTCTTACTGTGTCTACGTGCTCGCTCACGGTGACTCTTGCTCGCTACGTTCGTTCTGTCTGTCTGTTTCCTTCACCCACTGTTGCTCACGTCTCTCGGGTCTTCACGTAGCAGTTGTATATGTATATACTGTGTGAGTCCATTTGTGTAAAAAGGGGAGGACCCCTCAAATCTCCTCCTTAGATCCCTTTTTTTGGGGGAGTTAATATCTTTTCCTTTTTATGATCGATAATAAGAGGCTCTGTAAATTTTCTTTTCCTGCTAGTCCGTCTAATTTCTGTCTCTTCTTGTGGTCTTTGAATCTCAAAACATTCAAAGATCGCCTCCATCGAATCATCATTTTTATCGGGTAACGAGCTTGGCTCTTCAGCCCGTGTATTTGGTCAATATGTCTTCTGTGAGTAAATGTTTCTCCTTGTATTGTGTACATCCCGTTTCCTAGTCTGTTACTTATATTTTTCAAAACTCTCTTTAATTCTTTGTCGACTTTCTCTATGGTAGCAAACGGCACGTTCCGCTTCCTTTTAAATACTGGTTGGACATTTTCTTTTAATTCAATTCTGGCTGCAACCTTGTTACATCGTCCCAACCTGCTCTAAACAACCTCGGGAAATTGTTTAAGTAGTTCTTCCATTAACTTTGTATTTTCTGATGGTTTGCACTCTATCTTTTTACAAAAAAAGCTGATACGTAAATCCCATACGTCGAACTTCTGCATCCAGTCCGTGCCTACCCGATTTTCTGTATCTTTCATTACGAATATTTTGAGTTTTCTTGTTTTCCCGAGAAATTTTACATTTAGGATTAATTCTCCTTCGAATTTTATACGCTTTCGTGTAAAAGACTTATCAATTTTCTGTGTATGTAAGATTGTTGGTCTATTAAGCTTTCTCCATGTTTCTAGTTTAATTATCATCAGGTCTGAACCTGTGTCAAGTTGCAATTGTATCTGTTTATTTAAGATTTCAAGTTCCACATATTTCCTTATGCTAGTATTATCTTCTTCATGCATTCTAGTAGCTCTTATTCTACTAGTAAATTTTCTGTTCCTACATTGGGATGCCTTGTGACCCATTTTCCCACACGCAAGACAGTTTTTATATTTAAAACGACAATCCTTATTCCAATGTAGACGTCGACATCGATAACATACAGATGGGGGAGGGGGCTTATATTTGCTTTCATTTTGGTCATTATTTGCCCTATACATTGTACTTTTTTCAATATTATCGCTTTTTTGTTTTCTTTCCGGGGAGGCTGAAAAATGTAAACTTTTGTTTAACTTACGTATATGTAACACTCCTGGTACCTTAGTATCCTTCGAGTCTTTCTTTATACGATAGTTTTTGTAGTGTTACTTCAAGTTCATTTTGCAGTTTTGAAAGCATTCTTATGCGCATTTCGCAATTCTTTGCTGAGACTAACCCTTGTACAAAAATAAGACACTTGAAAATGTCCGGGGTTAATTCTGCCAATTTGAAGTCGTCGCAATGTTTATTCACGATTGCAGCGAACGTGGAATAGTCTTCATTTCAACCTTTATGAGGTTAGTGATTTCTACCTTTTGTGAAGAATGACGTTTTCGGGCTGAAAAGCTCTGTCAGGCATGTAACTGCTTCATCAAACATTAAATCATTTGTCTTCTTTGGAAAAATGTAATCCGCAAATTTTGTGTATTCATCCGTTCCTAATTTCCTGAATAATAGTCGTAACATCTTTGCTTTCCGTCCAGTTTTGAAAATCAATGTTGAAGATGTCTTCATGTCTGAAAAAGTCTCCGAAATTTTTATCCTCTTCTCGGGATTATTTGAATGTTTCTATCGTGTTCCATACTGCGTCTTGCGAAAATGTTGCCTATTTTCAATAATTTGTTGTCGTGTGTTACTCGCTACTTTTACAAGTATCTCCTGGAGTTGTACTTGTCTTTCTTAATTTTGCATTTGTCCTTCATGATTTTTCTTCTGCGTTTGTAGTAATATTTTTTCCATTCTTTCTTGGAATTGTCTTTGCTGTTCATTTTGATATTTTACAAGTTCTACTAAAATACTTTTAAAATCCTGCATGATAAGAGTCTTACGAAAAACTCGATTTTCCGTATTTTAATCCTCGTAACTCTTTGTTACCCAGGTGTTGTGGATACTGGCAAACCGGTAATTTTCTCTTCTGAGTCTCCGTAAAATGCAAATTCTTGTCGCCAAAGCTGTTGTGGTGAGAAGAGAGAATTTTTTCTTTCCGTGTAGGTCCCAATTTCTCGTCACCAAGTTGTGGTCGGCAAGGGAGAATTTTTCTTTGTTCTCTTCTTGTGGGAATTCGAATTTCCTCGTCGCCAAGTTGACGAGGGTGATTTTTTTCTATTTTGTTCTTACCGTTTGAGTTTGATAGCCTCGTTGCCAAGTTGTTGTGGTCGACGAGAGAGAATTTTTTCTTCCGTGTCAGTTCGAAGTCCTCGTCGCCAAGTTGTTGTGGGATTCCGGGATGAAATCCGGTACCAATAAATAACAAACGCCAAGAATGAATATAGGAAATTAATGTATTAACGTAATAATACAAACTGGTAATGCGGGTTAGTAGTTCCAGCAATACGCGTTAGTAGCAAAATATCTATACAGTCTTTGGTATTGAAGTATCGCTGTATGACTTCTTACTGAGTCTACGTGCTCGCTCACGGTGACCCTTGCTCGCTTCGTTCGTTCTGTCCGTCTGTTACCTTCAGCCTCTGTTGCTCCCGTCTCTCCGGTCTTCACGTATATATGTATATGCTGAGTGAGTCCATTTGTGTAAAAAGGGGAGGACCCCTCAATACATATTATAACTGTTAAATCATTTTATGCAGTCACCAGTATTGCGCTATCGGTTAATGTTTAATGCTACTTTTAGTGATTCGAAAATTTCTTTTAATACAATTGTAATGAAAACTGTAGGGAGGTGTAGGCTTTAAGAAAGCTTTATTCAACTCAGAATACAAAGTTCGCGTATAGTGTCCTTTCATCGTCCCTGTAAACAGAAATAGATCTTTTAAAGAGGAGAATGACAAAAACAAGGAGGGACACACTTGAATATTCATAACAATGATTTTGCTAATCCTCCCAATTTTTTTTTTTTTAGTTTGGTTGATTAACCGACACTCTGGGTTACTATAGAAGTTATGTTAATGACCTTTTAATATTACGGAAAATTTTTAATGTTAATTTTTTCTATTTCATTATCTAAGCTGAATTTACTGCCTAATGTGCTAGCTTCCTTATCGAGTTAACTTTCTACATTTGAAGGGGCCTTCTTATCTTGCTTAATTACTTGCTTGTGTAGCATACGATTGTATTTATCGGGACGTATCTTATATAGGAAAATGTATTTATTCCTCCTCATGAATATTTCTTTACTATTTTTTTATATTTTTCAAATCCTTTTAATTTGTTGCTGTATTTTCTTATTAGTGCTTCTGCCTTTTAGCAAGGCATGAAGCCACTAGGATGCAGGGGGTTGCAGAAGATTTGTAGCAAGAGCAGATAGGAGTGATAGAAGAAAGGATGAAGGGAAGGGTAGTGTGTAGATCAAGGTAACTGGAGATGTCGATTGACATTACATTTGAATAATTGGAGATTATAGCTATCAGGGAAACAGTAATTGGGAAGGGTGTTCCACAGGCGAGATGTGCGAGGTATGAAGCTATTGGAGTAGAAGAGACGGCTACATTTTAAAGTTTCTACAGTGTAAGGGTGAGAGCGGGATGCCAGCCTCGTAAGGCGCTTGTATTCATGGAGACTGGGGACCAGGGAAAGCGGCTCATCGGAGCAATTGCCATGAACGTATTTGTAGAAGAGACAGAGAGAGGCGATGATCAAAGTTGAGAAAATATATTGCATTATATTTTCTTTTTAAACTCGTGTATATTTAAAAGTATCGCACGGAAAATCTGAACTATTAATAACCAAAGTTGACAAACTTTGGCCCTACATGCAAGAGCAAATGCATACTCCCAAAATGAAAACTACGACATGTGACGAACAAGATATTTGCCATTGTGTAGTACTACAATAGGACTTATAAATATACGATCAAATAAATACTGCGCATAGAAATGGATGTTTTATATTCATTTTAATTGGTTTTGCTTCTCAATGACTACCTTTTTCTAAATCTAGTTTTGGTTTAAGGATATATTTTGCATAAAGAAATCTACTTGGAGTTAAACAAATTTAATCTTTAATGGCTGAGAGCTACAATAAGCATTATGCCGAAAGAGACATTTGATATAATCGCATGCTCAGTCGGCCTCAGAAGTTAATGTACTGTCAGAAAATAAACAGCGCGTATGAATAGTTACTAATTGCCATTAGTGGCTAGTATTAGATAAAGGAAAATTATTTTGAATTGAATTTTATCTACTAACTTTCGGATATAAAAATAATTTTGACTTCTTTGACATAAATGTATTCCAGCGTAGAATGATCATTATGTGTGCTTGTGTACATATGTCTGCGTGTGTGGTTTAAACAGATAAGCATCGCGGAGTAAATGATTCTTTTATCCAAACAAAATTTGATCAAAAGATTTTATTCCAATTTGCCAAGCAGCAGGTGTCCTGAAAATCAATCGAAACCGTAGAATACGATCTTTTCTAAATGGTTTATTATGTCATCAAAGCTGGAAGAAATTCTCTTTCTAAAACACACTAAGCGGGGCATGTAATCAATGGCCAACTGCGAGGTTGCATCTAATCATTTAGAGTATTTTTAATCAGTTTGTTAAATTAATGTTGGAATAGCTGCATAATATGGAGGATTATTTGAAGCGCCAGCAGTCCAGTAGCCAAATTATTCGATTTTCAGTTAGAACGTAGAGGAATTAGGCAAATAAAGCTTCTACAAAGACCAAATGCATGACAGTTATAAGAAAGAAGAATTTTCTCTTAGAAACATTATAAGCAAATAAAAAATATCAGTCGACCAAAGAAAAAAAAAAAAATATATATATATATATATATATATATATATATATATATATATATTACAAAAAAGTTAAAACAGCTTATCCCATTATAAAAAAAATAACTAAACATCTGCAAAATCAAATTCGTAAATAATTATATTAGTCTTACTACTACATACCTATCTAGACGATCTACATAACACCTACCAGATCATAGACTAATTAGAAATCATTTAATCCCACATGAAAATATACCAAACACTATCAGAAATATACTAATAGAAAATACAAGAATAATAGACACATCTACATGTAAAAAATGAATAAAAATATTGGAAACCCTAACAAAATAGAAAAAGTCTACACAAAATAACATTTACTACAAAGACGGCACAAATGTGCTGATCGTGTTTGGGAAATAATATACTCCTATAAATTCAAACACAATCCCCAAAAACATTCAGGTAAAAATAAAAAATAAACATCCTTCTAGATAAGAGCTAAATAATAGTCGATATGCAGAAACTTTTGGATAGTTTTACACACTTTGTGTCTATAAAAGGGAACACTTGTACAAACATAAAAAAATAAAACAGCTTAATCGCAATACCTTCTCAGTATTTTTATGGAATTCTTGTATATATATATATATATATATATATATATATATATATATATATATATATATATATATATACAACACACGGTGTTCCATGAGTAAATTGACGTCTTTCTAGATTCTATATTTTTATATTCGCGCATGAGCGTTCTTCGTTTTTTTATTTTGTCGAACGCTCCATAGTGTATTGTCAGGACATCGTCTGTGAGAAAAAGAAAACCATGGCCCAGTACATACAGCTAGAAATTTAGAAAATCTGTTTGTACTGCTTAGCATTAGCGCTGGAAGCCTCGTTACGATATTGCAGGGTCATTATGTGTCAGTCTTAAGACAGTGCAGAGGATTCGGAAAGAGTTGGATGAATGAGTTGGCTTACCAAACCCTAGTTAATAAAATCTCACTCCGGCGAGATATTTTGAATTAATTACAGGCAGCGCGAGATTTGAAAGATTCAATGTCAATTCAGTGTGATTAAAGGACACTTTTCATAGAGAAAAGACATATTCTTTTCGCTCCCGCAAAATATGACTAATCAATTACACATTGTTAATGCTGACATGAAATTTTCACATTTTATTTCGTTTCTCAACATTTATTTTTTCCTGACAATATATTTGTTAATATTTCTTATTCGTTAGGAGTAATATGAAGCCACCAAAATTGTTAGCGCCATATATGTACTAGGAAAATATAACTTGTCCTCAAAAGTCTTTATATAGGCTACAACTATAATTTTGATTACGAATTTACGGCAGCTCAGAAAACTCACTCTGAAAGGTCTGATACGAAAATTGCTTGGTTAGGTATTCCACTTCAACATGGTGGCCTACATCAAGTGACTTGGGTATATATATATATATATATATATATATATATATATATATATATATATATATATATATATATATATCGTTAATTTAATACTGAGAATTGATTATTTTAGGGGTAAGTAACATTTTATCCAACGAGACATTGAAAAACACACACATACACTCAAAAATAGATACACATACACGCGTGCTTACACAGACACATAAACATGTGCACACACACATATATATAATTATATACATATATATATATATATATATATATATATATATATGTGTGTGTGTGTGTGTGTGTATATATATATATATATATTAAATTATTTCCCTTAAAGCAAGGCAGTAAAGTACTTAAGGCTTACTGAGTGTGAAATAATTAGAAAAGGGAAACATTATTAATGAGTGAAAACAATAAAATATGAACCAGGAAGACAGTATATATCGGTTGATATTGCATTTAAAAGTTTGAAAATTAAATTTGCCTGGAAAGCAAGAAAGAGGAAAATAATTCTAAAAGCCAGATATAAGAAGACTCTGAACATTCTACTTAATGTTACATCTCGCCAATTCGACTCTAAACTGATGAAAACTTTTCGCCTATCTATTATTACATCTAATTACATGAAATTTAGGTTTCATAAACGTTCCTTAGTAGAATAGCCGTAAAAATGTTTCCCGAAACGTCACCAGGGAATATATATTAGGGCGGTGGGAAAGAGACTGATCTCGTGATGCCAGTTCCGGAATAATAATATGGTGGTTTCTCCTTTGGACTCTAGCAAAGAATTTTAAATAGATAGCAGGAGCACGGGGTCATATTTTGCAGAAATATTCAACACCTGGAAATAAACCGAGACCAACAAAATCAGAAGAGATGTAAAAGTACTTAACAAAATTATTTAAGGACTATAAAGTAAACATTACAACCAATACCACGCTAAAGTAATCACTTTCCTAAACGCTACAATTGACCTGAGTTACGGTATGTACAATCCTTACACTAAGGATTTATACAAACACAAGTACATCGAGAAAAGTTCGAACTACTATAAAAGGATACTTAACAGATTGCACAAATCGGTACAATAGAGATTATAATATAGGAGATCGAATAACTGTAGTAACAAAGAAATATTTGACGATAATATAGCAAGTTATAACAATGCTCTAGAACACAGCTACCATAATGAGACATTGGAGTATGTAGTAAAAAATAACAACAACAAAAAAAAAAATAAGCTAAAACGCAAACGTAACATAATATGGTCTACGCCGCCATAACACAGTAATTTCAAAATCAATGTAGGTAAAATTTTCTTGAATTTAATCCACAGATAATTTCGTCATTTTCCAACAATAAAAAAGATTTAAAATAAAAAACCATTTATGAAAGCTATAGCTGTAAAAAAAAAAGCATCGATAATTGCATATCCCAATATAGCAATATATTAAGCAAGCTCCCAAACATCACACTAAAGAATAATTCTACTAAAAGTCAATACAACTTCCGTCAAAACGTAAACTGCCAATTAAATGCCCAGTGCATGAGTGAAGCACAATATACCGAGCTAGGATGAATTCTGGCAATGATATTAAAAGTTCCTTTGGATCCACCGAGAAAAACTGGGAATCGCGTTTTTACCGCCACAAGATGATATTGAAAAATATCAAATACAAAAGCTGCGCAACACATTCAAAGTATGTTTGCGATAAAAAGACAACGACAAGAGTGCAGTCATTATCTAGGAGATAATTGCGAAAGCTAAGCCCTAATGGAAACAGAGACAGATATGAGTTATATTTACTGGAGAATTTTATTATATAAAAACTCTTAAATAACCCTAAATTGCTGAACACGAATTCCGAATTGATGTCTACATATATATATAATTCCAAGCACCTGCTCAAACACATTGAGTCTGATTAAAAGAGAATGTAAAAATTGATTTCACAAATATTATTTTAATATTCAACAACATATAATATTCTTACAACCCATCATTAATAACGTTTCTTTCATATTTATACGGACATAATACAATCCCATATATATACGGACATAATACAATCCCATATATATATATATATATATATATATATATATATATATATATATATATATATATATATATATATATATATATATATATATATATATATATACATATATATATATATATCACTGTATTCGATCAATTTATAACGTGTCTATAATTTCATATTTATAAGTACAAGTATTGGTTCCAAACTCATTAGATATATAGTCACGACCTATTATTTTTAATATTCGTACACTTATGCTATATTTCCACCCTTTGTGCCAGTTTAAGTTAATTGGTATATCAAGGGTATTTTATGTAAGAAAAAGAGAGTTGCTATATTGTTTACTTTTGAATCCAACTTTAAATTTTAATAATTTTAAATTTTATTTATTTTATTTCTTGCCTTTCGAACATAAGATATAAATTATTAATGGTTAATACTAATATTTCACGAAACAGGAAATAAAAAAAAAACAAGTTTTAATACACAATTTCGAATCATCACCACGAGAACGCCAACTACATAACGGTCAGATTATATTACCATCTGAATATTTCAAGAAATGCATGAAAATCTGAGTCATGCTATCGACGTTGGATATTATGTATATTCATTATTATATAATTTTAGCTCTGTTTCAAAATATTGAACACTGTATTTATAACCCTAGAGGAAGAAACATATTTATACGTAAATCCAAGTATATATGAGTGTATGTAGATGTTATATATATATATATATATATATATATATATATATATATATATATATATATATATATATATATATATATATATATATATATATATATATATATATATATATATATATATATGTGGACATATAAGTATATAGGGTTTTAGATGTGTATACCGGAAAGATCTAAGCGGCAGTGTCCCCATACTACCACAGCCCATAAGAATAGTAACTGCTAGCATTAGGATCTGTCTATATTTCTGAGATAAGTTATTGTGTACACTATTTAAATTATACGGATTATTGTCCTAATTTGTTGCCATATTCAGCACAACGATAAATATGGCGACAGTGGGTAAAGGTGTTGGTTAGATCCAGGGACAGGACACAAAGAGTTGGGAGTTCAATACCTAGTTAAGGCAGTGGAGAACCTGGAGTGGTGAAATAACTGATAACTGAAATCCATTAGACATGGCGCATAGTACTGTTAAAATAATGTCGGTTTTTGACGTATTTTTTAACATCAAAAACCGACATTATTTTTACACCGACCTAATAGAACAACCTACCCCAGCGAGCGAAATAAAAGTTTATGTTCGACATTTCAACCCCCTGAAGAAAGCCAGAGCGTACAACACTCACACCGTTTTGATTGATATGGAAAGAAAGATAAGGACAATAGTATGAATAATATAAATAGAGTTAGCATTAGAGTTAGATACTCGGGAGAATATGTCTTTCTGCGAAATAATGGTTTCCTTGCTCAGTACGTGTGTCTCTATTTTTTTGAAAAATTCATGGGAGAAATCTTATCGTCAATGAAAACACTTCAACTTTGAAAAAATTTGTTCACATCGACAATTTGTCACTGATCCGCAATGAACTCTCTTATTTTATGGTATAAAAATTCCCAACTTATACTTAATATTGTTGTATTATGGGGTTAGGCTACGTGCAAATTCCACTCGACTAGATCGTCTGTGTAAACATATTTAACCCGGGAGATATATTTGACTACTTTCTGGGGAAGAAGTTCCTTCTTATAACTCATCCTATAGGGAATGTTTAGTAAGTGTTGTTGCTTGTGGATATATGAAAGCCAATGCTGTAAAACGAATCTTTCGACATTTTATTTTATCTTACGGATGAACGGATCTGTAAGTTGAACTTAATGATTAGTATGGGTACCAACAATACAATCTACTTGACAGTAAATGTAGCTGAATATTATTACAATCTAAATAAAGCTTATCCATTAATCTAAATTCAACTTCAGTGAGCAAAGTAAAAATGTCGTCGATGCTAGTGTTCTTTCCAGTGAATCACAAGTGTAAAAACATATGAAAGGCCAAAAGCAATTGTTTTTAATAGTAAAAAAAATATAGGAACAACAGAAAGATGGTCTAAGAATTATTATATTTAGGTCCACGTAAACGTAAGTAAAATTCATTGGAATTAACAAAACATTCAAATAGTATTCAAATGAAAATTTGCGACAATATGGTCAACCCCATAAACATAATCAGTCAATATTGCTAGACAAATTAAGGGATTTTCAGTCACTCGAATGTTATGTATAGGAGAGAGAGAGAGAAAAGACCAACGGACAAATTGCCAAAAGACCGAGTGGTTTTCTCGACAAAGCAAAAACTCTTCGCAACATCAAAACTGAACGAAGGAAACTCACTCCAAACGCAACTCAAGTTCCACGGTCTCACGAAACTTAGAGGGCTAGCACACAAGAAAATAGCTCTCACTTTCTCTCTCGCTCTCTCTCTTATATATATATATATATATATATATATATATATATATATATATATATATATATATATATATATATATATATTCATACGAATTAAAGTGTAATATTGTAGTGGGGAAAAATTCAGTGATATTCGAAACTAAATTAGAAATTGTTCATTTGCCTTTGCAAAATATATTCCAATCACTTAAAATCAGCGTCACCTCAAACTGGTGCAGAACTTTAACTATCCGTCAAAAATCCAACCAAGAAATCCCAATACAAATGCAAATGGGGAAAGATGTCCTCCAGAGTCTAAGAAAATGTTAAGGCAACAGAAAAATATTGTTTGGTTAATGATAAAAATTATCAACTGTTAAGTATAATCTAATTTCTTCTTTGAAAATCGACGCTTAAAAACTTACATTTAACACACCTAGGAATAAGAGACTTGAAGAGACAAAGATCTGGCTACTGAGTAATTCTAAAAATAACACGTGTAGTTGAAGCAACAAAGAGGTTTTGATATGAGTTTACAGGCACTAGGAAGCATATTTAAATTCAGAAAGAGTCGAATTTTTTTGTGGGGGGGGGGAATAATGAACAATAATAACATAACCAAAGGATGTTAATGATCTCATTGTTGTAATCGCCTAGAATGCGTATGTCAAATACAACCACACACACACACACACACACACATATATATATATATATATATATATATATATATATATATATATATTGAGGGATTCTCCCCTTTTTACACAAATGGACTCACCCAGCATATAGATATACTACTGCTACGTGAAGTCACGATAGCTACAGAGGGAGAGTGAAAGGTTATAGGTAACAGGAAGAGTGAGGGTGAGGTAACAGCGTTGTAGGTAGCCGACAGAAGATGAAGGCAACAGACAGACAGAACGAACGTAGCGAGCAAGTGTCACAGTGAGCGAGTACGTATATTCAGTAAGAATTCATACAGCGATACTTCAATACCAAAGAATGTTTAGATATTTTGCCCTAACCCGTATTCCTGGAAATACTAACCTGCAATACCAGTTTTTATTATTACGTTAATACATTAATTTCTTCTATTCATTCTTGGCGTTTGTTATTTGTTGGCACCGGATTTAATCCCGGAATCCACAACAACTTGGCGACGAGGACTTCGAACTGACACGGAAAAAAACTAAATTCTCTCTCGTCGACCACAACAACTCGGCGACGAGGACTTCGAACACACACGGAAAAAAATTCTCTCTCGTCGACCACAACAACTTGGCGACGAGGATATCAAACTCACACGGGAAGAACAAAAAAGACAAAATTCTCCCTCGTCAACTTGGTCACGAGGAAATTCGAACTCACACAGGAAGAGAACAAAGAAGAAGAAACTCGAGGCGACGTAGTTGTGGTTCTACAAAAGGATGCTAACGATATCATGGACAGAGCCTGTGAGCAATGATGAGGTCTTAGAAATCATGCAAAAAGGGAGAAGGGTTATGCTTAGCATCAGAAACAGGCAGCTAAAGTTCCCGGGACATATAATTAGGAAGGACGGCCTGGAGAATCTGATACTCCCGAGTCGAATAGCGGTAAAGTGAGACAAATGAAAAAAAAACGCATGACTTACACAGCGGGCTTAAGCAAGTGGATGTCAGAGGGAAGGAACTTTTTCAGAGCTGCAAACGATAGATGGAGGTGGAGAGCCATGATCTCCCACGTCCTAAAAGGACATGGCACATAAAAAGTAAGAATTACCGAAAAGGACGCTGTACAATAATTTACAACTTGACAACATTCGTCTTAGTTTGTAAATTTGACGCAGTTTAAGATCATGTAATTGGCATCGAAAGATTTCTTGACATTACCCATTGACGTTTCCAATTATTTCCTTCCGGGCCACATTCTTGACGTACAAGTATTTCTAAATATTTCATTGACAATATATACAAATGTGCAGGCTGCCAGTGTTATCGAAGCATAATAGTTCAAATTTTATTTCAGTTTTGGACAGACTGTTTAACTTCAGGCGAAATTTCATTCATTTTCTGTAAAAATTGCAAAATAACATTTTCAACAAGATTAAACTTACTTCCATATTAATGATATATGAAAAAAAAAAGAACCGTTTGTTTGAACTATGGATCAGATTTTCCGTATTTAGATATACGGAGGGAGAAATAGATTGATTGGATATGAGAGTTTTCCCTTTCAAAATGTTTTCACTAATTTGTTTTGGTGAGATTGTTATTAAAACTGAAGTTATTTCCCCCCCAACCTTCAAAACGCATATTGACATTTATTTCAATGAAAGGAAAAAATATCACTTCTCTTGCATAATTCAGTATGATTAAGTTTGACAGTTTTGGATTTATAAACTAAGATAAATGTATAAAAAATACAGCCCTTTTTAGGCATAAAAATCGTTTATTATTCCAAACTCAGTTTTTCGCATTGTCTACGAATAATCATTAAAATTGACAATCGCATTTATAGCGGTGTTACGTTTATTTCTTATTTGATTTTTTATTTGTTTTTTATTTGATTTTTGATTTTTTGCTCATTTTTTGGTCGAAGAAAGATGGGTAGTTTTTTTTAGTTTCCTATTTCACTTCGTCTTATTCGAATGTTTCGACTTTAATTTACTTGATTTGATATTTTATTTGCAAAATGAAATTCCAACTAGTATTTATAGCCTAAAATATAACACATTCACAATTTCTATACGTGGTCTTAAAGGTCATCACTAGCAGAGATTCAACGTTTTCTTCTTGATTTTATTTCCCGATACGTGTTCTTTGCTAAATCATGTTCGAATTCATACAACAAATAAAAAATTCGGCCACTGTTTTAAACGTAGATAAAACTTTAAATACATAAATGATGTGCTGGTTATTTGAAAATAAATTGAAAACAACTAAGCTAACTTTGCAATTGAAAGGAAGGCGATTTCAAACTGTGGGCGATATTTAATTATGAAAAAAATTGATGAATCCTAAAATATTACGCTTCTGTTTCTAATACAAATTGTGGATGAATTCAAGGAGGATGAAACGAGAAAATGGCCCCTAAATAGATTGAGCGAGATTTGAGAATAATTAAAGGATTGTCTTTTGTAAGTCTTCTTCTTTTCTTCTGGGCTGAATTCTTCTAGGACGTGAGCGATCTTTCGTCTCAAAATTCTTCTATCCTTGTAGCTCCTAGCAACGCTTGTCACATTTCCATAACTGTCACCACCGTTCCATTGGCACTAGTTCGGCAGAGAGGTACCATCCTACCTTCATAAAATTTTCCTTTAAATTTGCCTGAAATTTTTGCATTCATACTCCATTATGGATATTTCTAGCAACTTTCTGTACAACCATGTATGTGTCTCCAATCTTATCATCTGTGAGTCATATTTCTAACATTCACCGCCATATTGACGAATCTATATTATATAACAGTTCAGCACTCTTTTCATTCTTACCAATTAAATTTTCCTGTTTATTCTTAGGTTACATATTTTCTAGAATGTATTTTTTAGTATTTTGGATTTCTGTGCCACCATGTTATCCACTGCTGCACACCGATCAGATATTTAAACTTCTTAACATGCTCGATGTTCACCTCTCAGAATCGTAGATCGCCTGATGGACATTTCCTATGCCTACAACTCTACAATCGTTTTGCTTACATTTGGTGGTCATTACATTCTTCTCATTTTCCTTTATATATTATATTGACTAGGGCATTATGCAGTTTCCCGATTCTTGCCTCAATAGAGTATCACCTGCGTATCTGATATAATTAAGATTGCGCCCTTTCATAATGAAATGGGAGTGTAGCCACGCTGTAGTGTGTGAATGCATTTGGAGAGTATACACATATTTGCCTTATGCCGCTTTCCATAATTTTGGAATAACTATATTTATGTTCTATCCAAATCCCACTGGTTTACTTTCGGTAGAGTTTTTGGATTCATTTAAAATGCTCCCTAAAGAGAGTTAGTTATTGCAGCAGTTCGAATTGATAATTGAGCCTTATTTATTAAATGATTTTGCGTAAACCATAAAGTTTAAATCTTCTGAATTTTTATTGCTCTCTGCGATATCATTCTTGTCGGGAATTTAGCATTTCTTGCTCAAGTGTTCTATTCTTGTATTTTTTTCGGTTCTAATTATGTTTTTGCTGTATTAATCAGAATTCGGATTATTAGCTTGTTTATGTGGCTCATTATATTGCTTCTCCAATGGTTATCGCATTCTTTTTTATCTGGTTTCTTAGTGCCACAAGGATAGAGCATCGCAAGTTTTCCTTTATGTCACTTCTGTTGCATAGTCAATTTCTTAATTCTGCTCACTTATCGATGCGAAAATCGGCCGAGGATGACAGCGTTTCTACTAAAATACAATCTGTTTTTGCTTCATTGTTCTGTTTAAACTTCTACTGTACCGACCTTTTTTTCTCTCAATACGATGCTGCAGTAATTACGTTATTTTTTTATAAACATCACCCAATACAAGTCCTATGAGCCACACAAGGTAGAGTTTTGTAGTGTGTGGTGGTAACGCAAGCGGATGAAACACTACGAGTATATGGTGGGTAAATAAAGATTGAATCTACTACTGAAGAGGGTAGGATTGTAATGTTAGGGAAAGCCCCTACGTGATTCACAAAATATTCTCCGGTTTGGATACTTCAAAAATCGAACTTCATTTCAACTAATTCGTTCTAACATACATAAGACATAACATATAAGAGAAACCCGGATATAAAAGTAGAGCCATACTTACCTAAACAAAATAGACCAAACCCGGATATAAGAGAAACCCGGATATAAGATACTTCTTCTCCGGTCCCGACAACTCTCTTATATCCGGGTTACACTCTATGTATCTTTTTGAATTTCTTTTTTTAATCAATGTATTTACCTATTCCTTTTTTTTACACGGCCCTGATTTTTTTCTTTATTTTTTATTTTTTTAATTTAAGTCAATTTATTCTACCCTCTTTTTGAAAAGTTTGTTTGAATATTAACTCTGTGATTTTTCTGGCTCATCCAAGCATCGGACGTTATTTTTAATTGTGGCTCTCAAGTGTAGTGCCGTCTTCAAACGGAAGTACATGTTGGCCCTAACACTAAGTTGAAACGTTTCAGATTCCCTACCCATACCCCTTCTGACCCATAATCTTCTCCTGTACCGATCCATAGTAGTCCATAATGGCGGGTGTAGTGAATGCACAAACTTCTCCCGTTCCCTCTACTCCCAAATATGCCTTCTAGCTCAGGAGCCGTCTATGCATACATAGCTCGTGCCATGGCATCCGTGCTCCCATCTTGACTATCCAGTTAATTTTTCTGAGTAGAATTTGTTCTTTTCAGCAATAACTTCTCTGGATGCCATGCACGTTGTTGATCGATTTTTTGTTTGTTTGCGTTTGTGATTTTTTTTATTTATTTATTTTTCTTTCTTTTCTTTTTTTTCATAAGAGTAGATAGGCTTTCCTATCGCGCGCTCAATAATCCTCTCCCTTCTCTTGAACAGGAGTAGAGACGCATCCTTTGTTTCCTGTTGAAGAAGGGGTTTCCGGATCCTTTCCTTTTCTCTGGCCTCAGTAGTAATGCTGTCATGAATCTCTTGTGATGTGTACGGTTTGTGGCTACGTCTATTCATACTGAGGATACCGGGTTGGTAGTTTTCCGGTTGCTAGTTTCCTGGTTGCTATTCCAGACTGGTTGGGAGCCCGAAATCGTACGAAGGGTCTTGAGAGATTTCTTTGATCAACAGTTACTTAATATCGGGGTACTTGCAGCGCCACATCGCGCATGGAAGGTTGTCCCTCTCGCGGAGCTGCGGTGGGTAATCCTGATGACACATTATGTTGCATTCTGCGCCAGTTCCTTTCTGCCCATGTCACATATGATGACCGTCTGCTACTATTACAAAGGATCTTTTCCTTACCAACAGATCTAAACATGATCATAAACATCCAAAAATATAAACCTAAAAATGCTCAAATAAATCACCTAAACCCTTTAACATTTCCTTCTCCATGATCAGTGATATTCGTACCAAATTCTGCAGAGTGGAATCGTTCCTCCTGGAAAAATTTCCTGTCCTACTAGATCATTGCGAGACTAACCTTAACTCGTCAATCCTTTCTTCTGATTTCTCGATTCCAGGCTAACATCTCCTTAGAAATGACTCTAAAATCCACATGGAGGGCCTGGAATTTTATGTCCGGGATCATCTCCCGTTGGCTAGGAAACTCATTTTAGATTCTCCACACCATTCTTACACGTGTCTCCGTTTATCTCTCCTCAATTCAGTAAGCTATCTCTTCTATCTTTCACGTTCTTTTTCCTCTCAAGACTGTTGGGTAATCGAAAGGATTCCCGATAATATAGACAAGGCCAACTCTCTATAACCGTTTGCCCATATATTCGTGTTCGGTGAATTTAATGGCCACCACATTATGTGGCTTAAACTCTCTGTGACTGAACTTTCTGGCATCCAATACTTTTTCAATCACTCAATCCCTCACGCAAGTGGTTGACTTTCCTAGACGTTTCCCCAGTAACCCTGACAGTAAAGCTCCCTTCTCGGTTCCTTTTTTAACTCCATTCCTGACTCTTATCGCGCTACGCAGATCTGTCCTCTTGGCAACTCTGCTCGTAATGAGGGAAGCGTGTCTTCGATGCAACAGATATAATATTTGCTGATAGAATGAAACAACGTATTGAATCTCGTAAATTTGGTCTAAAGATTATTGGCAAGAGTGAAATGAACAACAGCAAATTCACAATCCCTCCTGTATTCAATCGATTTGAAGTCCCAACTTCCACTGCTGATAAAGGTCAATAGTTTGCTCGGAAATTCTCGTCCAACTCAACACTAGACTTCTCTTGATTACCCACGCCTGATTTCCCCGTAGAACTGAGGCTGTATTGAGTGAGATGAGCCTAGCCCCGTCGATATTTTAGCCATCACATCTAAACTAGACTCACATAAAGCAAGTAGGTATGACGGGATACGAGCTGTAGTCCTAAAAAATATGCTGCAGTTCTCTCCAAATTATATAACTATAGCTTTGCTTTCACGCCTGTTAGAAGTACACATCTGTCCCATCCAACTACGGTTCTATCAGTCTCCTACCTCTCTTCGTCAACGTCTTCAATGCCGATGTGGTTAAGGAACTTACCTCTCATGATCTACAACAAATAGTTTCAAGTATACGGTAATACAGCACGATTATTTGATTTAATCCAACCATTCCTCTCAAATCGTGAAATAAAGTTCGTCCTAAACGGGTTCTCCTCCAGATACTTTCATACGAACGCTTGAGTTCCCCAATATTCTATTCTGTGTCCTATACTATTTCTGATCCTAATTAACGATCTACCTGCTCTCATCAGTTCCCAAGTAGGCATCAACTCAGAAGAGACAAACATTTACTCCAGTCTCAATAGTAAATCCGGCATTGCTGACAAAGTTAACCAGGCCGTTGGTCACGAAAAGGACCTCCAATTTGTGGTCGACTCGGGCGGGAAATGCGTTGTAAATTTTAATGCCTCCAAAACGAAACAGCTCTCATTCAACCGCCAAAGAGAACTCCTCCGTCCCCCTATCCTTATCTGAGTCTACTTGGTCTCAGGTTTTCCACTAACCTGAATGGAACAACTATTTTTTTCTACTGGTGCTCTTATTGCATGGCATTAACCATGTTATTAGGTTGACATTTCGGTTTCACCATTTTATTGTCGTAACAGTAAACTTTAAACACTTCTTCTGCTTCTTCTGTTTCTGCTTCTTCCCTCGCGATTCCCGACAGAGCAAATCCAATCCACATACTTGTTTCCCTGATAAGTAGAATGTTCAAAAACTTTATGCGTAATCCCATTCGATATCTTCTGATGCCTAGATCTTGATCTCGACTTTCTCTTTATCCTTTACCCAAACAACCCTCTTTATTTTTTTTTCATTTTACCTTGCGTGACCCCATGCGTGCTAATTGAACTCCCACGTTCTTGGGGTAAAATAATTTCAAAAACCTAAAGCTGTTGATATACTGCTAAACAAATACACCAATCAAAACAACCAATCAAAACAACCCACTTCTCTTCATTTTCTTTTTGTTCTTTTTTTCTTCTTCTTCTATGAATGTACTTTATTGGACTTACACCTTCCCAGATTCAGTGGGGATAGGCCATTATGGCACTATGTTCGTTAATAAAGTGATCTTTGAGACACCTGAGGAACCATGTAATCTTCCGTTGCATGTATATTGGCTTGCGAACGTTTTGGGACATCTTGGTAAATTAATTATTTTTGTTATCCCCCCCCCACAAACACAAAATCGAGATTGATTAGCAGTAGGATTCTTGTATTATGTTTTAAGATCCTTGGGGGCCCGAAAAACATGTTAATGCTATGTGGTGAGTGATAGAGCTACATAAGTTTAGTGATGCCGAAAATTACCATGCAAATTTAATGGGGCACTAGTGAAAAATTCAGATTTCTTCACTTTTCTTAATTTAAGATTTTATTTTGCAGAAAGTGATAGATATTATTATAGAAGAAAAAACATATCAAATGTACATTTAGTAATTATTATCGCTGTTTTCGCTCGAATAATTAGCTCAAATCGAGGTGGCCTTGAATCGATTTGTCAGATTTTCTAATTAAGAATTTTCTCATTTTTCTTGTTTTTAATCTCAAAGCTCTTGGAAATCTCATGTTTTTGTTGGAGAACTTGTTTCTTTAGTTACATCCACTATTGTTCAATTGTACTGAGATGAAGACATTTTGCTGGACAATCTTGCAAGCGCTTAACATCTTTATCCGCAAAAGGTGTATTTGTTGCTCGTGCCCTCTGGTAAGAAGCACGTTATGCTGAAAAAAAAAACCTTCTCCGTCTGACAGGGGATTAGAGCTTAGGAAACTAATATGGTTTTCGCTGTTCAAATATCTATCATATTTTACCGATTTTCTTCTGCCTCACTTTCGATGAAAACCCACACCCTTACATTACCCTCGCCAAATTTTGCCATCTTTGTTATGTATTTTGCATTACTTCTTTCTCGCATTTATTTCTTATTCACCATTAAAATTACTTTCTTGCACTTTTCAGCATCCCATGTTAGATATTTTTTAACCTCGCCAATTTTTTACCAGTGTCTTTCTTTTTGTTGTTAATTATATTTTTCTTTCTCTTTTTGCTATACGCCCGTAAAAGTTGTTCTTACGTAATACACGTCGTATATTTCAAATGCAACCTTACTGTTAAGTATAAATTTACGCCTTCTTTGACTAGTTGATATTTTTGGAATGATCAACGACACTCTCGCAATCATTCTATCATCTCACTGTTGTGGTCTTCTAGTTTCCTTCGCAAATAAAACACTTCCAATATTATCAAGCGAATTTGGAATGGTTTGAACACTGTTTCAGAACCATTCCCAACTGTCTATTTACTCTTGAGTAATATCCTCCAAATTCCAAACTTTTATCTTTCAGCAGAACATTTAACCACGGTATTAGTGCAAAGAAGCAAGCTAAGGTTCAGCTGCAATGACTTTCCTTGCTACCTTATATATATACATATATATATATATATATATATACACACACACACATATATATACACACACACACACACACACACACATATATATATATATATATATATATATATATATATATATATGTGCAAATGTTAATAAGATGGAACAATTCCCTCTTAAAATGTGCATACTATCAGGAGTTTATCATCTAAGATCATTAATTGGCACAGTAATAATCTATGGCCATTTTCTAATACAAGCAGCTTAAATAGGTACATCTTCTGTTAAAAGGCACCAACGAATATGTAACAACTTTTTTCCCATCCTCAAGGATCACAGTCACGAAATATAAAAACCGGCTACTACACAATCTTAAATTCTTCATAAAAATAAAGGTGTATATCTATTTTATGTCACTGTTCCAAAATCTTTGTAGGCCAGTTTATATGCGCGTCTGCGAATGTAACGAACCCGACCAGATTTCGAATTTAGCTCTCCGATTTCTCATCCATTACAGACCCCACATACAGCATCTGCCAATCCGAGACGTTCAACCATTTACATACTGACCAAGATCGACTCTGCTTAATTTTAAGTGATAGAACGAGAAAGCTTATTTCATCGTGATATGGTCACGCCGAATTATTAGTTGGTAAGTTTATTTTGTTGGTTACAATAACTTTCTTAACGTGGGTAAAAGTTAAAATATACTTATAGCGAATATTCATCTTGCATCTTCTGAATTTCAAGGTTACATATATTATGGATCGTGTCAACTGACTGGAGATATTTTGATTAATATAAATGTATATCAACAAAAGTACAACACGTCTTTGATATGTCCAATTTAAAGTCACTGATGAGAGATTAATAGAAGTAGTCACAACTGGAATTTGAACATTGTTCGCAATATTCAATTACCAATCCGTCATAGTTTTCATAATTTCAAAAGCGAAAAATGGATTATGACTCTCCATGATTTCTCTTTTTTTTTTTAACTTGCTTTAGTTGTTTCTCTTGGCAATATATATATATATATATATATATATATATATATTTTTAATATACCTATTAATTTTATGGAAATGTGTTGAGTACTTCTCGTTGTTTTCAATACTGTTTTAAATTCAGAGAAGCCCTTTGAGATTCAGGCTGCCACTCCTAGCTCGATTGTGCCATTCTATTTAACCCATAGCCATTGAGTGGAGAAAATAGATTGAGGTATACGTTTCCTCAGGGTATTTGTGCCAATGTTAACGCCATCAATTTTCCAAAATGATACCCAGTACACTACTTACACAATCAAATATTAAATTAGCGATTTCATCTTTTCAATGTTGATCCGCATTGTGTTTCCGTACCGCTTCGCAATTTCTGTAAAACCCAAAAACCAAACTGTTAAGCTTGATATGTGAGGAATTAATTATTATTACAGCAAAAATATAACTGTTTTACAATATCTTCTGCTTTATTTATAAGATTCGATGCATTATGCATGGTACCATGAATAACAGTGTTGATTCAGCTGATGTTATTACTTCGTCTGTTGTAAAAAACTTCAGATATACTAGTTCTTTTGAAGAGAAAATGACAATCCAACGACGAATTCACACGGGATGTTTAATTTATATGAACGTCAGTGGTACTCTGGTAGCAGCCACCGGCAGACCACCAGCGGGCCACCAGCGGGCCAACGATGGCCTCTATCTGCCCGCCCGTGGTAACATTACGAGACGAACACGCCGGCGGTCCGACAGCGGGTCACAGGCGGAAAGCTCTAGCGGAAGGCCACTCAGTGGCAGATTGATGGCTTCCTGTATGGTAGTAGTTGAAAATTATTGGATAGATATTAATAATGATAAACATGTGAAAATGGCTGGAGAATAAACTGCATGAGAAAAGCCATCCCAACAAACAAAACAAGGACTTGTTCGCTAAATCAGTGCGCAAGAATGATAAATCCTCATTTGATTGTGTTGGTTTATTCATTTTTTACAGCTTATCAACACTTTGGTAGGTTTTTTAAAGCTAGAATACATTTTGAGATTGTTTTAATAATTAATCTATAGATGGTGTAGAAAGGGTGTATTCATAACATTTCGAAGTATATTTGTGAATATAGCGAACCGAAAGAGAATTGGTACTCGTCTCTCCGATTAATATTTCAGAGACATTATCCATTGCACCAACCGAACATCCAAGTTTACAGCACCTGATATTCTCAAGCTGTTATTCATCTAGATACTGACTACGTAACTTAATTTCGGTAACCGGTGTTTCAACATGATATGGCCGTGAGCCTAAATATATATTTGAAACATTTGGACGAAATTATATATATGAAATAAGGAAGAGCTAAATTTGAGAGGTACCGAGATCTTCTGAAACCTCTCTATGTAAACGATAAATTACGATTCAACTAATTGGTGCGGGAAGTATATTACACATATAAAAAAAAATCATAAGTAATATCAAACGTACAATTAGATGAAGATTTTCAACTGGTGAATGATATATCTACTTAGGCCAATGCATGTCTGCAGCGCTATCCAAAGAAAGGCATTTAACGTATAGCAATAGATTTTCATTGTAAAAGTATCTGTAATTGATTTAAACAAAAAATAAATTCCAAGCAACAAATCATTGTAAAAGAAAGAAATACCAGCAACAGAATTTTGTGAAAAAAAAAGAAGTTAATCAAGAAACCAAGAAAATTCAATTTCTGCATTCAATGACGCTTAAGGTGTTGATATGCCATTAAACAAACAATTCTGCCCTGTATCTATGAAGTTAATCATTAATTTGAAAATGCTCAACGGCAATTTACTAATAATGCTCTGTTCAGCAGTGGAATATGTTCGAAATTAATTTTATGCACATATATACAGCGCAGTGAATCTAAAATCAAATTGTGATATATTTAAAGACATTAAAATTTAGTTGTGGAAGTGATCCAAGTGAAACAACCGGACGAGTATAAGTTAGAAGAGAAATTGTAACGGTTAAAAGATCCGATGGTGAATAGTCTTCGTGAAATTCGAAGTTCACAGAGAATAGCTCAAGGTCGACTTTATTCGATCAAGATGAAAACTAAACAACCAACGTTGACTGAAAACACACAAAGAAAATAATGGCGTGATCGAAGGGAAGAGACAAAATAAAATCATGGCAGTGTAAACTCCCCACGGCTGTTATCAAGAGATTAACATCGTGTGATTAATTACGAAATTTTTTGAGCAAATTGCATTTGAGTTCTAGTTCACATGTTCTGACCTGATACCTTTCTCTTATTTTTTTTAAAGCGTTTTATCCCAGGCAAGGCGGAAAGCCACTAGCACGCAAGGGGTTACAGAGAGTTGGGGAGAGAGCAAAGAGGAGTGATACAGGAAAGGATGAAGGGAAGGAGAGGGGATAGATCAAGGCATCTGGAGACGTCGATTGACATTTCATTTGAATAGTTGGAGATTATAGCTAACAGGGTAACAGGAAAAGGGGAGGGATTTCCACAGGCGAGAATTTCGAGACACGAAGCTATTGGAGTTGAAGAGACGGCTACATTTAACATTTTCGACAGTGAACGGGTGTGAGCGAGATGCCAGCCTAGTAGAACGCTTAAATTCATGAAGTATAGGAACCAACGTAAGCACCTAATCGGAGCAGTTACCATGAAAGCATTAGTAAAAAGACAGAGGGAGGCGACGACACGTCTGTCAGAGAGCGATTGCAGATGAGATGGCAGATCAGGATCATTTCCATTCCATATCCGTCTCTGGATTTTATCAATACCTTGAGACAAGCATTTAGGGCTCCAGCCCATATATGTCAGCAATACTCCATGCAAGGGGGAATGGTTGATTTGTCGATTTGAAGGATCGACTCTGTCAAGAAAAATTTCCTAGTGCGTCACAGGGAGCAACCTTTCTTGAAATGGACGAAGCTATCGACTCAATGTATTTGTTGCATTTTAGGTCAGGAGTCAATGTGAGACCGAGTAATCGCAAAGACGTGTTCTCGTGGAGTTGAGCCTCAGACATTCTAACGGGGGAGGGGCAGGGCTGTGTCTCTGTGGTGAGTAATAGAGAGAAGTTTTGTTTTTGAAGCATTAAAGTTAACCAGCCAATTCCTGCCCCAGTTCACAACCGATTGGAGGTCCTTTTCGAAACAGACGACCAGATTACTTTTGTCAGCGACACTAGATTTGTTTTTGAGGAAGGAGTAAATAGTACTGTCGTCTGCGTAGATGGCTTGGGAACCTTAGACGTTAGGAAGGTCGTTGATTAAGATAAGGAACAGAGTAGGGCCTAGGATGAAGCCTTGAGGGACACCTGCCTTCGTGGGATAGGAACTGGCGGATAATCCGTTGAGAACGACCTTCTATACACGGTTTGTTGCTAATGATTTTATTAAGTGAAACAATCGACCTGATATTCCATAACCCTGAAGCTTGCGAAGAAGGCCGGCGTGCCAAACCCTATCAAATGCTTTGGAGATATCTAAAGCCACGGTACGAGCTTCTCCGTTATTATCCAAATTAGAGATAATGTCAAATACCGATGACTGGTTTATGTGCAACTCGCTTAATATAGCCTCAGTTCTAAAGGGGAAATCTGGCGTGGGTAAACCGAAGAGTCGAGCGTTGAATTGAATGAAAATTTTCGAGCAAGGCATTCAGTGTTGTCGGCAGAAGAGATCAGAACCTAGAACTGTTTGAATAAAGAAGGTATAGAGGTGTTGCTATTGTTGAGTACGCTCTTGCAGAGACGACAATAATCCTTGGAGCCGAATTTGCGAGATGCAATGCGTTCATTTATTCGAGCAGCAAATAGTGTATTTGCTTTATTGAGGACAATCTTACACTCGTTACGAGCCGAGACAAACTTTCTAGGCTCGTCCTGGGTATGACGATAAACTAACTCTGATCGGGAGGTCGTATTCCTCGTTCTAATCTGACCTAGCTTGGGTCACACCTATTAGAATCCCAGTTACAGGCAAATAGTTTGCCCCAAACCGATGTCAAAATACTATGAAATTAGAAAAATACATTTTCATAGTAACAATAACCGAAACACATATTCATTGTAAAAAATTACCAAAAATATTTTTTGTAAAACCAAAAAAAAAAAAACAGCAAAAAATGAAATATTATCAGCAGTACATTATTGTAAGAAAGAAAAAAGAAATATTACCAACAATATATTTATGTAATAGAATCAGTAATGCTCCCAAGGTAATTGAATTTCGGCATTAAACAACATATAAGAAGTTGATATGCCTTTAAAGAAATATACAATACATTTAGGCCATTTCATAGTGCTATAGTTTTAGCAAACTGGTCACGCCGACATAGGTCAGCCCCATCTGGTTTTACTGAGTTATGGTTACAACGTGGAATAAACGAGCTGGTTTTTTAATTGATAGCGGTTAAGGGTGAGACAAGGATGAGACTAGAAAGAACGTGTCGTTTCTGAAGGACCAACACGTTGAAAGATTAGAGTATTAGCTCGATGAACAAAGTGCATTCTCGAGGGACACTCACACCGCACAAACGTTGCATGATCCACTGTGAATACACAAATTCGGGTGGAGAAGGTTAAAAAATATAAGAACAGCTAAAATATTCTATTGATATTGCAAATCTCTTGAAATATCAAGATGATACTAGAGTAAAAAAAAAAATAACTTCTCTCATCTCAAGTCGAAACGACTTTAAAAATAATTGAATGATATCTGTCATTTGATAATTTTTAATTCTTCTCAACTCTCTAATCGAAGATAATGTATACCCGGCCCTGGGATTGAACTCAAAATTCTGATATCATCAAACTCACAGACAAAAAGTTTAATCCACTGTGGACTAGGCATCCATTATAATTAGAAAGATTAGGTCTCTCTTATGCAACAATATGTAAACTGTCCGAAAACTCAGGAACTACTTCTTTTGCTATCATAGAGATACGATATAATACGGTTGTTTTGGACCTAAAAAAATGATACTCGTAGATTGAAAAGGAATACGACTGGTTTGGGATGGGACATATTTTTGTTCAAGACTATATGGTGTCTATCAGCGGTATTCAATGATATCCACAGTCATTTCATTTTTTAGTTAGTTTCGTCTTTTACTTTACCGCTTACTGCATTACAAATGGTTAAGACCGAATCAAGTCCGGATGTAATAATATACGAGACTCATATCCTAAAACTCTCTCTCTGATGTGAGAAACTTCCAACCACTGCTATAGATCAAAATGTAATCAAATTATTTCTATTCCATTTTATTGTACAACTATATCATCCTTTCTGGCTTATTCTCCTTCCTTTTTAATGCCTTTGCGTCATTCTTTTTTATTTCCATTATAGTTTTCCTAAAATTTCTAAAAAATTCATTTCTTTGTTCGTTTTTGTAAATCTTTGTTTCTACTTTGTTTCTGTTTTCCTTTCTTCATTTCAATCTCATTTCTAATAAAATATTTTGCATTGTTTTATAAAAGTTATAAACTTCCTTTCGTTTCCACTTTTAATTTGATTAGTCCGAACATTTTGCTTTTTGTTTTATTATTATTTATATCTTTTTTTCTAAAATCAACGTGTCAAAAATCTAAAATCCCAGGGAGAGAAAGAAACGGCACTAAAGTTGACCGAAAGAAAATTCTGGCATCTCTAATCTCATGAAAATAAATCTCAGGAATTAGGCAAAATCCACATTCCAAATGCATTTTAAGTTGGCCAATGAAAATTTTTAATTAAGTTGCGGAGAAAAAAAATATGGTGATATCTTGATTTCTCAAATATCAAAGACAATTTATCTGAACAGAAATCGAAAGGTTTCTTGCATCCAATGTTACACGTTTCATACCTTTTTAATTTTTCATTCCAGTTCTAGTAAAATATTTCATCGTTATATATATCTGGGATTGGTCCGTTATAAAACACTCAGAGTAAGTTTCAAAACATGGAAAATAATCACCAAAATAAGACATAATCCAATGTGATAATGATAGTAAAAGAATTATAATTTGGCTTCTGCGCATAGGAACTGCTGCTTTTCATATTTGAATCTCTAATATTTATTTAGGGAATTCGATGTTTTCTGTTGTTTCTTCATTTATATAAATTATGTCAAGACGAATCTTAGCTGCATAGTCGGAATTAAGTCAGAGAAATGATATGATATGACAAGGGACATGCTTCGGAATAAAACAATATTTTCAAAGCATAAATTGAATTGAACATTAGAAACTTCTCTTCAGATTCAATGCGAAATTTTCTGTAATTCTAACGACATATGAATACGTTTATATTTGTACTGATTTGAACAATGCACCAGAGATCATCATAGCTTATGACTTCCTCTTGCGCCTACAGTTCCGGTACAGATCGAATTTTTTTAAACGTCGCAAAACACTTGTAGCACAGTGCAAAATTGAAGCGACGCTGGGTTAAACATATAATATAAGTAAAATAATAGCAAACACTGATCATGAAAGAAGAGTCTCGCCAAAGAAAAAAAAAACTGAAAATAAATGAGAGGAGTGAAATTGAGAAAACTATCTTTCTGAAAAATTGTCTTAATATTAGGTTGGTGCAAAAATAATGACGTAATAATGTCGTTTTTTGACGTATTTTTAAGTAAAAAAACGACATTATTACGGCATTATGTTTGCACCAACCTAATAAAAAGTTTTTATATCAACCGACATTGGTTAATGAATGCTAAATATTTTCATAGAAGGAAATAGACAATATTACCATTAGCATTTTCATTAACAAATGTTGTTGTTGTTATTATTATTATTATTATTATTATTATTATTATTATTATTATTACTATTATTATTACTATTATTATTATTATTAGGTTGGTGCAAAAATAATATCGTTTTTTGACGTATTTTTTAACATATTTATTTTTTTATTATTTTTGCACCAATCTAATATTATTATTATTATTATTATTATTATTATTATTATTATTATTATTATTATTATTTTATTATTATTATTATTATTATTATTATTATTATTATTATTATTATTTCTGTGGATTTCGGTTGCATATACATTCTCCTTCCTGGTCTCATAAAGAGACTTAAGGTTAATAATGAATTCATGACATTTTCCAGTGATCATTTGCTTAAAAAGTAAAGAAAAGTCACTGGTGAAACGTATTTTACATAGATAAAGCTCTTCGTAATGTGTGAGTTGTACGTGTGAGTAGAATTTTTCCTATTTCGTTAAGACATGGTGTAAATTGGATTTGTCTGTAAGAACAATTTGCAATCAATATGATGGCTCCAACCACAACTGGATTATTGATGTTCCCATAAGCCATATTTTTTAGATTGGCATCTCAAGATCCTTATATTCTGATAGGTTTTTGAAGCTCATCAAAGATACATTACAGTCTGTAGTAAATGCTCTCCCAATAAGAAAGTACGTTCTATTGTAAATGGTCTTTGATGTCTGGGAGATTAGCTTTGAGGTTTCTATCTGTGTGTATTGTAAAATCTAATAAAATTGTTACAGCTCCTATCTCTGTAACCGGGTCTGGATTCATACGAGTTTCCTTCCTGTAAAAGTTGTATATTTTCTAGTATTGATATTGGTCTACTCTATCATGGCGATCGTTATATTCAGTGTGTGCTGGGGATGTGCAACTTAATAAATGACGGTAAATTGTTTCTGTTTATTTATCACAGAATCTGCATTTGATATCAGCACAATTTTTCAGTATGTGTGCTAAGTAATTTCTGGTTAGCAAGCATTTCTATACGTGCAGCAAGAATAAAACGTTCGGTTTCAGCTTTAACTGTACATATCGTAACTACAGATCGGCACGCGATTTGACTATATCCGCTAGACTGGTACAGGAAGAGTATTGACAATGTGGTGGCTTATCTTTTCATCGTTTTTGCATGTCGTACATTGCATTTCCTTTTGCTTTCTTTTCTGCCGCTGAAGTAAGTGTATTATAAAATATTTACACTTCTTCATCCTCTATAAATTTCCTTTTAAATTCGCTACCTTCATTTATTATTGAATAAACTTTCTTATAAATTTTATATTACGGGACACCTCGAGGCGGTGTAATGGTTAGCAAGCTGGGCTCGCTAGAACAATTAAGACTGAGTAGTGATTTCAATCCTCACTGGGTGCCCCCTAATATCGGCCTTGTGCCACATGTAAGCTACGCTTAGAAAATCACTATAACTTTCATGTTACATGTCATAAATCATCATGCAGTCTTCGGTCTTTT
>OZ010573.1:47374894-47397394 GCA_963932145.1 Acanthosepion lycidas | reverse complement strand
AAATCAATGCAGGCTCAGAAGAGAATTAAAATGAAAAATAAGAAGGAAAAATAAATTCAGATGAACAAAAAAGGAAACTAAATGTTTTAGTTTCATCTGGTTTGTTGCTACAGATTTTTCTAACTAACCAGAGATAACTACACAAACAAATAAAGTAAAATCCATCTGCTCGGCACGATTAAACTCTACTATTGAGGGAAATAAACGAAAACATTATCTCGCTAGATTTTGTTGAGGTAAGTAGCCTTTTTGTTGAAGCAAGTAGGTTCATATACGAAGCACTTGTCATAACGAAGGATATTTAGTTGTTTTCACTTAGACTGGTTGTCAACTAAAGATAGAAAGTTTCTTGTGCCCGAAGATTTAACCCATTAGCTAATATTATTCTATACTCTTAAATTCCTACCTTTCCAAAATTTATTTATCCGAAAAACGCCCATATTGAAATCGGCTGGATTTTGAATTTGACATGCAGATAACCGTTAGCTTATGTTCACATTATTAACAAAAACAATTCAACAGTCGATAAACACGATGAATTTAGGGAGGCTAGAACTTACAACCGAGAATATTACTCAAAAATTAATGAAATATTATATTTAATATTATTAAGTTAATACGGAGTCAATTTGATATTTTCTGCTGCTTTTTGTAAATCATCATCAATGTATGATCGTTACGTATTTCAGCCATCACGATTACGAGATTTAGGGAGATTCAGATATTAGCGCACAATTGAAATATTGGAAGGAGCTTGTTTGGTTCTCATCTGCGCGGCGACTCTATGAGTCCACGTGATCATGTGAATGATTATGATGATGGTTATTTTGATTTAATCATATGGCAATATTATTTTCGTATTAAACCTCTAAATGCTGCAATAAGGATTTTTTATAATGGTAATTTTAGCGTCAACAGTATTCGAATTTCTTAAACGGAGTCCAGTCAAAGACTAGAAACCTGAGACTATTTAGCCCATAGCTGAGGATATTATATGTATCGTTTCCTTTCCTAAGGTCATGGTTACGTAGGTGAATGTCACTGCCTCGAACGGAATTCAAGCTCCGTTCCCCGATTCCAGTATTAGTGGCGATACTTGTTCGAATACCCTTATACCGTATTCTTCACTTTCTATTAATAATACATCAATGTACAACTTCTAAACATGAACGCTTTTAAAAGTAGCAAGTAAAATAAAATCAGTAAATAATTTATGTCCTGATTCATGTTTGCAATTGAAATGTTTGCATCTATGACGATGCATAAAATAAATTCTGTCGAAAAAGGTTTTATTCATATCCCCTTATTTATTTACTGACAGATATTTACATCTGCTTATCTATTTCCTGACATATATTTATATCCGCTTATTTATTTACTGACAGATTTACTGACATATACGCCGACGGGTTTCAACTCGCGTTGTCCTTGTCATGAAGGGCTGTCAGTGAACGGTGACAATTGTGACAATGTGAATATGCATGAGAGTTAATAAGGTAGAGGAAAGCGAGGTCATACTGTCTCTTGTGTACGGTTAAAACTTGCCTAGCCATAGACTAAATTACTTTAACGGCCATATAACTTGCAGGTGCGGATCCTGCAAAGAGGATGAAGAAAACGAGACAGAGAGCTTTTTTGTTTTCTCTAAAGATAAATATCAAATGCGTGTCCGTTGACCTCATCTATTTTTGATGAAATTACGTCGCCAAAGTTGTTTGAACGACGTGCCTGATCGGAATGATTTAGAAAATACAATGATAATCAAAATAATACGTACTTTTTCGGCGACACAAATGCACGATTGAATCATAAATTCTATAAACCAAAAATTGGTGGAACAGCTAGAACGTTTCAGGTTTTTTTTTTATTAAAAGCGGCATTAACACTTTTTAGAAGAATAGTGTTGAATCAAAAACCCATGTTCCAACTCAATATCTATATATGCTTAACGTTTATGTTAAAATAATTTTATAAATCTCTTTTTCCTTTGTCCATAACTATACCAAACAGACGCTCCAGACGTCAGCACTAATGCATTAAAATTTAGCGTATCTTCGTTTGAAGACAAAGTTTAGGAACCCAGTCTTCGTGACCAGTAATTCTCTTGTAAAATCGATACTTATTATTTGAACTCTGCTTGACCCCGTGTGTCAGTGCTATCTTTCTTTTTTTATGTGCAGTGTTATTTCACGGCTATTCAGACGTAATTGGTCTACTCATTAAAACACGTCAAAGTGCTCACCGTTTTTCTGCATTCTGTGTCCCTGTAATTGCCACTCTATGTTTCTGATTCTAAGAATGTGTGTATTTTTATGTTATTAGGTTGGTGCAAAAATAATGACGTTTTCTCACATGTGTTACTATATGCGAAAACGACATTATTTTCGCACCAACCTAATATTTACCTTAAAACGTCCCTGATACTCAAATGCTTCTTCTATGCTATTCTCAGAATTCTTCTGGTGAGCCAATACACTTTTGTCTATTCATCTGTGAGGAAATTGTCCGGCATTCCCAGGCGTATATCAGTCAGTCAGCTATCTTTAAATATGAATGAAAATAAATTATGTTCTTCTTAATGTAGGCTTATTCTTGAGTGCTGCACGTGTTTAGGTAAAATTTAAGTCGCCTGTCGTACATATCCCAGGAGGAAGGAAAGACTTATCTTTTAACTATCGCATCTGCGATCAAAAAAAAAAAAAGAAGAGTGTTTATGTCCTAGAATTTATATATTCATTATATAAATTCTAGGACATAAACACTCAAACAGCGCCTAGTGGATATTCTGTCAGTGAAGGCGAGATAATCTCCATACAAACATAAGTTTGTAAGAAACAGCAAAGATAATGGGGAGAGTACTTATGTATTGTGGAAATATGCAGCCATTGATGCTCTCATATCGATCTCGTTTTAAAAATGGGAGATAATTTGTGTTTGATTTATTGTAATAAATAATAAAGCAAAGTAATCCGAGATTTTAATATTCAGAAATCATCCAATATCTAAGCTTCCCCGTCGTATTACAATGTGTGTGTAGAATAAAATATAATAATTTAAATTTAAGTTTAAGTAGAAGACAGCCTCAGAACCGATAAGCATCAAGGGAACATGGAAATATATCATATTTCTGAAATACGATATATTTTTCATCGTACATTTCAAGTCACTAATTTCACAAGAATTGAAAAGCAAATAAAGAAGATTTGGCCTCGTCTGTTTAATTGGCCAATCAACAACTAGCGAAGAGGTGGGATACCATGTTGGAAAATAAAGCAGTTCGTCTTTCCAAGATGATTCTGTGAGGTTTTGAGCATGGTATGAAGCTGGTGGCTGTTGTGATGCTATTTCATTCACTGTACACTCTCCCTTATAGACAATCTGTCGTCAACATCCTGCTGGAGACTGTAGAACTGTCCCTGTTGCGTTATATCATTTAGCATTACAAAAGAATGAATTTTCGAATGATGAAAATTTATATTTTGGCTTTCAGTGAAAAGTCGAGATGGTCTAAATCTAGGTTATTGTCTTCATGCCAGCCAATGCAAACAACTGCGTAGTTTACCGAACAAAAGATCAACCGAGATAGAATCTTGTCAGAATGGAACAGTCGTAAGAGAAGAAGGAAGAACAAGTTGTGGATTTCAGTCTGTCAGAGACTTTAGGGTGAAATTAAAAGAAAAACGAACAACTATGTAAATATAACAAGCACACCAGTAAACGGGGAAACATATGGGGCAGCGTTCCTGGATGGAGAACAAGGAAACTTCCATAAAAGTCTAGATAGAAAACTGGAATTTAGAAAGAGAAGATACCATCAAGTCATTTGAATACATTTCTGGAGTATCGAGTATTTTTGCTATCACTTGATCTCTAGTTTATAAAGACCGTTATTACAGGAATGAGAACTCTGTACAGATAACAATTTGATATGTCCCAAAGAGCCTTGGAAAGATGGTGAAAGAATTGGAGATTCAAGCTTTAAGTGAATCTATCCAGACAAAATCGTGACTAAAATCAATTAAATGCTGGGCATTGAAGAGAGTAACTATCGTATAATCAAATCACGATAAGTAAGAGAACAACAACAACCACAATAACAACAGTAATAATTAGCAGTACCCATAAAAATATCACAGTTTCTATTGAAATTTCTTCATGAATCCTAACTTTAAAAGATATAATTCATCAGTTAATGTTTGAACATGCCCTTTGCGACTTTTCCAAAGATAAAATGACCCTACAAATTCCGCTATCACACAGTTAAATATTGCCGCTTAACAATTTCAAAGAATTATTTCATTAATAAACGTAAGTAGGAATCAGGAAAGTGGATAAAAAAATTGGTTGGAACCAGTGATTTGACGCAAAGTTTTGCGAGTTCTCGCTACTGTAGACGTGAACAAAAACAAGGAGAATTGTGTTAATGTGAGATGAATGAGCCACCCGGAAGAACCATGGCTGATGAAGCTAGAAAGGTCTACTCCGGTGAACGAATTAAAGGTTTCACTTCGAAATTCCAATCTCCTGAAAAAGGCCGGAGCGTACAACGGCCGAAGCATCGTCAATCTGACAATAACCATGAGGACAACAGTCCGAACAATGCAAATGGTTTAAATAATCACTAAAAGAATGCCATATAATTTTAATCTGTTTTCCCCACAATGAAAAAGGAAGTGTCCTTCATTAATTTCAGGAAATGGCAGAACATGTCGTACCAGATAACTAAAAAAGGAATTATGGAACAAGATTAAAATAAGGTCTGTTTCAAGACAGGCAAAATTATCATGGCTGCTGATCGTTACAGAAGGGAGATGTGACGCACGCACACACACACACACACACACACACACACACACACACACATATATATATATATATATATATATATATATATATATATATATATATTATATACATATATATATATGTACATATATATGTATCTATATATATATATAGAGAGAGAGAGAAAGAGAGGGAGAGAGTGACAGAGAGAGAGAAATAGATGTTACTTCTGATCTTAAATGAAACTGAAATCAATCTAATAAAAAGTGATGAATTATTTTCTAACAAACAAACTTTGCGTGTCTCTCGCTACTCTGTTGCTACTTCCACAGCATATCTTCTGACAAGTTCCATTCCATAGACCTACAACTCTTGATATTTTTACCTGGGACGCACTAAATCACATAGAAAAGGGCCAATCTTTCCAATTTCCTTCGTATTCCTGTAGCAAAAAAAAGTTCCATTCGGGTAGCTTCTTCTTATGAATAAATGCCGAATGTTTTCAAAATTATATACAATCTTGACCTCAAATCTAGGGTTAACCGTTATCGTTCCGATATAGCCCTATGAATCACCCTTAAATTCTGAAGTGCCAAATCTCGTGCACGAAAAAGGGTGCTACTTGATAGAACTTATATGCTTCATACGCTCAAAGCTACTCTTAACCATCGATCGGAGAAGGCGGTTGTATAAATTTGATATAATGGCTATTTCTAAACAGGTTTGGTGACAGGCGTAACATCCATATGAAAGAGACGATCTAACGAGCCTATTTAAAAACATGAGTTTTTTTTATATGTTTTGGTTTGAATAAAATAAATAATGCAATTATAAAACAATAAATTACATTTGCTTGTAAAATGTCTGTAATTCTTTAGCGAAACAAAATCAGTCTGGAGAATTGGCTGACAATCAAACAATTGTTAGAAACATGAGTTCATTAAAGTATTCATTTGAATAAATGATCACAGCATTAACTTGAAATATTCATAAAAATGTAGTTTTGTCAGAGGTTATCGTATACTTTAGTCTAATTTAATTTACAAGTAAGCGTATGTATCTTGTTCGTCTGAGGTTGTAAACTGCGTCTAGAGATTATATGCAAGTTATGAATTCGTATAAAGGGTTGCGTCTTTAATGTTAAATGTCCTATTATGATGTTGTTTAGATTCTACACAATATTGTTTAGTTAGATATATAGTGATAGAGAAAAGTATTGTTTTTGGTTGGAAAAAATGTACGATGTTAACAAAACAGACTAATTTGACTGTCAGTAGTTTATTTGCAGCTATTTATTTTGATACTTTTACATTATTGTACCTTGTAAATCTAACGTTAAAAATAATATGAAAAGATTTTAGAACAAATTCGTCAATTTCTTAAAGAGAAACATAAAAAAAACATTTTATTTTAAAAATAAAAGATATATTAACAAAAAATAATAAGAACCTCCTAAAATTTATTGCACAAATGCTCCTTTCTTTTCAATAACGCTTAGCAGCCTATTTCAACATCTGATGTTAGATTTTCAATTTTAGCGGCTAGTAGGTCACACTTTCTGTTGAATTGCCTTTCATTAGAATAAATATCTCTCTTGAGAATGCTCCACAGGTTCTCAATGGGATTCAAGTCACAGCTATTTGAAGGCCAGTCCATAAGTGAATCTTCAACAAATCATTTTTCTTTCAACCAGGATTTAGTAAACTTTGATGCATGACTTGGTGCGTTGTCTTGCATGAAGATGATAGATCTACGCTCTACTAAAGACTGGTTATCAAGCCATTCAAAGAAATATTGGTCTAGAAAATCACAGTCACTTTAGGAATACATTTTAACCCCGTCTTTCAGTTTAAATGGACACACAAGCTCATTACTAATAATCCTAGCCCATATCATGATCCCACCGCCGCCTTGTTTGCATTCAAAAAATTTTCTTGCAAAGCCATCCTCGAGCCCATCCATCGGGGCCCATCGAGGGTGATCCTTGATTCGTCTGGAAAAAGCACTTTACTGAAATCAGTTTTCATGTATTTTTTTGCCCACTGCAATCTTCTTTCCTTATGTTTTTTTTCTTTTGTTAAAATGGGTTTCTTTATTTGATTTTTTACATCAGCAAACATCCTTAATGCTTTACACCTTGTTTCCCTTGACACCTTAGGAGCAACAGCGGCAACAAATATGAACGCACTTGACGAATTTGGGTTTCTTATTAATTCTCTTCGGATATGTGATAGATTTCGCTTTGTCAAATTCCTGAATTCAGCCTGAGACTCTTTTTCCTTGGTTGAATTCCCATTTGAGATATTTTCTTGACTGTTCGATGATCCTTAGAAATTTGAAGCGAAGACTTTCCTTTGCTAATTTCTTTGCTTATATAGTTCTTTTCATTCATTGTTAGTTCTTTTTTACGAGCCATAATACTAAATTCTAGTTCTTGAAAATAATCTCTTGACACTGCAAATTGCTATAATTACTGAAAAAAATACTAAATATCAATCTGAAATTGAAAATTGAAGACTCAATTTCTTTCATTCTTAATCACTATACATAATAGTACAAATTATTTCATTGGATAGCGCATATCTATGAATTAAACATAAAATATTTGACAATACCTCTTTTGCATATAATCTCTACATGCAGTTTATAAGCTTAAGAAATACATGGCGAAATATATTGCGCATATGCAAGGTGGTGATTTCTGGTCGGACCAAGAATCACTCCAAATTATAAGAAAATTTACAGTTTTGACAGTTGAGCAGATTATGTCAAGATGGTAGGCCGTGGAGTTTGAAATCTCTATGGTATTTCTCCGATTATTGCTTTTCGTAACAGTTGAGTTAATTCACCTCATGTAACAAGGGAATTTATCCTGGTATTACATGCAAGTTAAATGTACGAAAATGTCTGCAACTCATTCTATAATATTGTAAATATAAGTTATACATTATTGGTTAAGTTATAATATTTGTTTTAATATCTAGGTATGAAAAACAAAAAACAAATACTAATATTACCTACGTAGCAGAAAACCAAAAGAGTCAAATAAAACATAGAAAGTTCCAGTCAAATAAAGACGTATGATAATCTTATGTATTTTTATATCGTAAACATTTGAAATATTGTATTTCAGATTTTACAACGTTGTCCTCTTAGCAACGTATGATTCTCATGATAATTGATAATCGAATATTCATTATTTTCGATGAATGTAATATTTAAATCTATTACATTTCACTATTTATTAATTCTATGTGCAAAACTTTTTGTATAATAACATACCACATTACCACTACAAAATATTAAGCATAATAATAGCCAAAGACGACTTTCAGAAACTGCCTGATTTACAATTTTGCACTCAGTCACTTTTGAACGATATGCATATAACACTTTCCTTCTATCATCTCTAATCTGAATCAACACAAACTATATGGACCTGATGGTCCCCCGGTAATAGTCATTACAAAATGTGCACCCGGTCTGGCTCCTGATCTCTCTATACTGTACAAGGAATGCCTCGCTGCTTCTTGTTTTCGTCTTCTGTTGATCCAGTCTTTAAAAGTCAGATTAACTGTCTGACCCTTCTAACTATAAGTCTATTAGCTTTCTACCTATACTCGATGCCCTATTCAATTCTGAATTGTTTAAGCATCTCCCGTCACAGGTTTTCGTTTCTCTTTGTGAGCTGCTGATTTTATGCTGAAAGAGCTTTAGATAAAACTCCGTAAAACTAGTGAAGGCCGGACTGTTGCTTTGAACATCTCGAAAGCTTTTGAAAGGGTTTAGCATACCAATTTGAAAAGCTATGTTTCCAGTGAAGCACATTGAAGTAATAGATAGTGGCTTGGATTGAGGAATCACAGAGCCTAGTTCGAATTCCAGTCGAATCCAAAACATGCACTTACGTGCTAATATACTTGTGTAAGTTATGAATCATCGTCTTCTCCCTCCAGGACAGATTGGGTTCTGTAGCTTGGATGTCAACTGGACTGCGGGAAAAAAAATCTGCGTCATCAGTCGTGTATCGAAAAATGCATGATTGCCAAAGCGTGTATCACGCATGGCATATAAATGACTGATATTTCGGGAGGAAAGTCTTGAAGTGATTAAGGTTTTCTTGTCAAATCGCAAAATGAAAAGTATATTGAACTCATGCACTTCTAAAATATTTTTGTACGAATGCATGTGTGTCCCAGGGCTCTATCCTTGCATCTCTATTTTTCCTAGTTGTCTTCAATGACTTTCCAGGTGACATTAGTTCTCAACTTGGTATCTATTCTGATGACCATTTACTCCTGCGTCGATAGAAAGTCTGACCAGTTCTATTAAGTTAAATTGGTAGCTGATAAAACAAACGACCTACAGTCAATTGTGAACTTAGGCAAGAAAAGTCATATCAATATTAACTCATCTAAACCAAAATTCGTCTATATTAATTACCTGAAAGACTCCTTCTTGCCTCCTATCTGCATAGATGATATTAACATCTATGTGTATAGCTCTTTACGACTTTTTGGTCTAATATTCTCGCGTGATATGAAGAGGAAAGATTATATTGAATCCAGAGCTAGTTATGCTGTTAGGAAGATTGTTTCACTGTCTAGTTCTATAATATTTTTCTCCACAGAATCTATTTTACATATTCATGTTTACCATTCCTTCATGATTTGAATATTGCTGCCACATCTTATCCGGTGGCCCTGCTGTTTATTTAACTATTCTTGATAAAATCCAAACAATAATCAGTAATATATCATTGGTCATGATCTGACGTCATGGCTTCTGTCGCTTTCCCATCGGCGCAAAATTGGATTATTAATAAACAAACGTCATCCAGTCCGTTATAAATAAATTATTTTATTAATGTGCACAATTGATAAAGGTAAGGCGAAAACTGAGAGATTTGAGTCAACACATTTGGACACCGCGGATCACGTAAAATTTTTTGTCGACCTGTATATTTCTGCATGATAACATTTTTTAGGACAATCAGCTTTTGTTAATATAGATATCAGCAGAAAGCACATTAAGAGCAATAAATTAAATTTTCACAAAAACTTAACTCAATTTTTAGTTTTTGCAGAGATTACGCCCACACGTCAAAGATTTTAAATGTAGAATTTAAAGATCAATTCAGCTGACAATTTGACGTTATCTCTTCGAAACTCAGAATAGAGATAAGATGAATGAACATTTAATTTAACACACACACATACAAACACACATACATATAAGTGGGTATATATATATATATATACATATATATATATATATATATATATATATATATATATATATATATATATATATAACAAACATTACTGAAATATTATGCGCGCAACATCACGACCTAACATGCGCAAGTGAAAGATTTGCGTAGTTGTTCATAACGATTTTTAAGAGCGCGTCAATCACGGCAAACTCGTTCAGGAACTTTCATTACGGACAGAAGCTGCAAAGAGGAACAATCGTTTTATTTATTTCATTAAGAATTTACAAAGAGGAACGATCAATTATTATTATTATTATTATTATTATTATTATTATTATTATTTTATATACCCTGCCTGGTGGCAAAAGCTGCTAGTGGCGCCTGGGGTGGCGGTCCCGCCATAGCCACCGAAACCGTGAGATCACCCCTGGTCGGCGGCTGATGAAGACAGAGTATCGCACGTGATAACACAGGTTGTATGTTAAAAAAATACACACACACACACACACACATATATATATATATATATATATATATATATGCGTGTGTGTGTGTATATATATATATATATATATATATATATGTGTGTGTGTGTGTGTGTATATATATATATATATATATATATATATATATATATATATATATATATATATATATATACAAATATAGATAACTAGACTCGTTGCGAAAAACCCTCGAATTTTTGATTTGCAAATAATCAAATGAGTCTCGAGGGAAAAAAAGGTTTTAAAAAAAGAAAGAGCTACAAACATGAAATACTGTCGAACAAATCGCACAGATGCAGGTCTGAAGCCCAAAGAAAAAAAACCCCGATACGAGTCGACAACTAACTAACAAAAGAGCTTAATACAATCATAGAGCAGACCTAGATACAACTAGTGATCCAGACAAACCTACCTCGGTTTCACCTAAACGGATCGTCAATGAAAGTAAGGCTTACTTTCCCTGACAATCCATTTAGGTGAAAGATAGGTAGGTCTGTCTGGCTCACCAGGTGTATCTATATATATATATATATATATATATATAAATATATAAATATATATATATATATATATATATATATATATATGAATGTGAATGTTTTTTGTGTGTGTATGTATAATTAATTCTAATTGTAATACAATTAATACTAAAATGCATTATTGTTTAATCTCCAAATTCGCGCAATAATTTGTTCTATAACCCTTTATGTAATGCTTCGGTATTCGTAAATGGATCTTATTTTTATTTAGCCGAAGTTAAAAAGCAGGTCAAGATGCTATGCATGGCTTATGGTTTTATAAGAATTGTTCACTCACGGACAACATAATCTGGAGATGGAAGCTTCGATTCCCGAAGTAATATTGCGAACACTTAACCATAATGATTAATGGATGAAAATCAACTGGAAATAATTTTGTGCCTAAATCTATGAAGAAAATTTTGATTTCAAACACCAAATGCATCGCAACAAAATTATGTGAGTTATGAAAATCTGACAGAATGAAGTCTGTCTGAAAGAAAAATATGAAAACCATATTTTGAAGGTGTAATATTCTAGGTTGATATCTAGTACGAATCACTCTAACTCATATAGGAGAGAAAAGTTTATCTTTATAATTTTGTAAATTTGATGTCGATGTTCGACGCCCTCTTCCAAGATGTCCTTAGCCAGCATACACGAGTAGGCTAAAAAAAGTAACAGAAAAATGAAAATCCTAGGATCTCTAGAACAGAAGAGCGCAACCCGTACCTGACCATGGTGAGCACACCAGCAGCAACAGACTGGGTGCGGCGATACCAGGGTCCCTCCAGTAGACTCGGGCAGGCATTTACATGCAACCAGAAGAAAATATATACGACCATTAGATATCGACAACCTCGGAGGAACAATCTTACTTAAAGTAAGCATTTTGTCGTAGGCAGAGATAGACGAAAATATGCTAAACATATTCTAACATTTGATGAAGATGCTGAATCACGGCTGATACTAATTAAAATATCGAAAATTTCCTTTTGAAATTTGAAAAAAATAGAAAAGCATTTTATTTTCCGAAACCTACCGAAACAAATTAAAATAAGATTTTAAAATCCTGCATTATGCAGACCAATTTTCAAACATCTGTGAAACTGTTATACTATTTTTAAATATATATAAAACTGTGCAACCCCCAGGCTAATTTATATGTAAGGTAATAAAAAAAAAAAAACAAGATATCTGATTTTTGAAAAACGGGTTCTGTGATATTTACGACTAAACGGAATAGCCAAACAGGATCCGTAGAAATAAATGATTTTATATATTTCGTAAAAAAATATTACAAAATTGAATCCTTTCTGACGCATTTACAAATCCGCATACGTTTACCCATTTCAAAAAGAAATTCACCACGATAATATGCAAGCAGAATTTAATCTAATTTGCCCATTTTGCTTGTTACAATATTAAAGTTATGAATAGAGAAATATGCAATACCGGTATGTCATAAAATTAAACAAAGCTTGAAAATAAAACTTAAACACTGAACAGGGATTTTTCATTAGGTTTGAATGCAGAAATAAATAACGTCTTACGAAACAATAAAGCATGAAGAAAGAAAAGAAAAACGCCGAAAATATTTTGGAGGTACAGTGAGTTAATATTAAATGAAAGCTAAAAAGGCTCGTTTATATATATATATATATATATATATATATATATATATATATATATATATATATATATATATATATACAAAATTGTAATTGGTAGGGATTATTCCAAATAGGAGTGATAGAGGAAGGGATGAAGAAAAGGAAAGGGGAGACATCGATTGACATTACATTTGAATAGTTGGAGATTAAAGCTATCAAGGAAACTAGAAAAGGGAAGGGGTTTCCACAGACTAGAAGTGCAAGACATGATGCTATTGGAGTAGAAGTGACGGCTACGTTTAACGGCTTCGAAAGTGAAAGCGTAAAAGTGAAAGCGAAAGTGAAAGCGTTAACGCGAGATGCCAGCCTAATTGAACGTTTAAATTCATGAAATCTGGAAACCAGCGAAAGCAGCTCATCAGAGCAGTTAATCTGAAAGTAAAAAAGAAAAAGGGAGGAGACGGCACGTCTGTGAGAGAGCGACACAACCGAGATGCAAGTTCGGGGTCAATTATATTCTATATCCGTCTCTGGATTATATCAATGACTTTGAGATAAACAGACAGGGCTCCAGACCATAAATGGCAGCAATACTCCATGCAAGGACAAATAGTTGATTTATACATTTGAAGGATCGACGCCGGCGAGAAAAAATTCCTTGCACGACACAAGGAGCAAACTTTCCTTGCGGTGGACGATGCTATTGACTCAATGTATTTTTACCATCTCAGGTCAGCAGTCAATGTGAGAACGAGCAGTCGCAACGAGGTGTTCCCGTGTAGAGCATCAGACATTCAAATGTGGTGAGTAATAGAGAGAAGTTTTGTTTTTGAGGCATTAGAGTTAACCAGCCAATTCCTGCCCCAGTCCACAACCGATTGGAAGTCTTTTTCGAGATAAACGGCCAGGTTACTTTTGTCAGCGACACTAGATTTGTTTTTGAGGCAGGAATAAATAGTAGCGTCGTCCGTGTAGATGCCTACTTGGGGACCTTTGACGTCAGGAAAATCGTTGATGAAGATAAGTAACAGAGTAGGGCCTCGAATAGACCGTTGGGGAACACCTGCGTTTGTGGGTTAGGAGCTGGAGGAGAATCTGTTGAGAACGACCTTCAATACTCTGTTTGACAGTAATGATTTTATTAAGTCAAACAATCGATCTGAAATTACATAACCCTGAATTTTGCGAAGAAGGCTGGCATGGCATACGCTATCAAAAGCTTTGGAGATATCTAAAGCCACGGCACGAGCTTCTCCGTTATTATGAAGAGCTTGGTAAACATTTTCAGATATGGCTCTAAGCACAGCAGATGTAGAACGGGAAAAGCGGAAACCATATTCCTTATCTGAAAGCAGATCATGGGATATAAGCTGCTTAACCACTTCGGCGTTGATTAAAGATTCGAAGACTTCGCCGAAGAGTGGTAGGAGACTGATAGGACGGTAGTTAGAAGGGTCAGAAGGGTATCCAGAGTACTTAAAGACAGGAACAATTGATGAGAACATCTAAGAGTCTGGAAAACAAGATTCATTGTGGCAGTAGTTATATAATTTGGAGAAGTCAGGGGCCAGCTCAGGCGCAAATTTCTTCAGGACAATGTCTGGTATCCCGTCTCCAACACTAGATTTGTGGGGGACTAAATTAGAGATAATGCGCAATACCGATGACGGGGTTATGTGTAACTCGCTCAATAGAGACTCGGTTCAAAGGGGAAAATCGGGTGTGGGTACACCGGAAGAGACGAGCGTTGAATCGAATGGAAATATCCGAGAAAAGCATTCAGCCTTGTCGGCAGAAGAGGTCAGAACCTCAAACTGGCTGAATAAAGCAGGAGGTATAGAGGGTTTGCTATTGTTAAGTACGCCCTTGCAGAGACGCCAATAATCCCTGGAGCCGAATTTGCGAGATACAATACGTTCTTTCATTCGAGCAGCAAATAGTGACTTTGCTCCATTTTGCTTACACTCTTTATGGGCAGAATCAAAGAGACGTCTCTTGCAGTCAGACATGTCGTTACGATATAGATCGAAGACGTGCTTCCAATGAGCAATGGCAGCTGATCAAGCATCGAAGAAGCAAGGGGAGCGGCGCGATTTGACCTCATATTTCCTTGAGCGGAGGAAAGCCTCGATTCCAGCTTTAAACTAGGAGGAGACCCCAGAAACGCATTCTTGAACGGGGACATCGCGAAGGAAATCCCGGAAAGAGTCCCAAATTTCTCGTTGATAGCAGAACGTGTTTCTAGTGGTACGAGTTTTTTTGCAGGTGGTGCAGTTGAAAGAGATGTTGACAGACACTACAGCATGATCGGAGTTGCCAAGAGGTCAGAGCTGCGTGGGGCAACAGGACTCGGAGTTGGAGATAACACATAGATCGAGAAGAGAAGCCTTACCTCCTGGTTGTAAGGAAAACGTGTGGGGAAGTCAACTATCTGCATGAGGGATTGAGCAATTGAGCAATTGAAAAAATAATTTTTTTATGATTGCAAGGTCAGTAGTAGCCTTTTTACGCCACTTGGTATGATGGGCGATAAAATCACCAATGACGAATATGTGAACAAATGGATGGAGAGAGAGTGAGCCTTGTCAATGCTGCCAAAAATGCATTCGATTAAACCACAATCTCGGGAGTATAGAGAGCGATAAAGGAAAAAGAGCTAGCTTACAGCATTGAGAAGAGATAACCGGAGACACATGTACGAATAGTCTGGATATTCAAAGACAGCTCTCTAGGAAGCGGAAGATGGTTCTTGACGTAAATACCAAGGCCATGCATGTGCATTTGATAGTCTATTCCAAGGATAGAAAATTAGTCGGGGATCGAGAGGTCAGAGGAGGAGATAGATGAGTCTATCCGGGCAGTTCAAAATGAGGAAAGATTCCACACTGCAGAAAATGGTTCTAATGCCATGGATGTTAGAAAATGAAATTTTAAAGGGTTTAGGTGATTTTTTTAAGGGCAGGTTTAGGTTTTCATTTTGGATCGTCGTTAGTTACCAAGAATTGTAATTACGGTATTAAAAATTGTGAAGACCTGAAGTAGAAGAAGGAGGCGCAACCTGCAACATATGTGGCCTCAGGTATCCCAACCGGAGCTGAATACAGGGACACCTTTCCAAGCGCGACATGGCACTAAAGACACCCCGGTACTATACAACTCTTGATCAGAGTGGCCGCTGAAGACCCTGCGCAAGAGTTAGGGCTCCTAACTAGCAGTCGGAAAAGAGAAAAGAGAGGGAGAGTTCCGGCAGACACTTCCTGAACAAGAAAAAAGATGTAAGTCTCTACTCTTGTCCAAGAGAATGGGGAGGAGTATTGATCCAACGATAGGAAAGCCTACCTACTGCTATTACACAGACAAACACACACACTCACACATACACACGCACACAAGAAGGCCGGAGCTGACAAGAAGTCCAAGCTGAAAGCTGAAGAGGTACTTACCAAGGGATGGGAATGAGATTTTATTTTTATTTTCCCTTCGATTGCATTGTTTCAGTATAAGTACCATTGTCCTATCCTAAAAACAAATTTAGTTATCCAGCATTGTGGATATGGCATACAATTCTACTTACATATAGAAGTTAGGGTTCACATTTGCCGCCATCTATTCTCATGGTCAGTTAGTGAATTGTTGAGGCTGCCTTATATATATATATATATATATGAAAGATTGGTTGCTACCCATATATATATATATATATATATATATATATATATATATATATATATATATAAACTGATGATGGTGCATATGAAAATTATTTAGGTATGCAATCATCTCCAAGCACTCTCATAAGAGTAGATTTGCTTTGCCATGTAAAACTATTTTCCTCTATCATGTTCTGTTTAATATATATATATATATAGCGGTATCTGTTCCAGAGTGAATGTAAAAACACCACCCACGTATTTTGCACACTGCTATCAACAGTGTTTTTTTTTTTTTTTTGTAAATTCGGTCTTATCTTATTTTTTTTATTCGTATCTTTCTCGTGAAATTTTTTCTTCAGATAATTTCTTTTGAAAATTGTTTCTTAATAAATAAATATAATCAATACAGCGATATCATACGTAAAAGAAAACGTAACATTTGACAAAAAATAATATATAATTGGAGATCCCATAGATAGTACAAAAGCAATCTAAACAGAAACACAGGAAGCGAAAAAATGGATTTTTTTAATCGAATTTACAGCAAGCAATGCAGTAAAGCACTATGACACAGGGGATTACTCGTTGTGAAAGAATTACAAAATAGAAACTTTAGTAAGGAGTACGAGAGGATAGAAGCGTAATCAGGAAGACAATAATGATAGACATTTTGAATTTTTGAAGATTGAAGTTAACTGGAAAACATAAAACTGGAGCAGAGTTCAAGAAGCAAGGAGTTCGGGAAAAGAAACTGTTAGTATAGAACATACGGTTACATCTGCAAATTCAACGTTAATTTAACGTCAGTCTCATAAGCGAATATATGATAAAGACTCGGTACGATAGTGATGTGTTCATCCGAACAATTGTTGACCATGTTTTCTGTGGTCTCCGAATATGGAATCCAGTGAAGTCCGTAATCGCTTCAATATCAGAGGTTGGCAGTGTAGATTCGGAGAAAATAGCGGCTGTTAATTCTTTAAGTCTTCGATATCAGGTTCGTAGTGAAGATAATTTGCGAGAAAAAAGAAAATGGCTGCCTTTATACACATCGTATTGAATATTTTGTCCTCTCTGATCTGTTAACCCTTCTATTGGTGGACTATAAAATGAGTCAAGTCATTTTGGCTAGCTCACTAGTAAACACATATAAACTGTAACAACAATATCCATGAAAGTATTTATAGAAAAGGCACATGGAATGAATTTTAGGGCGATGAGAAATTGACTGAAGGTGGGACGCTTGGTCAGGTCCGATAACATTGCTAATTCTCTTTGGGTTTTATCAAGAATCTCCAAATATATGTCACAAACACCGGACCATATGTGGCAGAAGTATTCTAAGCATGGACGACCGGTAGTCTTATAGACATGCAGGATAGATTCTGGAGTGAAGAACTGTGTAGCACGACATAATGAACGAACTTTCTTAGCAGCTGACATAACAATTGATTCAATATAGTCTTTCCGCTTCATGTAAACAGAATATTATCGGCCGTGAAGGCGTAACGATTCACTATCCTCGAGGTCAACATCTGCCATACTGATAAAAGGTAGAAAGGGGTCTATCAGATGAAATGGTCTTAACATAGCTGTGAAAATATCCTGTCAATAATATAGACCTTGACTAATTTGGGAGAAAATGATAAAAAAAATAATGAAAAAAAAATGCTGCACTTAAACCAAAACCGAAAAACAATTAACATAACAATTATTAACATAGTCTAAAGATGGAAAAATAATATAAATTTGTATAAAAAAATTAAACGGGTGATAATTTTGAAAATTAAAAAACAGTAATTGTGACGCAAATCTTTGCTAATAAAAAGGTTCGATCTTAAAAACAATCGGTTAATAAACACTTAATGTAATCCTTGAATTTTAATATCTGTGATTGATAATTCTGTCACTAACAGGTAAAACCTCACAACCGACAACCTCCAGACGACAGCTTTTAATTCAAGATATAAAATTGTATTAATGCATGAGTATTTTGAAAACATGACAGTAGTAAACAAGTTACCGGATTATCTATATAACGATCATATCCAGAATCAGAAATTGTAAGGCCATTGATAAGATTGAAATATTTTTATATGCGAATAAAAGTGAAAACGAGTCCACTTCAAGTACTAAATTAATTATTAATTACCAAAAGTAAAGTGGAAACAGAAATACAAAAAATACAAAAAAAAAAAAATGTGATTGCATTGAAGATGAAAATTCAGTGAATAAAAGTGAGAAAATATAACTGATATGGTCCGGTTGCTTTTACTACGATGATGGTCCAATGTAGAACCAATAAAGAAGAACTAGAATACGGATATAGAATAACACAGATATATTACAAACAGGAATATATACAGAGAGGTAGAAAGTGTTAGTACGAACAATCAGGTTTAGTAGTAATTGTCTGAACGCGACTGTTTCGGACTGCCTCTGACTCCACTGACTGACTCGCTCGCTCTGACTGACTGGACTTCACTCCAGACTTCAGACTGAACAGTATTCAGTTACCCCCCGATGAGGGCATCATGTGGCACAAGGCCGGTTTAACGTGGGATCTCCGAGCCTATAGGCGCAGCCAAAAATATGCCCTTTAAACCCGTATAAACTGGTTCAGATTCAGTTTACCTCCCGCCATTCGTCGTAGCCTCGTTCGGGTTCTTCTCCCCGAAAGCAAAGAGTTCAACCGATCAGTCGATCAGCCGGTCGCCCGACTTCGACTAAACGGTATTTAGTCACCCCCACCACGAGGGCATCATGTGGCACAAGGCCGGTTTAACGTGGGGCTTCCGAGCCCGTGAGATCGGGCAGAAATATGCCCTTTGAACCCGTATAAACGGGTTCAGGGTCGATCTACCACCCCGAAAGAGACTCCGCTCTTCGGCGTAGCCTCCTTCGGGTTCCTCCCCGCCCGTAGCCGTAGGCAGAGAGTTCAACCGATCAGTCGATCAGCCGGTCGCCCGACTTCGGACTGAACGGTATTTAGTCACCCCCCACGAGGGCATCATGGTAAGGTCCCGTAACAATATTTACAGACACACTATCTCTGATATTGAGCACTTTATCCCTTAAATATATCACACCTTATGACTATATTATTTCTTAAATATATATATATATATATATATATATATATATATATATATATATATTTATATATATATAAAATATGCGTATATATATATATATATATATATATATATATATATATATATATATATATATATATTTATATATATTTATATATATATATTATTTATATATTATATATACGTGGTACTTATTGGAAATCGCTCAGTATCATTCATCGAGCTAACATACTTGTATCGATGTGAATTTGTGATCTGGGTTTCACACACTTGCTATCGTCATACAAACCATCTGGCAAGTGCGTGAAAGCCAGGGTCACAAACTCACATCAATACAACTAAGTGTGTGTGTGTGTATATATATATATATATATATATATATATATATATATATATATATATATATATATATATATATATACACCAGTTTCTTCTGCGAGCACCTGTTTGTCTGTGTTCATATTCATGATGATTTATGTGTGAGCATATCTGTGCGTGCCTGCCTGCTCGCGCGTGAGTGTGCGCGCACGAACTTTCACGATGTGTTTATATGACAATTCTTTTTACTTATTAACAACGCTGTTACACGCTTAATAGATTTTCAAGTGGGCGGTTGCTTATTATTGCGTTTTGAAGCTGTGTTGTTTCTTTCACATTTTTCTACAGAAATCGGTCAGGGTTTTGACAGTTCCTAACAATTTAATCAATTTTTGTTTACGAAATCATTTACCTTTTGAAATTCAATCACCTGTATTTTCTTCTCCATTCATATATTTTTTTATGTTAAAAGGAAACAATAAAAATATGTAGAAAGCGAAAATGTGTTAGAAACATCTCTTGCAAGGGGTAAATTAATCGGAAATGTTGTTATTATGTATACTAAAAATATATTTTTAACATTGGTAATAGAGCGATGTAAGAATTTTCAAGCCAAATACGGCCATGTCAGCAAACAGATGGATTGATTGACAAAGGTAACTCAACGTGGAGCATTGGAAAAAAAAGACAAATTTTAATCGCAACGGAAAATGTAAGAAAATAAATATGCAAATTGTGCATTATCAAATCCTAGTGTATGATAATGTGACTATATTATTTGCATGTAGAATTTTATCATATTCGTTGTGTGTGCTCTTACTCTCCTTAACTAATGTATTAAGTTGGTGCAAGAATAATGACGTAATAATGTCGTTTTTTGACGTATTTTTAACGTCAAAAAACGACATTATTGCGTCATTATTTTTGCATCAACCTAAGAAATATAATATCTAATAATCTTGTAGTCATCAATAATAGAGATACATTCTTGCAACAAAAAGATCGGACATTACCCTCTCCAGACAGTACATAGTTACTTGAATTCTGTGGAACAATAAAGAATTCTTACGTGGAACCAACTTGCGGATCCAGTCCTTTCTGTACATCAAAAATATCACATGGCTAAATCTCATCAGGCAGATAGCAATCCTCATGACCGCTGCACATCACCGCATGAATCACGCAAGCGTGATGCATACGAGACGCCTAACAATATATATCAGAGAGGAAAGACTTGTCAATAGTTACTAATGATGCCATCTTTACGATGTAACAGTCTCATCAAACACGTTTTTTTCTGTAGATATATCACAATGCAGAGAAAAAGCGAAAAGGCTGTCTAGGAATACAAATGCAATACTTACATAGACAGGTCGCATTAGCTGTATCCATGCTTCATTGGTTATTTATTTTTAAGCAACTTATGCATTATATGTGCAGAAGATTGATGAGTTGAATGTAAGATAGAAGCGAATATGCAGTTTGCATCTAAAAAGCTAATGAGTGTTGTCAATGGATCTCTTTATATGTATTTATTTTCACTGTTGAAAAGTATAGCAATATCATGTTTACATGATTCCAATCAGGTCAGCTCTCCAAGAAGAAAATATATAATAAGTTTATAATAGATATGATATCTTGAAAAACATCCTTGTCATGATATATAATAGATAAATGACAGATGTTTTGAATTTGTGGCTATGAATAATAAAAACCATGATTATATCGTCTCGCGTTATACAATGTTACGCCTCACAATCACCGATCATAAATATTCGAAACTTGCCTCAAGTTCATTTCGCTTAAATGTAAGAGTTTAATTAGTTTAATTATATTAACAACTATACTTTCATGTAGACTATCTGTCTATTCTACATGCATTTTCACGGCAAGTGTTCCGACAAGCTACTTCTGCTGGTTAACAAACTGCATGAATTTAAGTAAACTAAAAGGCTGGCATCTCAGTCCTACGCTTTCACTGTCGAAACGGTTAAATGTAACCGCCTCTTCTAGTCAGGTTCTTTTCTCGCACTTCCCGTCTGTGGAACTCCATTCCTCTTGCTTACTTCCCGGATAACTATAATCTTCAAATATTCAAATGTAATGTCAATCGATATTTTCTGATACCTTGATATTTTTCCCCGTCCTTCTCTGTATCCATTTTCCAAACACGCCTCTTTACACTTGTCCTCTGTAACCCCGTGCATGACAGCGGCACTCACACCTTGTTTGGTGTTAATTGCTTTAAAATAAAAACCGGAAATATATAATGAAACTTGCGTAAAATATATCATTTTGTATGAGGATATTTATCGAAATGTTTCAAGAAATTAATTCATGAAATTACATCCTCGAAAACAAAAAGAAATCATTAGAGTTTCAACTGTGGACATTTCGACGTGGTGTAATTTTTAGCAAATGTATCTCGCTAGATTGATTACAACTGAATAATGTGTTCAATCCCCACTGTGTAACGCATATTTTCGGCATAGTGCAACCTGCATATAACACTTACAAAATGAGAACTGCGAAGTGGATTATGGTTAGTTAATTTTGTCTCACTTGAATAATTATGACTGAATAGGGAGTTAGAACAACACTGTATGCCCAATACGATCGGCCTTGTGCCATGTCTAGGCTACACGTAAAAAATCACCATTAAAGCTCCTGTAATTAGTTCAAGTTGGATTCTTATAGCCGTTTTTTTCTTCCCTTTGTTTATCGGCTGAATTTTATAAAGTTATATATATATATGTATCCGGTTGGTGCATAAGTATCAGGTGTTTTTGTACGCGAG
>OZ010573.1:47359894-47369894 GCA_963932145.1 Acanthosepion lycidas | reverse complement strand
TCGCGACCCATTCGTACATTACATTTTACACATTCACCAAAAGAACTCGTCCATCACCAAACAATCCTTCAACCACCATAATACCACGTGCTCTCAAGGGAGACCTACCAAAATCGCGCCCCATACCATGAAAATTCTAATGATGATATATATATATACAATTCTAATAATGATAAAATGAGAGGGGAGGGAAATGAACCCAATAATAAACTTAAAATAAACACAAATACAAACTAAACATAATTGATGTTAGTAGGGACCGTCCAACCCATAAAACAGAGAGGCCGCTGTATTCTGCCCAGGGGACAAAATCAAGAGACGCTCTCGCTAAGGGAGTGGGAAAAAGTATAAAATATTAGGCTGGAATGGGAAAATATAAAACTGACCCAGTCGAGATGAAAATGGGGCGGGGGTCAAAACAAACTGGGGAGGATGGGAATCTCGACTTGGATCATAACCAAAGAACGGCCGGGATGCAGGCCAGGAACAACACTTACTCACATTAACTAGGTACACTGAAGCTTGTCTAACCTAACCAAGGGGAGGGTTCCACAGGAAGCCACCCCGATGTGCAATAGGTTGACCTAGAAGAGAAAATCAAGGCTAGCCCCGTTCACACGAAGCAAGCTCGCTTCTTTTACCCACCTTTCGCTAAAGACTGTCGAATGCAATCGTTTTCTATCCGATCTAATCTTCATCTTGAGCTGATGCTCAAAGAATCGAATCAGATCCGAATGAGAAAGACGATTGCCTCGCAAGACTTCCTCCTTTCGCGTCGTCCAAATCACCATTCGAGCTGTGGCCATCAGCGTCAGAAACACCATCCGTTTCATCCCGGAATACGGTGGCGACACATTGTCACACGCGTATGCGCGATCAATGGACACAAGCTGTTCGGGAGCGAGACGAGCCGTCAGCTCGCCGACATGGTCCCATAAGGGGCGGACCTGGGGGCAATGGTAGAAGGCGTGCGCAGCCGTTTCCTCTAAGCCAAGGCCACACCGTTCACAGTCTGGCAAATCCGCCAAGCCCCATATGAAAGCCTTGTCGTTGAGAGGCAGCCGATTCCGAGCCAATCGCCAGGTAAGCGAAAACTCAGGGTTACTGAGGTAATCCGCCGCTGGCGCCCAAGACAAGTAGGAGCAGTACTCCTCCTCCGACAAGCCGAGCGTATCTCGTAGGAGATCCTTCGCGGGCCTCTCCACTAATTCACGATAGAAGACCTTCCTAGGCCGAGAAAGGTCACTGGACCGGGGAACGGCCCTCAAGGCCGACCGACACTCGCGAAGGAAAACCGATTGATCCCGGGGTTTACGACCGCGCTCAACCCGCGAGATTGGGGGACTGATGGTAAGGCCAGGGAACGCGTCCCTAACAATCCCCTCCAGAATATGATCTCCTCCAGTCAATGCACGGCGTAGGAAAGCCAACCTAGAGGCACGGATGTGACTCGGCAGCTGCGGCATTCCCAGCCCCCCATGACACGGACGTTTAGTGCAGACTCGTCTGTCGACCCGATTCCCGCGTCCCCTCCATAAAATGGAGGATAGCGATTGCTCGAGCGCCTTCTTGTGAGTCTTACAGAGAGGAAGTACGGACAATCGATAAAGAATCAGGGGGAAAATGTATGTAGCACACACCTCCGCCCTGCCCTTCACGGACAACCTCCGTCGATTCCAAGTCTGACCGGCGGAATCGACCTTTGCTCGTACTTCAGACCAATTCTTCTCCAGCTGGAGGTCAGGCCCAAACCACACTCCAAGAATGCGGACAGGACCGTCTGTCCAACCGAAGCGGCCCGGAAGAGCGACCCCCTTCCAGGCACCTAACCGCAAGCCGGACGACTTGTCGCGGTTTATTTTGGCCCCTGTCACCTTCTAGTACCGATCAAGCGCCTTCTGTACCACCTCAATGTCGTTTCGGGACGACACGAAAGCAGATACGTCATCGGCGTACGCGGAAACCCTGGCTCGAGACCCTCCAGGAACGGCAATTCCACGTAGGGCCGGACTGCCGGTCTCGTCCTTCAGCCGGCGAAGGAGAGGCTCCAACGCCAAAGCATAAAGGAGAAGCGACAGCGGACAACCCTGACGAACCGACCTAGACATAAGAACAAGACTGGTATTTATTTGAACAAAAGTACAAATTGTGGCACAAGGCCAATAAAGGGGAGGGGTAGAGGCTGGTCAACACTAACTATCTTATACCTAGATAATCAGATTCGCGACCCATTCGTACATTACATTTTACACATTCACCAAAAGAACTCGTCCATCACCAAACAATCCTTCAACCACCATAATACCACGTGCTCTCAAGGGAGACCTACCAAAATCGCGCCCCATACCATGAAAATTCTAATGATGATATATATATATACAATTCTAATAATGATAAAATGAGAGGGGAGGGAAATGAACCCAATAATAAACTTAAAATAAACACAAATACAAACTAAACATAATTGATGTTAGTAGGGACCGTCCAACCCATAAAACAGAGAGGCCGCTGTATTCTGCCCAGGGGACAAAATCAAGAGACGCTCTCGCTAAGGGAGTGGGAAAAAGTATAAAATATTAGGCTGGAATGGGAAAATATAAAACTGACCCAGTCGAGATGAAAATGGGGCGGGGGTCAAAACAAACTGGGGAGGATGGGAATCTCGACTTGGATCATAACCAAAGAACGGCCGGGATGCAGGCCAGGAACAACACTTACTCACATTAACTAGGTACACTGAAGCTTGTCTAACCTAACCAAGGGGAGGGTTCCACAGGAAGCCACCCCGATGTGCAATAGGTTGACCTAGAAGAGAAAATCAAGGCTAGCCCCGTTCACACGAAGCAAGCTCGCTTCTTTTACCCACCTTTCGCTAAAGACTGTCGAATGCAATCGTTTTCTATCCGATCTAATCTTCATCTTGAGCTGATGCTCAAAGAATCGAATCAGATCCGAATGAGAAAGACGATTGCCTCGCAAGACTTCCTCCTTTCGCGTCGTCCAAATCACCATTCGAGCCGTGGCCATCAGCGTCAGAAACACCATCCGTTTCATCCCGGAATACGGGGGCGACACATTGTCACACGCGTATGCGCGATCAATGGACACAAGCTGTTCGGGAGCGAGACGAGCCGTCAGCTCGCCGACATGGTCCCATAAGGGGCGGACCTGGGGGCAATGGTAGAAGGCGTGCGCAGCCGTTTCCTCTAAGCCAAGGCCACACCGTTCACAGTCTGGCAAATCCGCCAAGCCCCATATGAAAGCCTTGTCGTTGAGAGGCAGCCGATTCCGAGCCAATCGCCAGCTAAGCGAAAACTCAGGGTTACTGAGGTAATCCGCCGCTGGCGCCCAAGACCAGTAGGAGCAGTACTCCTCCTCCGACAAGCCGAGCGTATCTCGTAGGAGATCCTTCGCGGGCCTCTCCACTAATTCACGATAGATGACCTTCCTAGGCCGAGAAAGGTCACTGGACCGGGGAACGGCCCTCAAGGCCGACCGACACTCGCGAAGGAAAACCGATTGATCCCGGGGTTTACGACCGCGCTCAACCCGCGAGATGGGGGGACTGATGGTAAGGCCAGGGAACGCGTCCCTAACAATCCCCTCCAGAATCGGATCTCCTCCAGTCAATGCACGGCGTAGGAAAGCCAACCTAGAGGCACGGATGTGACTCGGCAGGTGCGGCATTCCCAGCCCCCCATGACACGGACGTTTAGTGCAGACTCGTCTGTCGACCCGATTCCCGCGTCCCCTCCATAAAATGGAGGATAGCGATTGCTCGAGCGCCTTCTTGTGAGTCTTACAGAGAGGAAGTACGGACAATCGATAAAGAATCAGGGGGAAAATGTATGTAGCACACACCTCCGCCCTGCCCTTCACGGACAACCTCCGTCGATTCCAAGTCTGACCGGCGGAATCGACCTTTGCTCGTACTTCAGACCAATTCTTCTCCAGCTGGAGGTCAGGCCCAAACCACACTCCAAGAATGCGGACAGGACCGTCTGTCCAACCGAAGCGGCCCGGAAGAGCGACCCCCTTCCAGGCACCTAACCGCAAGCCGGACGACTTGTCGCGGTTTATTTTGGCCCCTGTCACCTTCTCGTACCGATCAAGCGCCTTCTGTACCACCTCAATGTCGTTGCGGGACGACACGAAAGCAGATACGTCATCGGCGTACGCGGAAACCCTGGCTCGAGACCCTCCAGGAACGGCAATTCCACGTAGGGCCGGACTGCCGGTCTCGTCCTTCAGCCGGCGAAGGAGAGGCTCCAACGCCAAAGCATAAAGGAGAAGCGACAGCGGACAACCCTGACGAACCGACCTAGACATAAGAACAAGACTTATCTAAACAGATAACTGAAAGTTTTATATGATCAGCGTTCCTTTTAAACATGTCACGTTTTTGTCAAGTGGGCGACGCTGTCAAAACGTATTCCTAAAATTTGAGTATTTTGAATGAAAAATGAAAAATGAAAAGAATTCTATTTTGATCTAAAATTTATATGTACGCTTGTCGAGCATTAATCTCGCTAGAAAAGGGGAAATACTAAAGAAGCCAGGTCTAGTATTCACCGTGCGTGAGATGGATATTATGCCTGCTTCATAAATCCTCCTAAGATTTTTATTATGAAAAAAAATTATGTTTATATTCATACATTTTATACATATATATGCCTGTGTGTCTCTGTGTGTCTTTGTGTGTGTTGCTCGCGTGTCCCTGTATGTATATTTATTTACTAAGCTTCTCTCACAGATATGTGATAGTGCTGTAAATTTTATGATTAACACAATAAAACAATATTTTTCTACCAGACTAAATTCAGTATTTTTAAACATTTTGCTTCCTTCACTATTTTCTTCTATGCTCGAAGATCATATTATCTTCTCTAATAGGTGTCGCATTATTTTCCATGAGCCTACACATCCTCTTGAAAAATAGATTGAAAACTAAAAATTCTCATTAACTGTGATAAATAATTAGTAGAAGGCATATGAATAGGGTAATCGCTATTTCGGTGAAAGTCTAGGTAGATTCATCATGAATACGACAGACAACCGGCGTCATTTTGATGAAGCCTACATTCATTTTTATTTTATTACTCCACGGCTGTCATTCTTCATCGTGAATTAATGAATAGCCCAGTAGGTGGTAACTAATTAACGATTATCATGAAAGTTGTTCTAACGAAAAAGATTATATGCAAGAAATCCGTGTAGGTTCCTTGTTGAAAGAACAGTTAACACAATTGTAAATCTTTCAAAAGAATATATTTTTCAATTAATCAAAACTAAATGTTTAATGCTCTCTCTGCTATTTCCTTTCTTTCAGAAACCGTATGTTTAAAATAATCTTCGTGCCAGTCATCATAAACGTTTGATACTTTTCCAGAAATTCGTTTAGTATTAGTAAGTTGTCATTACCAATGGGATTTATGTGTCTATTGCCAGTTTCTTGAGATGATTCTTTAGCATATTGAATAGTAACCCTGCAAATTAGGTTTGACGTTGCGGATTCAAATTCGTGTCGAGACCTCTGCGATCGCTTTCGCGCCAATACACTTTCAAATATATAAGTCCGTTTAGTTTAACTCGCTAACACGGTTTAATATCAAACCTTTTTGAACTCTCTAGTTTTCGTTGACAGCCAGTCTACAAGAATGATAAATCTTAATTCTAAACTGGTTGAGTAGTACTTAGCAACTTCAAAGCGTTGGAAAGTATTTGTTACGGAATCTCCCACCTAGCTTTGCACAGGTTGAGACACAATATATCACAAATGTGTATACAGGGCAAACATTCATACATATTTGCATAGAATTTCATTTACTTTGTTCATTACTGTTGCTTATATTGCACAGTCGTGATTTCAAATTCAGGGCGAAACATTTGTTAATCTCTCAACGCTATATTATTACTTGCTGCTTTTATATTTACCCTTAAATAATGTGAAAATATTCCGAGAATATTCGCTCATAAACAATGAATTTGCAATATGTAAAAAGAATTGCCACATCTTGGTGAGCAGTAGTTTATTTTGTAATTTCGATTCATGTCGTGAGCATTGGGATTTTTCCTTGGACCAAAACTAGGTTCAACATGCATCTCCAAACACACATTTATATTGACAGAGAAATAGAGAGATAGGCTGAAAGCAAGATGGACAAGATAGACGCTACCGTATAAAGACGATGGATGTCTAAAATCCATGTTCCACATATTTACTAATCTACCGTTTTCCTTACATAATATATAGAACTTTATGCAATATCTAACTAACACTGCTGTGTTACTGGAATAGGCAGGGCTAATTAAAACTTCGAATTTCAGTAGTCGAAAAAGAAAGATTTTTGTTTTTTTTTAAAAAAAAAGAGAGAATGCATCTAGACCGTATCCGGAAAACATAGTTGAATGAGAGATTGATTTTTATTTTTATTTTTACAGCTTGTCAAACCTTTGTAAAGTCGAGATACATATTACGTTGTTGGATGACACTTACACTTTAGTAAACAACATTCAGAAAACGGTATAATACAGATGCCACAGTTGTTGTACACCTATAAATGTATTTACAGTCGTTTGATATCACGGTTATCGAGGGAGATATGTATCCGCACGTGCATTGATAACACACATTCATTAACCCTAGAACACTAACCATGGTTATATCGTACCCAGCAGAAATTTTCCTATTTTTAATTACAATTTTCAGTACCTGATTTCATTACCTAAATTATATGTTTATTTTTTTCAGTTCCTATAAATGTTAACTCAAAGTACAAAATATGAAGTGCTTGCATGTAAAATATTTCAACTAAAAATTTTTATTTAATATTTTCAAAATCGGGTATTGACTTGTTTTAGATACTGTAACATTCAACATTTTTTCGTATTATTTCATGTTTATTCTACTGTTAGGAGTTTTCACAATTCTTGCTTCTGCTGAATTGAATCAAGCTGCTGCATGATTAATTTTATATTCTCTTAATGATGGACCACGATAAATATCAGGGCGGCCTTGTCTCGGTAGTTATAGCTGGCAAGAAGTCTAGGGGAAGATAACTGTAAAGTCAAAGCCTGTAGAGGGCGTGGTTAGAAACTCAACCCTGCTGAAAACACCGTAACTATAACTAAACATATATATATATATATATATATATATATATATATATATATATATATATATATATATATATATATATATATGATCGACTCTCCCGTCGAGATTCGACGTATGAGGGTCAAGCAGATCAGTTTCCAGGAAACCGACAGCCCGGCACCGGCACATGAGATTTGATTAGAGTGGTGAAGGCCTCGTGCAAGACCATCCACACTTTTTGAAGGGACGAATACAGAGACCTGGTGCACCAAATGCTACAAGCTTCCGAAACGACCCTCCGCAGGTTTTGAATTCAGAGTTGTCCTTCTCCTAGACCAGTTGACATCCAAGGCTATAGAACCCAGTCTGTCCTGCTATTTTACCCATAGCTGGACAGAGAAGAAGAGGATTCATACCTTTCCCAAGGGTATTAGCACGTAAGTGAATGTAATGGATTCGACTGGAATTCGAACTCGGCTCTCCGATTCCTCAATCCAAGCCGATATACATTACTATATATATATATATATATATATATATATATATATATATATATATATATATATATATATATATATATATATATATATATATATATATATATATATATAATGGATACGACTCGATTTCGAGCAATCATTTGATTCATCGTCAAATATGCAAAAAAGATGCGGACTGTTAATATTGATATGGTGTTACAGTCTCTTGAGCAGATATGGAAACGTTTGGCGTCTTTTACAGTCGTGACATGAATATTTCAAATTTCGTTGTAGTACTCCAACAAAGGCACAGTATACTTTACCCTCTCTGCATGCATAAACACCGCATAGATTGTAGTGAATGATTTCTCAGGGTGTGATTCATTTTTGAGGATTTTTAGGCCTGCACTTCTTAGACAGACACGGGCACAGTAATTACCCCTTAGATAAAATTATGTGGAGATATTTATTGAAAAATTGAGATCATGATCCTTGGGACATCCCTCATATTTCTTCCCACTGTGTCTATCACCATTTTGTGCTGTTTCCTCCAGGATTAACGAGACAGATCAAGGTCTCTCAGTCAACTTTTGGCCTGATGCAGTGTCATATTGATGGGATCTTTATACAGATGATATACATGTATGATGGCTGCCCACTCGCTAATCGAACATGACTATAGCTGACAAGTCTGATTATTTTGTTTTGGTTTTCGTGAAAACGAAAATAACTGCTGTAACAAGGATGCGACTCACAATGCTTATCGCAGAAAATAAGTTTTTGGTACAGTTTCTGGCCTGTTTTCTAAAATCTGTTGATCATACTAGTGGTTATTTGTGTGAGTGGTGAAACTGGCGGTTTTACAATGATAACAGAGACTGGATAAAATTGTTTTGTGCATTAAAAACACAGTAGGGAGAGTCCTGGGTATTTCAATAAACTGCATCCGGCGACATGTTCTCTGCTCGGGAGTTTTTGAGGAGCGTGGCCTCACCTCATAATTGCCGTTCTGAGGTCTACTCAGAGCCGGGGTGATATTAGGGAGTAGCACATGTTAGAGTGTCAACTACGGAAAAATAGTTACCTCACCAAACTCGGGTGAAAACATTATGAAAGTATAAAAATACATTTTATATCAAACATACCAATAATACATTTCCATATTAAAAAAAATACTAGGAACACATTTGTATAAAATAAAAATTACTAATGCTTCCAAGAAAATAAAATTTTCGCATTAAATCCCCCATAAGGAGTTGATATGTCGCTAAACAAGCAAACAGACAAGTAAATACAAGAGAGAAACATACGTACATGTTGTATAGACCCTCGTTCTGGAGAGCTCTTGGTTACAGCGCCAACTAATTATAATCTTGCATGTCTTCTCTCCCTTTTTTTAACATATCTAATTCTATTAATGGCGCCGGCGTTTACATTTTGTAACATTTTATTTGGTTCCTCTCCCTCATTGTAGAGCCGTTTGAGACACAAGAGATCAGATCTACATTCATTGATAAGTAAGTGCCAACTAACCGAAAACATTTCTCTGTCTATCGTTCGCAATCTGTCTCAGACAAGCACGCTTTTTATGTTTTAGAGTCTTGATTTGAAATCCCGTGCGATTCATTATGTATATTCTGTAAGCCTATATAAGTAAGTATTATTTTATTTTCTTTGTAAATTCATTTAGCAATGACAGGAATACTGGGGTTTGCAAAACATGAAGAAATATTGTCGTGAATGAACGTAATCGTTAGCCTAAATCTTATTGTTGGTGATCTGGATCATTCAAAAAATATTGATCAAGAAATAAAAATAAATCTTTTTATTTATGCAGATACTAGCATCAATTTTAAAACGACAAATAATTTTATTGCATATAATGTTAAATAAAAAAAAAAAGTCATCCGCCTCCACTTAATTTCATAAGAAAATGTTGCTTGTATATTTCTATTAAGGACCCGAATCCCGACTAGACATAACTTCCATGCACTGGGTTACTTTATATTCAACACGAAAAAATCCTATTTGGAAAAGAAACCATACGCTTCTCCGCCCAAAGGACACGTTTCTCTTTGTAAGGTTTACATAGAAGTGATAGAGATTTTTTTTTTGCTTTCGTGTCTGTAGCCATTGTTCATGAAATTCTCCATTTTTCCTTCTGTTTACTTTCACAACACTAGCTTATTTAAATACTTTTTTGCAGGTCAATTCATTTTTCTTATATATCATCCTTTCAAAGAAATCTCTTCTTATATTATAATGAAATATTCTTTCTTCTTCTCATCTTTCGATATCTTTTTTAATTGTGCTTTGAACTCAATGCATAATTTCTCAACGTCCAAAGTTTCCTTCCCATCACGCAATGACCATGCTATCTTATTTCTTTTCTGATTTGATGTTTCCTACAACTCCCATCAATATT
>OZ010573.1:47352394-47354894 GCA_963932145.1 Acanthosepion lycidas | reverse complement strand
TTCATCCTCTTCTTGGAAGATGTAGTCACCATCAGGGAATAAATTCTTGGCCATTGGATGAACATGATCTCCCAAAATGTTCAGGTAATCTTTGCTGTTCATTCTACCATGCCGGGCAAGTATTGGACTGAGACATTTCCATGATATGTCGGCCAAATCTATCACTGATCCACCGCCATGCTTCACTGTTGAAAGAAGGCAGTCAGTGTTGTAAACTTCTTTGGGCTGCCTCCACACATAAACTCGCCCTGAAGTTGGGAAAAGAGAAAAACTGGACTTGTTCGAGAATATGACTTGCTTCCAATCTTCTGCAGAACAGGCATTGTGATTTCTGCACCACTTCAACCTCTTTTGAATGATGCGAGTGGAGCGAAGAGGTTTCCTCACAGCGGCTCTTCCATGATATGCAGCTTATGGAGCTCACGGAGAACAGTTTTAGTAGAAACTGAACTATTTCGATGGTTTTGAATAACCATCGGAATAGTTATTGGTCGCATTTGTCCGATGATTTTTGCAGCATTGCGTTTCAATGCACGTCAGTCCCTGTCACTAAGTTTGCAAGACCGGCCCGAATTGCTACGGTTGCTAGAGGTCTTGCCCTGTTTCCCGAATTGCATCAGTGTTCTTGATATGGTAGCTCTTGACAAACCAAACAGTTCAGCTGCCTTAGAGATCGAGGCTCCTGCTATGCGAGCTCCAACAATTTGCTCTTTTTGGAACTCGGAGTGGTCACGCATTTAGCTTAAAGTTTACTACATTCTTAAAATAAATAAGCCAAAGACAGTAAATTAGTTAAATAAACGTATTTACAATAGATATAACCTGCAATTACGAAGTTTTAGTTAAGGTTCTTAAAATAATAGGTCTTTGAAATTTAGGAGTGGATTTTGCAACTGTTCCAATTATTTTGTCCAACCCCTGTATATATATATATATATGTAGCGACTCTAGGTCATCAATATTTGTCGGGCCCATAAAATACTTTAACAAAATACACTGTTGGCATAACCTAGATGCAAAAATGATATATTTACTCTAAAATATTTTTTAAATCTCTGTGCATATAATAAAAAACATCACATATTTGTATTTTAATATTATTTTAAATTATTTCATAAAAATATATAATTATTTTAAACATTTTTCTAGACATGTAAGGAAAACAATGTGGACAAAATGTTGTTTTTCTAGCCTGGTTATCAAGTCACTGATGGTAGAGATAGGAAGTGTTTACTGATATCACATTTCCTCAAAACTTCCCCAGTCACATTCCTCACACAACTTTCCAATCCTCGGGTTAAGGCTGCAACTTTCTTTGATTTTCGCCGACTTTAAATCGGTCTAAATTTAATTTACCCTTTTTTAATTGATATATTCCTCTAAAAAATCGTATGTTATACGGAATTTATTATTAAAAATGGATATTTGAAGACAATAATTTGAAAGAAAAATGTATTCTTTGAAAAACGGGGCAAACATATCATTAGAGATTTTTAAAAGCTTATTTATAAAATAAAGGAAGAAATACATTACCTATTAAGTATGTCACAGCCTTACTTGATTCGTCAATTTTATGTAATTCTTTTTTTACTTACTTACTTTCTTTGTTTATTTTTTTCGTTTTTCACCTTTCTTTCTTTCTTTCTTTCTTTCTTTCTTTCTTCTTATTATAAACAATATCCACGAAATATATTTCGGTTCAGATATTTAGGTACGGTGTTAAATCAATTCATGTTAGATCCAGCTGAAGTCAAAAAGGAAAATGACGCACTACGAAAAATGTTTCTTGCTTTTAAATACATATACATGAATTTTAACTCACTCCGGTTTTCCCGACCAACATGACCCTCGTTGTCGCCACTGATACATATATACATATATATATATATATATATATATATATATATATATATATATATATATATATATATATATATATTAGGAGGTCTATTTTTGAATTAGTCTGCCTGCATAGATATATATTTCATTGACCATAATAATGCATATGTATATAATACGTGTATAATCATAAAAATTGACATAAATGCTGACATATCCATTATATTTTTTATATCGCCGGTTGTAAGACTCAATAAACACCATGATGTTAGAAATCAATAAAGCAAGACAACATTTTCAAAATTCAGCACCAATTAAAATTCAAAACTGAAAGCAATTCTGGAGGTACTAAGTTTTACGTCACCAGTAAAAGAGTCCCCTTTTAAGTTGAAACAGTGATGAATAAAATCACTAGAAAAATTACAAACAAGATGGCGTTTTCATTTATTGAGAGCAGATGGAAATTATGTATATTCTTTAAGGAAATATATCTTAATCTACAAAAGTTGAAGGCCATCATCAGGGACAGACTAGTGTTGTTTAACGGCCTTTGCTGTCGGAGTAAACAAGAGTTTGTGCGTCGTTTGAAAAGAACACAATTATTGGAAAAGATCAAGAGGCAGACTATCAAGAAACTTCATCGATCAACTCACACATTAAT
>OZ010573.1:47334894-47349894 GCA_963932145.1 Acanthosepion lycidas | reverse complement strand
TAGGTGCCCGAACTGTAAACTCTGTATGGAGAAGAGAATTGCTATAAGTGTATGCCCAAATCAACACAACTTTATAAACAGTCAGAAATTTTGAAAAAATGAAAACAAGAAATAAAATTTTTATTTACAATGATAGTTAACACATGAAAAATCCTATAATAAACAAAATGTCAAAAAAATTAAATTAAATAATATTCAAAGAAAACGCGCTGAATTAATGAGATATACTAGCCACTTGATTAATCCATCTTAAGAAAGTTTAATCAAGTGGCAAATATAGCTCAAAATAAGATATTGCGTTTTAAAATATAACCCCAAATGTGCATATTTCTTGGTGACTATTACTACCTGCTGGTGGCATAACAGGAATAGTTATTGCCTAATAAAACAGGATCTATTAGGTTGGTGCAAAAATAATGACGTAATAATGTCGTTTTTTGACGTAACGTCAAAAAACGACATTATTACGTCATTATTTTTGCACCAACCTAATACTTACATAATTGATAAGCAATCAAAACTTCAATATATTTATTGTTATAGAATAGATGTTCAATGTTTTTATAACTATATTCATACAAATGATGATTTTATTGTCTTATATAATTTCCAAAATGTTCTAGATGTATTAATGCTAGCGTTTTTGTTATTGTAATATTCGGCATCTTTCATATTCTCTGATATCTTTCATTATATATGATCAAACTGGATTATTGGAGGATATTGGGTTGCATTCCGACTAGTATCACTTCGAGTAGAGATATTAAACTAATAAAAAAAAACAACAATTATTAAAATGTCCGCTGGCAGAATTTGCTGAACAAATGTGGAACTCAATATATCAGAATATCATGATTACATCTTAAACACAAAATGAAACAAAAATACACAAAAAATCGGAATATGGTAAACTATATAATACAATGAACTGATCTGTACTGCGTCTCGTAAGATATCGTTTGACTTCATTTATTTCAAGTTATTTCAGAACATAAGCAACTATGGCTGTACACAGACTCTTGTTGCCCTAAGTAAGTTTTAAATGTTTACTATTTCTCATTGTTCTTCTACTGCCATTCATATCCACAAACTTGTTACATCGTTTAATCCCTGTTTATACTTGTTTCTCTTATATCCAGTATACAATCTCACTGCTTATATTCTCTTGGACATCTTCAGTATGCATTCCACAAATTTTACCTCTCTCTTGCAGATGCAGATATGTTCCTTGGTCATTTTTTTATGCAGTTCAGGGTATTGGGTAGAACCGCATTAAATTCTTCCCCTTTGTTGAAAATTTTCAGAATTCACAGTCATATAAGACATTAGATACTGCAAAAAATATCAATATCTTTGTTTCTACAAATATTTTCCGATGTCGTACGAATTTGCTCCATTTATGGAAGACCTCTTTCATTTTTTTCTGTGTTGCTTCGACAATCTATGTGACATTTTACGTCTGTTATTACACACACCAGGGCATTAAATTCATATATAAGACTGTATTTGACGTCTCTGACATACCTCGCCCCTTGGGCTGTTACTTTTGCTTTACAACCAAGGATCTTGTCTACATGTATGGAGATCAAATGTATAGACTTAGTTATAATAGACAGATATATTACACACCAATGTAAATCAAATATAGGTAATCAGGACGAACCAAAATTCCGATGAGACATCTTAATGACATGACATTCATTTTTCAAGATTTTTTCGTTTTACTTGTCCCAGAAAAGTCGAATTGTATTGGACTAAGTCTATTGAAATATCAGTCTTCCTCTATGACAGTGAATCTTGGAAAAAAAAAAGAAGAAGAGAACTTGGAGCAGCATACATTTAGTTTTACAGAAGTTTTGCCGAGAGTACAATGGATTCGACATGTAAGCAGGACGACGTTTGAGAGAAAATTGAAACAAAACGAACACTTATACCTTACATAATAAAGATAAGGATAAAATTTCTAGTGCCAATGACTAGGAAAGAGAGCTTCGAATGTTTGACACCTAGAGAACATATTCAAAGCAAAAGAGGCAGCGAAAACAGCGCATATCTTACCTAAGTCACCTGTGGAAAAGGAGGAGAGAATAGCATTTAAGAGAGATAAAAAAAAGATAAAATTTACTAAAAACGACAAAGGATAGAGAATTGTGGAGAGCGATTATCATCAACATCGTGACGGTACAAAAGACGGTATGAATATTTTTTTTAATAATTAAATAAATAAAAACATCATGAAGATATTTTGTATTTTCTGTATATCTGTATTGCTATTGATTTCGATTTCCTAATCGATTGAAGATTTTTAACGGATCTGATCCGTAATCATCACTTTGGGTAAACCATGTTTGCACAAATAAACAATTTGCTGTTGAATCTCAGCAAGCTGGGCAACTGATGATTCCTTCAAAGAACAAAATGATTGGTTAATTCTTTGGTTGGGGTTATTAATATTTTATGCGATATTTTATCGCATAAAATATTAATAAGCTACACCAACCCAATAAAATGCATTGCTTCTGATATCCACCACCAGTCTCCACCAAAAAATAGAAAACACAAAAAAAAAATAAATAAATACGAACAATGAACGGACATTGCTGTAGTTTATATTAATAATACCGCTATATTTTATTTTTTCAACTTGATTTCTTCATATATTAACTTGCACTGACATATTCATTTATACCCTGAACCTTACAACGACAGAAAATGACTATGGGAAACGATTAAATTATTCTTCATATATAGTAGCAGTATAGCTGGGTACTCATATTCGAGGATACCCGTCTACTAGGGTGGCTAGACAATCCCTGTTGCAGAAGCTTGCTCAGGGGTATTTGTTTCTATTCAACACCCACAGAGCCCACCAATGTTTTATACTGCAACTATGATGAGCAGACATTAGTTACAGTTTCTGGGAAAGAGCGTGTTATCTAGCGTGAAAAACAATTTGAAAAAAGCCGCCATGATTTGTGACTTCGTGCTAGCAAATCTGTCGACGGGCCTAAGGGTTTCACCCACAAGGTTTGGATCAAGACGTGGTATGGTTTTTCAGGCATTTCCTGAAGGCGTCGAATGTTGGGATCGACCTCAAAAAATATCGACCTCAAAAAATATCGACCAAGGTGAGATTCGAACTCGGATCTCATGGTCAGAACGCGAACGCTCTAATCACTCGTGCAGGCGCACGTATGGTTCAAACACACACATATATATATATATATACACACACACACACACATAACGGCCATAATATAACGGCCATAATATAACGCACGGAAACAACAAAGACATAAATATGTGTATTTCTTAAAAAGTAATGCATGATTAGCAATGAAATTTTTACCGAACAAAATTAGGGTGTAATGCATAAATATTATACAAAGTTACAAAATATACATATATAGAACAAAGGAAATAAGTTACTAGACAAATGTTAAGGAACGATCTTGTTAATACTTGATTGTGAACAAAATTTAATATTGGGTAAACATCCCCTTATTTTCAATGACTTCTCTGCATCGTCGACCACATGATCTAAAAAAATATCTTGTAAAACTCTGCAGTAATTCCCTCCCATTCGTCTTTCAATAACTCCCATAGGTGATCCTGGTTTTCGTGTTTCTTTTCTGAGCCCTTTCTCCAATTATCTTCCAAATATTTTCTATTGGATTCAGGTCGGAGCTCTGGGCTGGTCACTTCATTAGGCCGATTCCCTCTTCTTCAAATAAAGCCACAACCTTCTGAGCCTTGTGGCAAGGTGCGTTGTCCTGCATGAAATTAGGAGATTCGTAAAGATTATGGTGTAATCTTGGTACCACATGCTGCTGTAGAAACCTTTTGTAAATCTAAGGATTGATATTTCCATGTACGCGGATGATAGGGCCAACTCCTGCAGATGAAACCATTCCTCACACCATCACACTGTCGCCACCAAACTTAACGGTTTTCTTGGCACATTGAGAAGACAGTCTTTCACCTATTCTACGGCGTACGTAAGTTTTGCCCTCAGAACCAAAAATTGTAAACTTGGACTGGTCACTGAAATGAAGTGTATCCCATTGTGCGTCAGTCGAAACAACATATTCTCGCGCATACTCCAGGCGTGGCCTTTGGTTTCGTTTTGAAACGAGAGGCTTCGAAGCTGGAATACGGGCATGCAATCTTGCATTATTTTAACTTGCGAGTAACCGTTTTCCTTGAGATCTTATTATATTTCTCTTCATTAAATTTACGGGCAATTGATGTAGCAGTTTCAAAACAGCTTTTTGTAGATATTCTAACAATTCTTCGATCTTGTCTTTGCGATGTTTTTGGAGGTCTGCTGGTTTTTGGTTTTGCGTCTAAAGTTTTATCGGTTTTATACCTGCTAATTACACGATGAACGGCACTTTAGACCTAAGAACAATATCAGAAATTTCTGAAATTGACTTATAGCGATAATGAGTTTTTTTTTTCAAAAAGAGAGCTTCTTGCGTGTAGATTTTACCATATAGCTTAAAAATAAAATCCTAATGATCAATGAACTTTTACTTATCGTTGAAAAGCTCCATCGAGTTGTTTAACAGGGTAAATTAAGAGTTTATGCAAATTATTAACATCGTTCCTTAACTTTTGTCTTGTAGCTTATTTTCTTTGTTCCATCTAATCTTTATTTAAAAAAATAAACAACACAAACTATTATGTATATTTTGTAACTTTGTATAATATTTATGCATTTACACCCTAATCTTTATTCGGTAAAAATTTCATAGCTAATCAGGCATTACTTATTAAGTAATACACATATTTATGTCTTTGTTGTTTCCGTTCCTTATATTATGGCCGATACTGTACATATATACATACACAAACACGCACACACACAAATATATATATATATATATATATATATTTATATATATATATATATATATATATATATATATATAAATGTACATATATACATATATATATGTAACAATGTCTTTGAACTACAAATACATAACTTATTATTACGCACTTCGTTAGCAATTGTATTTATACAGTTTTCACGTAACGGTATATAACAGGGATGTGTATATTCATTTAAATTATATGAACATAACGTCTTGGGCCAATATTAATGGATTCTCGAAGAATAATGGTTTCTTATTATTGCAAGGAAATGGATTAGTTATATGTCATTTAATGGATTCTCACGTAACATTTAAATATTGTTATATGGTTATTGCTATGAAACATGAAATAGTCACAAATCTTGAAATGAATTATGTACATTTGTCAATATCTCCCTCAATGACATTTTTTTTTTTTTTTTTTGGTTACACTCGATTTAGGCTAATACTTTTGGCATGATCATATGTATTTGTTCCTTTTTGATGTATCATGTATGTTCTGTCTGTATGTTTTCACAGATCGGCACATCTACAATCTTCTGTTCTTCTAGATTGCTCTGCCACCTTTACTACAACTAGTTCTCCGTCTAGCCTTTGTTTTGCTATCCATTTAATTAGATTATTCGATTTCCCAATCCTACTTTAATCTTCAATATGCGTATCTTATTCGCCAAGCCTTCCCTCTTTGAATACTATCAGCTGTCACATATTGCAGTATTGAGTTAAAAAATTGCTATTCTACTTCCGCGTTTATCACCCGAATTGTCCATGATTTTCTTAACAATCGCCTGTGGAAATACGTTTCTTTGGCTGCAATTCTTTTCTTCATTGTGTAAAATACATTGTAATGTAGCGTATTTGAAATTGTTGATGATTCTTTCCCTCTTTATGTCGGCGGACAGGTTTCAATTCGTTAATATGTTATCCAAATTAGGAAAAGCAGATTTCCTTATCACTAAACACCTTCAGATGCCCGTAGTACACTTGCTGTCGCCTGCTACTAATTATTAATCGTTATCTGCTGTCTTCCTAATTACTATTCTAGTTTTCTCGCTCCTTAGTAATGCTTTTATTTTAGAATTCTTTCACATCCCTTGTCTCTCAGTGGTTTCACTGCCTTGCTTTTGGTGAATTCGATAAAAAAAAAAAAACAAACCGCGAGAATTGAATTCACGTTTGCGATATTTCGGCCTTAATTCCTTAGATATCGTTATTTACATTTTTTTTTAAATAGAATATTTTCCTTATCATTGTTTATATTACCACATTTTTTCGGTTATTCAGCTGTACGGATTTCATCGGTTGTATGTCTATCATAGTAATCTACAAGGAATTTCGAACTAAACACTTTATTTAATCTATGGGGCTAGATTGGTTTCGTTCTGCTGCCCATATCGACGGATATATTGGCACATTTGTATTTAGTAGTGCCCAGTTATTGGTCACCCCGTATCCAGTTGCGTCGAAATGCACTGCCGTTATCAATGATGGGACTCACAATTATTACATCTCCAAATTCACGAATGAAGGTTTTAATAATAAGCAATAAACTAGTTGATTAGAACATTGTTTCTTAAATATGGTGACATTGTAAATTGCAGTTAGATCCTTGGTCAGAGCAGTTTTTACGTGCATACATATATTAAAAGCGTATTTTATGAATAAGTTTCTATATTATACATTCACAATTATAGTTTTAAAATTTGACATATAAAAGCAATGTTTCCATTTGTAAAGTTTTATCTTTTTATTAACCGTGTTTGTATAAAAAAAATTGATGTGGCTTTTGTTAAAATCAAGTTATATGTTCGATAATCTACAGTTTTCATAAGTTTTGTTGGCGTCTGATATTTCTCATTACTACAGAATAGTTGAATAGAACGTAAACAACATTAAAGGGATATCTAAATTCGTCAAAATGATCTCTATAATCAGATTTTCTTAATACTGCAGCAAACTATTTAAACAAGTGAAAAATAATAACTTCCCGAATGAATTATTATTAATAATATTAACAAGATAATTACACAGTACTTACTCATATGATTAGTTAGATGTAGTTATGATCAGAGTAGAAAAAATCAAGTAAATTTAGCCTAATGTCAACGTAATTTTAGCAAATAGATATCTTTCTGAAAATGTTTATAATGAAATTTTTTATAGGAAATTGCACTTCTATAAAAGCATTATTATTCTCCGTTAGCAGGAGGGCTATTAAATCATACCTACGGAATATGGATATGGTATCTATAGTATGGTTCATATTGTTCGCCCAATCAGGTTGAAAGAAAAAAAATACATTTCTTACTCAAGCGTTCTGATATAGGTAACACCGTTGGTGCACATTTATTTCAGCGTATTTTTTACAAGATCTCTCCATAAAAATCTTAAAGAGTTGTTTATTCATGTAGCTTAAGGGACTGTCTGGCAGATTTAGCATTCTTTTGCAGTTGGTGTCTTTTGTAACGATCTGAATTTCGAGTCATCGGGGTATTTCAGAATTTGGCTGCTATCCTATATTTCATTTATCACTCCCATAACCTTATTGATCCAAAGGTTGGCTAAGGCTGTCGGCATTTCTATTACGATCTCGCCGGTTTCTGCAGGTTTGTTCGCTTTCATAAATACTAGTGCTGATCCAAGTTCCGATTTTACTATTGGGAGTGATTTCATTTTATTAAAAAATATAGGATTCCTGAATATGTGTTCAAAGAAAACGCCCGTGGTATAGTCGTTATTTTTTATACATATAATGGGTTGTGTTTCTTATGAATTCGACAGTCTTTGTAGTTGTTTTCTCCGTCCGGTAATTTTTGTTGCTGTTCCTTTTGTTTGTTTGTTTGTTTGTTTGTTCTTCTTCTTCTTCTTGACATGTCCATTTCAATAATCTTTCTTCATGATTGCAAAACCTACTAATAGTTCAGCATTAAAACTGGCCACACACAATATAAAAAAAATCGTTAATCACCCACGACATTGCTGCAAGATTTACAACAATAAAACAATAAAACAATAAAGCATTTTCAAAGTTAATAAATCTTATAAGTACGATATACTGCCACACTCAGAACTCTAAGACAAACTACTTCAGCTATTTCAGAAGTAGTTCATAGAATTAAATTGTAAATCCAATTATATTAAAAATGTTATGCTGATAGTGGCTCCATTGAATCACCTAAACATGAAGGTCGTCAGGTAAAACAATTCCTCAGGAAAAACGAGTAATTCGAAATCACTCGATGGGTGATTGTTCTAACAGAGAGATGGTATTTATACGTCACTAAAGACAAAATTAGTCCGGAAGGAATCTTGAAAGAGGATTCCTGCTTTATCCCCGCTGCTATCAAACCACTTTCATGGAAAAGAAGTTACAAGCTGAACTCGCCTTTGAAAACGAGCGCATGGTCTGGATTCATTAAAATAATGCAAATGTGTTCTTCGGGGATGAATTTAAGTTTAATTATGATTCACTTTCATTGAATACAGTATGTGATAAGGTATAGATAAGAGAGACTACTTCGGAAATGTGAGAAAGAATAATTGAAACTCGTGATGGTGACGTATTAGCGTGGAATAAGATGTTCTCCTGATTGTGGTGCGAGCAAACTCATTGAGTTACATAGTTATACTTTAGTGTGTGATTATTCCACGGCATATCAAGTACTTAGGGATTATTCTACGCCAAAATTTACTTTTCTTGTGAGCTGAGCTTTGAAATAACATATCTTATTCTGCTTTCACAATTGAATAAAAAAATGCATCGCTGGTATATATATATATATATATATATATATATATATATATATATATATATATATATATATATATATAAAGGCTCGAACACTAATACTCCATGGTTATAATTTATTACATTGGAATCGTAATCATCATCCAAATCATCAGACCTACAAGTTTAAAAAAAAAAATAAAATAGAGCAGGTTTAGGTTGAGAAAAATAAAACATTTTTCTCTTTAATTTGTGGTTCTGATGATCTGGATCGTGATTAAGATTCCAGTGTTATAAGTTATAACGATGTAATATTAGTGTTTTAGCCTTTTATACTATATTCTTACTCTGCCCTGGATATTGAGTTCTACCTGGATTTCACCCTCTTGGGAATTCATATATATATATATATATATATATATATATATATATGTGTGTGTGTGTGTGTGTGTGTGTATGTGTGTGTGTGTGTGTGTGTGTGTGTGTGTGTGTATGTATGTATGTATAAGTGCATGTGTCCTGATTGTGTATCAGACGAATTTAGATTGAGCAGTTGAATAAATATATGAAGTTTTGGGGAGCGATAACAACAAATTATTTAAATGGTATGATATGTAGACGCCTTTTTTTTATTATTAATATATATTTAATAATATAGTTAATGCAATTTCCATGTGCATTTTTCATCATCTTCTGGACGCTAATGTTTATTTTCTAATAGACCACCCATGTTAGAAAAATACAGTGTGTACAAATATTAATTAGACAATTAAATATCATCACGAAAATGTTAGAAGAAGTAGCAACTAAACTGATGTTGCATATCGATATGTTATTAAAGTTCATTTAATGATATTAAGGTTTTTATTTGTCTTATGGGTTTTTTTTTATGTTTCAGTCCGCAATTTAGCCTTTTTTTATTTTGTTTCAAACTTGGAAAGAAATTGAATTTCACCTAGATGTCCATGCAACGAATGGTGCACATCGGAAAAATTTATTAAGAATTCTAATATAAAGTCCACCAGTTACTTTATACTATGTTAACATCTAAACATTATCCAGTTTTCGCTGTAATTTTAATAATATTTTCTACTTTTTTATCGACTTTGTGGACACTCTGTGATTATATTTTTTCATTCATATATATATATATATATATATATATATATATATATATATATATATATATATATGTGTGTGTGTGTGTGTGTTTATTTCTCAGAACAGGATTCCAAGGATGTTTACTGCACATTTTATAACGATGAAACATGGCGAACTTTAATAATATTAACTTTCTTTTTTAAACTTATTTTTCATAGTGTTTTACGACTAATGTTTCATGTAACTTTAAATCCTCATTTTTAGTTCGAATATTTTATCTTACAGATAAATTCAAATATAAATAAATAAACAGAGTAAATAAAGAAAAAATAACATTCTATATAATCTTACTTATTATAAAACGCAGATTGTGTGTGTGTGTGTTACGTTTATATATTGGATCGGATTTCCTACAATTTTCAATCGATTTCAACAAAACTTCAGTGGGCTACGTAAACGGTGGTTCTAACAGCGCCAAAAATTGGAAAAACACAATTGTTTTTGCACAAAATCAATTTGAAAACACGATTAAGAGGCATTAATGAAAGGGGGACAACTCACTTCGAGTTATACTTCTTATAAAACCCAGGTTGGTTGTGTGTGTGTGGGGGGGTGTTCGTTTATATATGGGATCGGATTTCCTACATTTTTCAACCGATTTCAACAAAACTTCATTTTTATTTTTGTCAGGTAGTGTTTCTTATTGTCTTGTACACGTTTTTCTTTATTTTTACATTCATTAAAAATTCCATTTACAAGACATTTGTTTATAATAAAATTCTATTTAATCGATAGACTCATAACAATTGAAAACAATGTTTTTGTTTGAGTTTGGCTTTGTCCAATTCGTAAAAAAAAAAAAAAATAATAATAATTAAGACATGCGTGTCCGTCAACCTTAAACAATAATTTAACGATCTCTACTGATTGTACGAATCCAAACATCGGATAATTCTTTATCTTTAGACAAAGATAATTCCACGTACTTTAGGGCCGTTTGTAATTTGGTACAAGACATCAATAAGGAATTGGTTCTATTTGAAATTAATTCAATATTTAAAAGAAAGTATTAAGAAATAATTTAAAAATGCCGACGTAAGAAATCTGATAGACAACAAACAAAAATATTTCGAAGATGATAATTATTAAGGAAAGAAACTAATAGTTGCCTTGTACCTGACTTTTCCACTTGATTCCTTTTTTTTTCTTTTTTTTTTTTTTTGTTCATGCAGGTGAGTCTTTTACGAGGGGGTCTGTGCGTCTTGCATAGGGGTTTACGAGAATTTTCGTGGTTTCCTCAGTGGACCTCGACTCCTAATTGACTTTATAAACTTCAATAATTGTCCACACGTGGGTGCCTTTTCGGGCGCCAGGGTTATCACCCTCCTCCCCTTAAGGACGGCATCCATACACGCACTGACGCAAAAGGATACGCAATATTCGCTAAGAGAGATTGGGCTTTGTCACTCTCTCTTCATTCACCTTAGGTTTGTGTTGAGAGGGCACGGTCACTGTTACCGATCCTTTCCCCTACTTTAATGACAGCGATATCTACCGTGATTTCCTCTTTCGCTGGCCGATTTGTTTCATAGAGAGTGGAACGTCACTCAAGGTCAACAATCTCTACTGCATGACCCGGGCGTGCTTTCACACTTTTGTGTTTATTGTTGCCCACCTGCACGTACTTGGCTTAATTTATTCGCCAACTTCGGACACCGCAAGTTGTTAATTAAGTGTTCTAGCTGCTTTCTTGCTTTATAGTTCTAACCCAACCCTACACACGTTAGCCAATTGTACTAAAACCCCATTTTCTTTTGGATTTACCCTTGGTTTACCTTTTTAAATTTCCACTTTTTTAGTTTCGAGTTCCCCTTTCATAACATCTTACTTATTATAAAACACAGATTGTGTGTGTCTTTACGTTTATATATTGGATCTGATTTCTTACATTTTTCAACCGATTAAATTTACCTTGCGGCCGTTCGAACAGCGTTAAAAATTGGAAAAACACAATTGTTTTTTCACGAAATCAATTTGAAAACACGGTTAAGTGTATCGCATCCGGCCGGAAGTTACTGACGCTCAAACGCCCGAATGCCGTTAACTTCCGGTCACTCAGCGTTTATTTTCAGAGAACGATACAAAAAAAGTAAACAAATGAAATCTAAACATACACAAGTCCACCTAACTAAAAATGATAAACGGAAACTAATTTAAATACACATGGTGTGCAATTTTTTTTACTGTATTCAAAAAGTAAAAATCATAAATTGTAAAAGATTACAGAAAGGCTACTAAATGAATAAGATTTATAGGTCATCTTACTTATTACTTATTATAAAACCCAGGTTGTGTGTGTGTGTGTGTCTGTACGTTTATATATTGAATCGGATTTCCTACACTTTTCAACCAATTTCAACAAGACTTCACAGGACTACGTAAAATTACCTTGCGGTGGTTCTGACAGCACCAAAAATTGGAAAAACACAATTGTTTTTGCACAAAATCAATTTGAAAACACGATTAAGAGACATTAATTAAACGGGGACAACTTATATCGAGTTATACTTATAAAATCCAGGTTGTTTGTGCGTGTGTGTGTGTTCGTTTATATATGGGATCAGATTTCCTACATTTTTCAACCGATTTCAACAAAACTTCACTTCTTTTTTTTTTGCAGGTAGTGTTTCTTATTTTCTTGCACACTTTTTTCTTCTATTTTTACATTCAGAATGCTTTAAAAATTCCATTTACAAGAATATTGCTTATAATAAAATTCTCCTCAATCGGTAGTCACATAACGATTCAAAACAATATTTTTGTTTGAGTTTGGGTTTGACCAATTCGTAAAAAAAAATTAATAATAATTAAGACATGCGTGGCCGTCAACGGTAAACAATAATAAGTGTCAATTTTATTTTTCAGTCTTTATGATGGTCGATACTTGATCTATCTCTTACTGTTACATCCCCGGGCAATGCCGGGCTCAACTGCTAGTTTAATAATACAGAGAGCACTAAATGAAACTAAATGTCGCGACTGACATTTAGTTTATTTATATATATATATATATATATATATATATATATATATATATATATATATATATATATATAAAAGTGAACATAGAATTCAACATTTAGAGTCTGTTTCATGATTAAAGCAATCGTCAGGCTTTATATATATATATATATATATTATATATATATATATATAATATATATATATATTATATATATATATATATTATATATATATATATATTATATATATATATATATTATATATATATATATTATATATATTATATATTATATATATATATATATATATATATATATATATATATATATATATATATATACTTGAATCACTCATCGTTTACGACGGAAGAGTTTAGAGCAAGTCACCTCTTAGAAGTGAACAACCATGCATAGTTTGACAATAGGGGTGAAGACTTGTGCGAAATCAACCTTACTTTTCAGATTACTCAAATACAGAGAACTGGTCCTGATGATTAATTCAGAGGTATGCTACTTAAACACCGGTGGACACCATGGCCTTCTACTTTTTCATATCTAGGAGGGAGAATACATAAATGTATACCCTTCAAATTGTATTTGAAGTTAAGTGAATGCAACGATCGCGACTGGAATTCGAACTCCGCTAAACATGTCTCCAGCGTGTTCTATAAGTTACTGCCAAATTTTAAGGAAGTGATACCAAAAAGGAAAAAAAAAAATGGTAGAAAAAAACTTCTTCTGCTATAGTGATTCCGATTAATATGTAATTTATTTTTCAAGACACGGGAAACATTTCTCCGCAAATTTTTTTCTTATTTGTGAAACTTCGATTAAATCAGACGTAGATAGCTCAGCAGACTACATACATCTAATATTTGCGTTTTTGATTACCTCTTGTGATTTTTCATGTAAGGAATAACGATATTGTTGTGGATTTTTTTTTTTCATCAGTGAATAGAATAATTACCTGAAGTTCGAAATGTCACCGTTTCCATTTTTTGCGTAGACTGCCTCGGTTCCTGGAGCGTTGATTTACGTCAAACACCCGGGTTTTAATTTCTGCGACGACCACTCTATCATAACTTACTGTGATAATGACATAACAACAACATCTTTAAGGAAATCATCTTCGCATGAATCTCGTACAAATAAAAGTAATATACAGAAAAAAAATGCAACTTAATTCATACTATTTCGAAATGATAAAGGGATTATAATTTCAAGCTTATCAGATATGTACTCGAACTGAGGTCACGATGTGAATAGAGATTACCTCATTTGGATGTGTTTTCCTCAATTGAGAACTTTAATAAAATCTCGAGTCTTCAACAACAATGCTTGACTTAAAATATGGAACTGGACAAATATATCCGTAACTACCAAGCCTCAGGCAATTGTTGGTGATTTTGAATGAAGGTATAAGAGAAATTCTTCAATGGAAGTGATGTAACATGAATATTCTGTGTTGACAACACAAATAAAGAGTACATATCTTAGTCTTATTCGGAACAATGTCACTGTCTTCATTCAACTGCGGACAAAAAGCATAATCCTGAAATAAATTAATTCTAATTCTGCTAGATCTTTTTCTGTGGGACGGGTCCCTTCAGTTCGTGCAGGATCATGGCTCTCCACAATTACCTGTCCTTTGTAGCTTCAGTAAATTTTGTCTTTCTTGCCTAAACTCCCAGCCACTTACGGATGTCCGATAGGTAGGTTATGCGTTGTTTTCTCTTACCCCACTTGCCTTCAATATCCCGGGAGTATCAAGTTTTCTAAGCCCTCTTTCCTCACGTTATGCGCTTAATATTTTAAAAGTTCCATTTTAATTCTAAGTATCCGTTGTGTTTCTATTTTCATAAATCTACGTCGTTTCTCACAGGATCAACCCATGGAATTCTCAGCATCCTTCTGCAGAACAAAATTTCTGTTGCTTCAAGAGATTTCCTCATCTATGAAGGTATTGCCGATCACTCATTGACATGTAGGAATATTGATATTGCACTTTACTCTTTCTTTTGGTTCTAACGAAATATTCTTTTTCGTAATACATTGCTTACCTTTTTGAAGGCATTTTCGCTATTCCAATGCCAACTCGGATTTCAGTGTCGAACTTTCCTTTCTCTATTATAAAGCTTTCCAGATATTTAAATTGTTGTACATACTTGGTTTTTGTATCTGCAATTTTAATTTGCATGTTGTCAATTTTTTTACTGATATCTTTGCATTCTGTCTTGCAATTGATATTAAATTAATTCGTTTTGTTTTC
>OZ010573.1:47287394-47329894 GCA_963932145.1 Acanthosepion lycidas | reverse complement strand
ATTGTTGCCCACATGCTCGTACTTGGCTTACTTTATTCGCCAACTTAGGACACCGCAAGTTGTTAATTACGTGTTCTAGCTACTTTTTTGTGTTATAGTTCCAACCCAAACCTACACACGTTAGCCAATTGTACTAAAACTCCATTTCCCTTTGGATTTACCCTTGGTTTACCTTTTTAAATTTCCACTTTTTTTAGTTTCGAGTTCCCCTTTAGTAGCATCTTACTTACTATAACACGCAGATTGTGTCTGTACGTTTATATATTGGATCGGATTTCTTACATTTTTTAACCGATATCAACAAAACTTCAAATGGCAACGTAAAATTACATTGCGGTGGTTTTAACAACGCCAAACGTTGGAAAAACACAATTATTTTTGCACGAAATCAATTTGAAAGCACGGTTAAGTGTATCGCATCCGGCCGGAAGTTACTGACCGATACTCAAATGTCCGAATGCCGTTAACTTCCGATGACTCAGCGTTTATTTTCAGAGAACGATACAAAAAAGTAAACAAATGAAATCTAAACATACACAAGTCCACCTAACTAAAAATGATAACCGGAAACTAATTTAAATACACATGGTGTCCAAATTTTTTACTCTATTCAATAAGTAAAAATCATAAATTGTAAAAGATTACAGACAGGCTACTAAATGAATAAGATTTGTTAGATCATCTTACTTATTACTTATTATAAAACCCAGGTTGTGTGTGTGTCTGTACGTTTATATATTGGATCCGATTTCTTACATTTTTTAACCGATATCAACAAAACTTCAAATGGCAACGTAAAATTACATTGCGGTGGTTTTAACAACGCCAAACGTTGGAAAAACACAATTATTTTTGCACGAAATCAATTTGAAAGCACGGTTAAGTGTATCGCATCCGGCCGGAAGTTACTGACCGATACTCAAATGTCCGAATGCCGTTAACTTCCGATGACTTAGCGTTTATTTTCAGAGAACGATACAAAAAAGTAAACAAATGAAATCTAAACATACACAAGTCCACCTAACTAAAAATGATAACCGGAAACTAATTTAAATACACATGGTGTCCAAATTTTTTACTCTATTCAATAAGTAAAAATCATAAATTGTAAAAGATTACAGACAGGCTACTAAATGAATAAGATTTGTTAGATCATCTTACTTATTACTTATTATAAAACCCAGGTTGTGTGTGTGTCTGTACGTTTATATATTGAATCGGATTTCCTACACTTTTCAACCAATTTCAACAAGACTTCACAGGACTACGTAAAATTGCCTTGCGGGTGTTCTAACAGCGCCAAAATTTGGAAAAACACAATTGTTTGTGCACAAAATCAATTTGAAAACACGATTAAGAGCCATTAATGAAAGAGGTCAACTCACTTCGAGTTATACTTCTTATAAAACCCAGGTTGGTTGGTTGTGTGTGTGTGTGTTTGTGTTCGTTTATATATCGGATCGGATTTTCTACATTTTTCAACCGATTTCAACAAAACTTTTTTTTTTGGTAGGTAGTGTTTCTTATTGTCTTACACACTTTTTCTTTATTTTTACATTCAGAATGCTTTAAAAATTCCATTTACAAGACAATTGTTTATAATAAAATTCTATTCAATCGGTAGACTCATAACGATTGAAAACAATGTTATTGTTTGAGTTTGGGTTTGACCAATTCGTAAAAAAAAAAACTAATTAAGACATGCGTGTCCGTCAACCTTAAACAAATAATCTTTGCCAATTTTATTTTTCAGTCTTTATGATGGTCGATACTTGATCAATCTCTTACGCCGGGCTTTACTGCTAGTATATATATATATATATATATATATATATATATATATATATATATATATATATATATATATATATATATATATATATATATATCTACCAACTAGTAAAGATAATAGCAAAATTTTCATAGCGCTTTCTACACAAGATCGTTTTCTGTTGATTAAATATCCAGCAAATTTAATCTGTCTTGTGTCAAGGACGACAGCAAGTATGATACCAAACATATGACATGGTATAATTGCATGATAGGCCGAGATGCCAATAATTTGATTCGATTGTAATTATGGTAAATATTTAGACAAGATACTCCCCTTAATTTCAGCATTTAATATTTTCAAAGCTATAGCCAGTTACATCATGCACACACTGTGGTTTCGTCTTCATTTCCTTCATAATCCAAGGGTTTCATAGAATTGTTAGTTTGTGGAACGCGCTCCTGAAATGGTGCTTCTCCGATCACTATGATATTAAGATCATCAAATCTAGAGTAGACTCTTACCTATCATGCATATCCTCATAACATATACTCTTTTTTTTTCTTACGCATTAACAGAACACTCATTCAGTAACCCACTACCTTCGATTTCGTGACTTGAATATGAGAATCTTATTGTGATGTCCGCTGCAGTGTAATGGATATCGGCTCGGTTTAAGGAATCGGAGAGACGAGTTCGAATTTCAGTCGGGTTTTTCGCTTTCACTTACGCGCAAATGTCATTGGGAAAGATATGATTTAATCTATTCTCCAACAGCTATGGGTTTTATAACAGATCAAACTGGGTCCTATAGCCTTGTTTGTCCACCAGTATATCACTTAAAGAAGCAGCAACCTAAGGGAATGTCTTCGGACTAGTCAATCATGAATGGAAACAGTCATGATCGCCCAATCGTTTATCACTTATGGCACTTAAATGATATGGTGAAAAATAGAAAAAAATCTTACATATACATGTTTGGAAATGTAATATAAATCTAGTAATACATCAAACTCTACAGATTTGAAAGAATATAATATAAGTGCTTGATCTGAGGGTAAATAGAAAAGTACTCTATGAAGTACACGTTCAATTAGGAAGATATAGCAAGAGAAAGTCCAGGCGATGAACGTAAAGGACAATAATTTTACTGCATAAAATACCGTAACACTGTTAAAACGGTTTTATTTTTTGTGTCTAACCATATATGTTATAGACTGCATATACTCAAACAATCCATTAGAATAAAGTATGGTGCAACATACCTGACAAACAACAAAGCATTGTATATCTCTATCTTTTGAAAATATAAATCAATCAATCAATGGAGATTTTAAATACAATAAAGTTAGTAGACTGTATTAAAATGTTTCATAGTTGATCAAGTTTTTATATGTTGGAAAATTAAACCCGAAATTTTAATAAATATCTAAATATTTATCTTAGTAACAAAAATGAATAAATTAGTTCACATGTATGTAATGATTAATCACTGAAGTAAAAGTGACATGGAGACCAAAAATGAAGCCGAAAACATTTTTTAATTGTAGCGATAGACTTGAAAACATTTTGATATGAACTGTTTGTTAAAATTATAGAAATGCTTTTTTTTTACATGCTAAAGTATATGTAATTTATTTGTCGAAATTTTTCCTACATACTTATATAGCTAATTCTCAAATATTCATTGAAAATTGATCTTATACATGGATCAAGAACTACTCCTTACATAGGATTATTGTTCGAATGGGTACGATAAATTAGGTGTGGTACTAGTGAATTAAGAAAAGATCCAAAGTAAAACTTGTAGGGATAAGTAAGATATATAACATTTATTTTTAATCAATTCACTCCAAGCATGGAGATAAAGACACTAAGCATCAAATGGGCGACTGGAAGTAAAAGGGAAGGTAAAGATTTTTAAAATGAACCGGAAAACCCAATTTTAAAAAGAAGGCTTAAACCTCTACTCCTGTTCAAATGTGTGGAAAGGAGTGTGAAACGGTCGATATGCAAATTGATCTAGACCAATTTTAGTGGCTCTTTCTAGTATCTTCCTGATGTATACGACCAGAAACATTATATCTCCATTTCTTAACTATTAATATAAAACAAGCTGTAACAATAAAACAATGAATGAAATTATATAAAATCTAATTTCTCTCCAGATACAGTTAAATTTACAACCAAAATAATCATCTAGCCATTTAACATATATCCTGTTCTGTTTCTATATTCCGTTTCTTCAAAGAAAATTGTTATTCTTATAACGGCACATTGCTGGCGAAATATGGTAATGTATACTTTTCCAAATTGACTTATATATTTGCCATGCATATATATATATATATATATATATATATATATATATATATATATATATATATATATATATAATATGCTAAATATAATTCAGTATTGGGAATAGTGTCAAAGCGTGCATTCTCTATATTGGTCGAGGTAGCATTATGCATTGCACGGAATGACATCGCCACTTTAAGTCTGAGGCATATATCAGTTGACGAGTTGTTGGTGAAAGTACCGAGAAAGTTATGAAGCGTTGAGTTTTTGTTAATACACGCAGGTTTAGTGTTTAAAATATACTTGTGATTAGATTCACATTAAAGTATTGCTATTCTCTATACATTAAAATGCTACATATTTAATTTAATTTCAGAAGTATGTGAATATGCGTTTATATTTTTTATTTGGTTTTATAACTTATATGATTTATACATGGGTAGCCTAATCTGATATTTATTGTATAATTACAGATAATAAAACTGTATGGCCATCTACACAATCAATAAAATTCAAACCTACCCTTAGAAAAGGAGTACCAATCAATTGATAACAGTAGTACTGAAATAGTTACGGTCAGGCCCAACACTATCTTTGCTGTCAACCTAGGCAAACTGCCGCCCTTACATATATATATATATATATATATATATATATATATATATATATATATATATATATATATATATATATATATATATGGTTGGATAGATGTGAGCTTGTGACCCTGGGTTTCACGCTTTAGCGATCGTCAGACAAACTGATTATTTTTTTTTTTAAATTCGGTTTTATGTAGTATGCGTGTATTGGTGTTATTGTGGAAGTGATATATATATATATATATATATATATATATATATATATATATATATATAAACCAAATAGTAAAGACAATAGCAAAAATTAGATTAATGATTTATTCATAGAGTAATGATTGTTTTATAGAAGTGTTACTTTGTTGAACACGCTCCTGAAATGATACTTCTTCGATCACAATGACATTAAGATCATCAAATCTAGGGTAGACTCTTACAGTCTTATACCGTCCTACTGTATAATAATCACGTTTTCTTCCATATTATTAAAGGTAACGTTTTAGGTCCTGTACTATAATAAAAAAATGACTTTTCTTCATGTACTACATGTTATGAGACAGTAACATGTAGCTATGGTCTAAACGAAGTAACATCTCATATTATTCTTCTTGTTACGTTCCCCTACACGAGTTGTAAAATCATGGCGCTTCATAACTCCCTATGTTACGTAGCTCTTAGAAGTGTTTGCTATTTTATCATCTCTCGCCAGTCCCCACTTCTATCATCAATTCAATCTGTCTTTACATGACACTTTTTCCCTACGATCCGACCCGTGAATGATGAATTCTCTCTTTCTCTCTCTCTTTCTCTCTCTCTCTCTCACACATATAGATATGGTGAATCGAAAATAATTTTACAGATTTTGAGGTAGGTTCCTAACACTAAACAAGGACAAAATTGCATATAAACATGTCCGCAAATCTTTCCTTTTTGTGTTATTAAGTTTAAAGTTTACGGTAGACACTGGTAAATATACAATCCAAGATACAATTTCAATTACGTTTTACCACAGTTTGTGGTACCACGGATCCTGTATCAGGAACATGACTATAAACAGCAGCAAAGGTTAGATGACTTTGTTCTGGAAACGAAATATGATACAGCCGTGCAGATTCTAGTCTATTACCATTCGCTCCGCCGTATGAAAATATATTTACATGGAAACACAATTCAGTTAACTCACTACTAAACACGTTAATCGGTGAAGACTAGACACAAATGTACACGAATGACAAATATAAATGAATCCACATGGCAACACATAGCAATCTATCAAAAACTTCTCTTTAGCTTAATAACTCAAATCAAATGTTGTTGGTAACGACATTGACTGATGATCTGGGATATCTTCTTCACCAATCTCATAAGGTTTCTATCATCAACTGTAGTTGTTTGTGGACGATCTATTCGTTGTTGCTCAATACGATATCAGTTTGTTTCATTTTCAGAACATTCCAAAATTGTTGTTTTGGCTCTACTCAATTTTCCTTCTTTTCTCAGTTTCAAAAGGCTTACTTTTCTCCCATAGACAGGACACTTTTCATCAAGTTGTTTAATCATTTTTTAACAAGAAGGGAGGAATATACAGCTAAAGTCCAAGGTATAAAATCAAGGATTGTCATTCAGACCAAGTAAATATTTAAAGAATTTAAAATAGAAACACCTGGACAACAAAAAACAGGTTTTCTCACTAGAAAAATAGGTTTTCTAACTAGAAAAATTAGCAAATCAAACAAAAAGGGATATGTCGTAAGATTTTACCACATCAAAATGAAAAGGACAATTAATAAAAGCTGAACTTCTGAACTCTTGTTTCATATTGTCGCCGTTTTAACACTTTTAGAAGGGAGTATATATATATATATATATATATATATATATATATATATATATATATATATATATATATATATATGTGTGTGTGTGTGTGTGTCTGTGTGTATATACGTATACATGTATATATATACATATATATATATGTTTATATATGTGTATAAATATATATGTATAAATATATATGTATACATATATATGTATACATACATATGTATACATATATATACATATATATATATACATATATACATACATATACATATATATACACATATATATATACATACATATATATATGCATATATACATATATATATACATATATATATATACATATATACATATATATATATATACATATATATACATACATATATATACATACATATATACATATATATACATGCATATCTACATATATATACATATATATATATATACATATATATACATATACATATATATATTGATATATATATATACATATATATATACATATATATATATATATATATATATATATATACATGTATATATATACATATACATATATATATACATATACATATAGATATATACATATACATACATACATATATATATATATATATATATATATATATATATATATATATATATATATATATATATATATATATATATATATATATATATATATATATGCATCCTATACGGAACCGTCATTTAGGTTATGCACATCAGCGTAAATGACGGTTCCGCATAGGATGCAGGTTCTAATCCTGTCCAAGGACGAATATTTTCTATGAAAATATCTCGGACATTCAGGCCGGTAAATGTTATTTAATACTGTTTATTATAAACAGAGCATTTACTTAAATACCTGTATCTATAAAAAGAACGTTAAACATAAAAAATGTCTTTAATATATATATATATATATATATATATATATATATTGCATAACAGTAAAATCCAATATTACGTCATGAATATAAACTACTTCATGTGGTAATTTTCGCTTTCTCTTTCATATAATTTATATATATTCTGTTATAATAAATACATTGTGATATTTTTTTAAATTATATATCATTGGGATCGACTTGCGTTGTATACCAGTGAAATCTTTACACATACACATACACACACACATTCACACACTGTCCTGCTGCATCACAGCTCATCAGTGTGACTAGACAACCGATTGCCTCAAGCCGGGATCGAAACTAGTCTATATGAAGTGGATAAAGAGTTGACCCACGGTAAAAGTATAATTGGTATAAATTCTTCAAAATTAGTCTTTAAGATTCGCAGTTTTCAAGAATCTCTTAATGGTTGATTATTGAATGTGTATGTGAATGTGTGTATATCAATGTACGAAATGAGAGTTTGGGAGTGAAAATTATGATTATAGGGACTATAGACAATATTTTTCTATTGAAAATAAACGGGGAGAAAAGTTCTTCTTTCCTGTGAAATCCGATCCTAATGATTATGGTTAAGCGATGTTTTTTTTCTCAGAATTCTTAGCTTATATTCAAGTTTCCTATTACATATGGAAGCATATTATACATGAATAATTACCAGATTTTTCTTTGCTGTAAGATTAGCATGATTTTCTATCTGATCAACTAGACGAATTCAAATACTTACTCTTGTCTATAAGTTAACTATTTTTTTGTCATGTTCTGAAGTGAAGGGTACATTTTTCGGTCTTTACTTTTCACAAATTTCTTTCGGCGTATATTGCAGCCGGCCTTTCTTGAGTGTCACCAGCTACTATTCATTCTTATTATTTTAGCTTTATACTGATTATTTGGGGCAAAGAAATATCGTGATCATGCGGCGAAAAACACAGACTATACATAAAAAAGGAAAAAAAAAAACGATTTATCTTTTTTCTTTTTAGTCAAGATTTTCACTATTTAGAGTTACCATAGGAAAAAGTAGTGTACGTGCTGTTTTTGTTTTCCGAACTGTTTTCTTTTACAAGACTGACTATTTCTTTAGTTAGCAGGTGATTTAAATGCACGAAATTCTATTAAAAAATAAATTTGAAGTGAAGCAAAGAAGTTCTAAGTTTTACATGATGGCAACTGGAAGCAGACTACAACAGAAACGGAATTTTCAAGAATATAATCTGCCAACAGATTATGACAAAATGGTGATGATTTCTATATAATATGATTCGTATAAAAAATATCATTGAAGGACAAAAAACATCCCGGACTTCTCTAGTGTTTCAATGATACAATAACGACTTCTGACTTTCATTCCACGAGAAAATTTAAAAGCGGCCTTGTGGATGATGGAATCATCTCCCCTCTACATACCCTTTCGCCCATAGGAAAAATGACTAAGCTCAGAATATGTTCATGGCTGAAGTTTGGGATAACTGTAATGCTTAGTTTCACCACTCCAGACGTTCACAGCTAGGATCGCATCTTGATTTGTATTGGAAATACAACGTTCTGTAAGCTTTTTTTGTGCGTTTTTTGCGTGTGTTGTAATGGATAACGGAACGGAATTGAAAATCTGTTGTTAAATAAATGTTTAACAGACTATTATTTTGTTTAGACGTAGTGTATCTCTGTCCGACTTCCTGAGGTTGACCTTAGCGATCAGATACAAGACACAATGAGGAAGACGTTATTAATTGGCTTATCTAGGGTGGGAAGCAAGTAACGTAGACTTGTTCACTTTGTGCCTAAAACGGCTTCCCTTTGAGAGGGAACGACTTCCACTAGATATTTTGTACATATCGACCTTATTATAATAGATAATTAAAATTGTCTGTGTTGGAGTCTTTCCTTGCCGAACCGTAACGATTGGCGGCCACCGGCCAAGAGAAAAAGCCGAGCTGAGATCATTCAATGCTGTCAACATGCAACATTATTATTGAATTGGCGCCTTCGACCTTCCAGGATTAGGCGGCTATACAACGAGGAGAGCCGAGTTACTATTCCAGTCGGTTTCGTTATATTTACCTACGCGGAAATATACTTGGAAATACGAATCAACATTTTCTTCCATCCAATTTGGGTTAATTAGTAGGACAAGTATCAGTGACTCACTATTATCTACAAAACACCTTTAAACTATTAAAAATATCTTCTGTTTTTAACAGGTTGATAAACAGTAAAAAAAAATAATATTATTATTATACCCATCATGCCATTTAACTGCTTTGACCCATTTTCATTTACATCCAATTCTATTCCGGAGGAGAATGTCGCAGATAAACAACAACCTCCCTAGAAATGTAATGTGCCTGTTAGCATTATCAGAGTAAATTATATATATATATATATATATATATATATATATATATATATATATATATATATATATATATATATATTCAATTTTAAAGAGAGCAAAGACAGTGTGTGGCATCAAGCAATTAAAGCGTAATTGTCATGGGATTTCGAGAGCGTTAGTCAATGTCTTACAAACGAGTGAAATTTTTAACTAGGATCTCTTAAATATGTAATTTCTCTGAGGTTGCCATGGTGGATGAAGTAGATGTTCATAGGCAAAATGGAAAAAAGAGAGCTACAATAACCTTACAAACAGCATAAAACAAAAAAATTACAAAAGTTTTCGTTCAATTTAAACGTGAATTAGATATGTACTGTAGGTATATATTAAATTTGTAAGTATGATTAATTGAGTCGTCATAATGATTCGAACATAATAAACTATAACAATGATATATTAGTGTTTGAGCCTTTTATATATTCTTTCTCTGTCATTGACATAGAGTCCCACCTGGATTTTATCCTCTTGGATATATATATATATATATATATATATATATATATATATGTGCAGCAAATATTCATTTAACAAATATTTGTTATAAAGACTTTTTAAAATGTTAAGATAAGCTATATATCCTAACGTAGCAACATTATATTAAACAAATCTATTTCCAACAAAGACAATGTAATTACACCGAACATTGTTTTCTTAATACCATAATACATGTCCGATATATATATATATATATATATATATATATATATATGCAGAAAGCGCTGGACGGCCGTTTCATTCTATTTCAGACTCATCAGCAGTGCGCATCCATTACCGACAATCGAAGCTGGATACAACGAAAACGTCATACCAACTGTACCACGGCCCTCGGTGACAATGAAGACAGAAACTAGACACCGAATCCCGTGGTACAATGTTTGAGGTGTATCGCAATGGTCTGGGTTCGATTCTCGTTAGTGGAGCCACACTGCTGACGTCTCCCAAATAGGACGAAACGGCCGTTCAGTGCTTTTTGCATTCTGTTGAAAATTACTCTGGTTTCGATGAATTACTATATATATATATATATATATATATATATTAGCTCCTGAATTAAATTTAATTCCAGTTGAGCACTCTCGGGCTGAGGTATGGGTTTGTAAACAGTGACTATTATAGCTATATAGCGAGACTCTTCGCTAGCCGAATTGAGTCACTGTCGGTCACTGGGCTTTTTTCCAATAAATACGCTAAAAATCCACCTTCATCCCGACCGTGCGCCGACAGCTTAGTGGTAGAATATACGCCTGATACCAATTCAGTCGGGTTTCGATCCTGGCTAGAGGCAACCGGATGTCTAACCGCACTGATGAGCTGCGAAACAGTCTGTCTGCGGATGACATTATATATATATATATATATATATATATATATATATATGTATGTATGCATATGCATGCTCGTTTGTGAAAATTTGTTTGACCATCCGTGCAGGAGATCCCATGCTTTAACCTAATTAATATCGCATAAATTTGAAATTGTTCACAACAGTCAAATTTTGTTACTCTTTAGAAAACAAATTTTCGGAAATCACTCCATTTTTCAGTGTTGTTTAGCACACTCGTTAAATAATTATGGCTGCCTATATACACATTACATACGCGCGTGCGCACACAGACACACTTATATATAGGTCAGCCAGTGACATCCTGTTTATCTGTGACCGTGTGATTTTTGTAGTGATTTGGTTTTTATGCCTCTTAATTTAATGCAATTTATTTAAAGCCACACGTTATTTTCAGAAATTTTTAGGAGTTAATAATTATTTACTGATTAAGTCCTAATTAAATCACGGCTTATGTAGTCATACCTTTGCCAAGAGAAATTACTCGTAATTGAATATAACGAACCCGACTGGAATTGAAACTCAATAACGCCTTTTCCAATTTCGAGCCGTTATCTACCACAAGCACATACAAGCTTACAGACCGTGGCATTCGCAAGCGATCATTCATCTAGTTACTGATCAGTTTCGATGTTGCTTAACTTCACTGATCGTTCGAGAATTGGTGTTTCAATGGACGTAGGTAATGTTGGTGTGTGCGAAGAATGTTAAAGAGATATAAATGGAAATATTTCCTTCTGGGACAGAGGTCAATATTCGACTGAGAATAAAACATCAGATCTGCCAATGCTGTTTTCTAAAGTAGATTTCAATCTTATTTAGAAGAGCTATGTAACGGTCATTGTTACTCGGATTTCCTTCTTGTATTAATCATGCTTAACCAAGTTTCGAGCGTATGGATTGCCACGAAGCTGGAATTTTTACATATATTGCAAACATATCAGTGGTTGGTTTTTGAACCCAGCCACAACCGGGATATTGAATGGTGATTTCAAGGCAGACTGGCCATTCTTATTTCCAAGTTCCGTTTCATCTCATTTCGCTTTCTCTTTGGCTAAAAATATAAAGGAAAATACATTTCACGACACAGCAAGCATTTTCATAGAGTCGAGACAAAAGCTACTAATTCGGATTCGTAAAGCAGCCATAACTCACTTGAAAGACTACAGTTTTGAACAAAATTCTACATCGTTTAACTTTCTGCCCGACTAATTAAAGTTTCATAAACAACTATTGATGGAACTATGTTCCACTTACGCATTTTATTTGTTCATATTTTTTTATGGATGTGGGTCCAAAGTCGGGACCACAGAAGGAAAACACGGAACACGGATTAGAGGTAAAAAAGATATATTAACAACAGGTTACAGAGATAGTGTAAGCGGAGCTTACTATATATTAGTGCCCAATACTTGTAGTCGTACGCGGCTCTATCTGTCTAGAGTGTTGTGTCGCATGCTTAATATAGACCTGGAAGAGTATATTGTGTAGGTAGTTCCGGTCTCACAATAGTTATACAAGTTCGAGAAGTATTGCGTTGGTACATAATTATCAGGCGTTTTAAACAAGATTTCTTATGAAAAAAGAAACAACAATTCAACAATAACATTTTATATAATTATTCCGGAGCGTATGATTATCGACACACATTTTTATAACCTGACAATAAAAAAATATTTTTATTAAAAAAAAAAAAATGTAGACAAATAAACTTTATTAAAAAAAAAAATAACTTGCCTAAAAAAACGCCCGATAATTATGCACCAATCCAATAATTAATGTAGAGGTTTGTTTTTAAAATGTTTATTATGAAGGATTTATGCAAAATGAATGAAAGAGATATTAGATGGAAGATAACATTATGAAGATTTGTATGCTAGATAATGAATGACTTGGAAAATTGATTATAGTGATCAGGGAAGTGCACATATAAGACTATATTTCATAAAATGATTTTTCTTTAAATATTCCAAAAATATCTGCCAATATACGCGTGTGTTTCTAAAAGAAATGCTACTCTCTTCCTATACTGATCCTAAGCTATTTTCATTTAGTCCTATATCAAGCCTTCTTAAGCATACGCACTTCCTGGTTAAAGGAATTTAAAATCAAAAGTCGCAAATTTAACACAGAGCTAAATAATATTAAACAAATTAGTCATAATTATTTTTGGGTTGTTTGTAGAATAGACACGACGATTAACTATAATGATTTTTAGCCTGTCTCTTTTTCATTTCAATAAAGCTGCCAAAAAATCCAAGGTGGGCAACGACGAACGTTAGATAAAATTAAAAAAAAAATGGACATTTAAATTTAACATAAAAAAGAGGCAGTTCAAAATTTCTACAACACAAAATGAGGAATGAGTATTTAGAAAATTTGACACAGTGCATAATGTAAGCAAGTGAGACAGATTAAAACCTAACAAACGTGTAAATGGTTGGCAGATCAAAGATTACAGAGAGCGAAAAAACAATATTTATAAGGATGCGAAATTGTACAGTGCCATGATCGGCCATAGCCCGAAGGAGACGTAACATAGAATAAAATAGAAAATGACACCAAATAAGGAATATTTTATTAAAATTTATAAAGTTAATTAGAGAGTTGAGTTTGTTACTTTAATTAAGTGCATTGTTTGTTTGATTGTTTTGTTTTGTTTTACTGCATATCAACGTCAATTGTTCATTTAATGGCGACAACATTTTTTTTTTCCTGGTAATATTTTTGTTTTGTCAAAAATCTATTTCTGTTAATATTTTTTTCCTCAAAAAATTATAGCTGGTAATATTTTTTTCAAAAGCCTATAGCTGGTAATATTATTTTTTTCAAAAGCGTATTGCTGGTAATATTATTTTTCCAAAAAAAGTGTTGCTGGAGAAACGTATAGCTGGTAATATTATTTTTTTCAAAAACGTACAGCTGGCAACAGTATTTTTTTTTTACAAAAACGTATTATAAGAGGCCTTGCTGTTGGAAGTACTTTATCGTCTTACCCAGGACGTAGATGTAGTTTATCGTCATACCCAGGACGCGGATGTAGTTTATCGCCATACCCAGGACAAAATATGGGTTTGCGGATTAAATATTTGCCCATAGCTGGAACCGTAATAGATGCTACCACCCAGGGTTAGGGGGGACCTGGGAACACCAGCAATTAAGAGGTGGTTGCACGCTCCTCAAAACCGCCTGATCAGAGGCCTTGCTGTTGGAAGTACTTTATCGTGTTACCCAGGACGCAGATGTAGTTTGTCATCATACCGATGACGGGTACGTGGTTTTTTTTCTTTTATGGCAAATCAACCTCAATGTGTTACTTAATGTCGAATTTTTTTTTTATTGCAAAATTATCTTGATGGTATTTTCTTTTTCAAAAATATATTGCGGGTAATAATGCATTGCTGGTAATATGTTTTTCAAAAAATGTGTCTCTGGTATTATAACCTATTCTCACATTTTCAAAGAGACTTGACCCAAGTTTGGGGGTTAAGTATTTGCCCATAGCACGACCTTAATAGATGCTACCATCTCCGGGTCAGGGTGGACCTGGGAATGTCAGCATTTAAAAGGTGGTTCTACGCTCCTCAAAACCTGATAAGAGGACTTGCTGTCGGATATAGTTTATCGTCTTACCCAGGACACGGATATAATTTAGAGTCATACTCAGGACTCTTAATTACGAGTAAATTGGTCCCTCTACACCTTTCCCAAAACAGAAACAATGATATGAAATTCGAATGAAACAGTGAAACACATGCACTTTATTCATCATCGAAATTCAGAATGTGGAATTAGTAAATCCGAAACCCTTCAAATAATATGGGGCGTGAAGCAATTATAATAAATTTACTATAGAAGTAAACGAAATTGAACATAGATTAGGCTGCACTAGATTTAGTTTCCCTCAACAGTGCAAATTGCTACAAAGCCAAAAAGATAAATCCTGAAAATTTAACTATGCGCCGAAATTGTCTCATCAGATCCAGTCTTCCATATAGATGTACAGTGTAACCCTGATAGAAGAGAAACCCGGATATAAGATAGATTTTATCTGGTACCAAATTAGAGCCTGTGTTAATGTATATAAATTAGATCAAACCTGGATATAAGTGACTTCTTCTCCGATCCCGAAAAATCTCTTATATCCCGGTTACACTATATTTCCTGGTGACAAAAACATTAAAAAGTAAAAAACCTGTTAGTTTTATGCAAAAAATATTCATGTTCAATGGGCTAAAACAGGTTTGAGCGTGTGAAAGTGGTGGCTTTAGACAAATCTCTCCCCTCTTTGTACACTGAGGCCTGGAAATATAGATTCAGAAATAAACTCTACCAGATAACGGAAACCACAACTCAACTGAGGACTATCAATTGTAGTAACAGCTAAAATGTATAGCATATATAACTCGAAGAGATAATAATGTTATTATGAAGAGGTTAACGTCCCATACTTGTTCAAACAAAAGCTTAGGGAGTAAACTACCATTAATACTGATAAGAGCAATAACATTTGTTAGACTTGAGAAATTCATTTTCTTGAAAAAACTGTTTTAAGAAAAAATGTTTGAATAAATTTCAACCGATCTCATCACTGGTTGTTCGAGAAATGAATACGAAGTGTTACTTTGTAGGGAAACGGCTAATATTACCAGTAAGCAAATAGACATATTATGTTTACTTATTTTCATAATGTGCTTTTAAATATTGTGTAACAGAACTTGTATCCGATAAATGGAGTGAAAACATTATGATAATCTTGACGACAACAACATTATCAAAGCATCATTTTTCGGATACAAGTTCAATTGCACAACATTTAAAAGCACATTTCTGCCAACCTTCACAATACAGAAAAAAAAATACATATTGATAACACCAATATACTACACCATCAAAATACAGAAAAATTATCGAGGCCGTTTATATCAAAGCGACCAAACAATACTGTACAAAATTTATTAAGAGTATAACAGCAAAGGTTTAAAATGCATTTGAGTTTGAAAAATATTTAATGCCATTTGAATTTCTACCATCTCTGGTTAGATCCCTTATATTGAGGCGCTTGAAGCAAAAACATCATAGCTAGCAGGGATAAATTTAAAAATTAAAATAAGGATAACAGAGTGGGTACACGAGGGTTTAAAAAATAGAGAGTACAGTTGCAATAGGTTTGACTTCCATAATGATTATGTCTGAGGATAGGGAAAGTACTTTCGGTAACAAAACTACGGCAGTTTTCCCTGATTAATCTCAAATTTTCAAGAAGCTATTTAGAGAACTAGACAGGTATATTATAAAATAATAAGGTATTATATGTCTGTAGTATTCAAGGAGACAGTCAGGTTACATTAAATACTTGAGACATGCTTTGCCTACTTATTCACGAGAGGATCCTTTCATACTCATAAATGAGCTTTTTGTGTGGTCATTGAAAGACGAGAGCAAAACGCCGTATTGGTTCATATTGTATTTATTTCGGAATACTTTAGACATAGCATAATGCCATCATCAGTGTATTGTTAATTATGGGATGAGTATTCCAGTGTTCTTAGTTGTGGAAGACAAAATGTGTTGTGTCATTCTGTGGCTAACGACCGATTAACGGGAGGTTACTAGGACTTGTAGTGGCTTTTCCAACGTGAGTATTCGAGACATAGACGAAAGAACTATCAGTAGGAACACTTACCGACTATCTGTTGTACATATTTTAAAATGTTTGTGGGGTATTCATAATTAATTTTATTATGGTTTGGTTTCAATTTTTGATATAAGGATTTTTAGTTTGTAGTTATTCTTTTCTTGGAAAACTATGGAGGTATTTTCAACTAGGATTTCCTGACTTGTCAATGTGGATAAGTATGCTGTTGTAAATCTTTAGATATGTTGGAGGTGTCATTTAAATGAAGACTTAGCCTACTTGAAAGTGTTGTTGTCCAATGTGCAACATAAATTTTTTTTTCATCCTTGAAGATACAATCTCTCAGAGGACATTTAAATTTATATACAATGTAGCTTTTCTGAATCACGTTAGTGGATGTGGAAGAGTCGTTACGGATGATTTTATTATATATAGTGGATTTATAATTAATTATAATTTTTTAGTATGATCTGTGTTGGATGTATTAATTTTTTTAGGATAATGTTTATAGTTAGCATGCATTTGTTTGCTACATAGGAGGTTGATATGTTTACGGTTAGTTCGGGGAGTATTATGTTCTGTTTGTTTAGTATTGAGACTTGATTGTGTATTTTATTTGCCCATTGACGATATAGTTAGTGAAGTTATTATTGACGCGTCTTTGTTCTATATTTTTTATTTTTTTTTATAATTGTTATTTTATAGTAACTCGGACATTCAATCTTACAGTAAAACGTACAGAGATTTTTACTGGCGTTCATTTTTTATATGGGAAGATCGTGAACATGTTTTATTAGTGTTTATTGGTATATCAAAGAAGGGAAATTTGTCACTATTATTAAAGTCATATGTAAATTTAAGGACAGATTTGTCTTGGAATTCTTTAACAGTTTAATAATTTCTACCGTATTATGACCAGAAATAGCATATCGCCAACCTATTTTAATAGATGAGAGGCTTTTTAAAAGTGTTCAAGATGTTATTTTCGATAGTGGACATACAGAAGTTACTAAACGTTGAACCGAGAACTGAACCCATGGAGAGCCCATTGCGTTGTATGCATATGTTATTTTGTGATCATAGAATGTGACTTAATTAGTGCGGGTTATCAGTTCATAATATATTAGGCCTAATTTGAAATGGTGGTATAGAAAGATAATTATATATGTTATTTATAATAATTTCGATAGCTTCTTGAACAGGGACGTTAGTAAATAAGTTTTCAACTTCTAGTGAGGCTATAGTTTCATTGTTGGGTTTTTCATTTCTTTAGAAAATGGAATTCCATGAGAGTTTATTTCATGCTCTGTTTGCTAGGAAGATATGGTGCGATAAGTTGATTGATGCTTTGTGTTAATTGATATACGGAGGTGTGAATATGCGATATGATAGGGCGGAGTGGATAGTTTTGTTTGCGTGTTTTTAAAGTGGCATATATATATATATAGCCGGGTCTATAATCACCGTCATTTTTAGAAAATTTTAAACTATCCTGTTCGGCGTTATTAGGAGTTATTAGTTTATTGATTTTTAATTTTAGTTGGTTGGTTGGATGTTTGTTGATTATATTTAAATTTGTATGGTCGTTGAGCATTTGCTAAAGATTCCCGTTGTAGTCTGATATGTTTAAGATAAGGAAAATGGTGGTTTTGTCTGCTTTTTTGACTATTATGCCGGGGTGCTGACGTAGTTACTTAGCGGGAATTTGTGGTAGTTTTGTGAAGAATTTTGAAGAGTTTTTACCTCTGTCGTGTCTATCCTTATGTGTTCCTCCCGTGAGTACGTATATATATATATATATATATATATATATATATATATATATATATATATATATATATATGGAATCTAGTGCAATCCATGTATTAAAATTTATGAAAAAACAAATCCAATTTAAGAATTTATTTTTTATTTTAATTTTAAAATTCACGTGTTTGAAAATATTTGTTTTGACTCCTTTTGAATGATCACTGGATAATAAATTTGCATAGCAAACTGAACTCCCCTCTTATTTACATAAAGAAATGTATATATTTTAATATTCATCATCTTGAGTACGTTATCTTTAAAGATTTTTTACTCATTTTAACCTAAGCAAGATGCTAATACCATTGGTAGGCAGGAAGTTACAAGAAGTGAAAGTGAAAGAGAAGACTGAGATAATTGAAGAGAGGTCAAAAGAAGAACGGGGTTCAAGAAGACAGGAGATGGCGATTGATGTTGCAATTAAATCATGGTAGGTATCAGGGATGTAAGTAAACGGAAAAGCATTCCACAAGTGGGAAGTACGAGAAAAGAAACTATTGGAGTAGAAACAGCGATTGCATTTACCTATTTTTACAATAAAAGGGCGTGATATAGATACAAATCTAGTAGCACACTTAAATCCGTTTTTTTCCCTATTTTTCTACTTTATCGCTTTTAATTTTACTTTTTTATGCCACATCGTTTTGTCTTATAATTTACACATCATCCCACGGTAATAAAGAAAAGCATCTAGTAATGCTTATGGTGATTTTCTAAGTGCAGATTTGACGTGATACAAGGCCGGAATATGGAGCACCCATTGATGATCGAACTCACTACTCAACTGCAATTGTTCTACCGAGACAACCTTGCTAACAATTGCACCATTTCGAGCTCCCTACAGTAACTCTTATGTATACATTCGTAGCTTTTCAGTCGAATTCATAGTTTTAAACTCTAAATTCAAAATTATAGAATCACGTGAAAAGTGGAGGCATAGATTTTTACAAACTGTTGAAAATGTCGGGCAGTTTATATTAGTTAAGTACTTACTATAGATGTAAAGCAGTATCGCTCTTTACCAGAGAGGTAAATACGAATCTTAAACTTTCATAGGAAACATTACATTATATTTCACTTTAGGATCAGTCAATGACCATCAGTCAGTTCGTGTCTGCGGCAACTGAGGGTAAGTCTATATTCTCCGGCGCTATAAATGTGTCCGACTTACAGCTGAGGTTGGCGTTTATATAGTTATATCATTCAAACTGTTCTTTTCCATATCCCAGACGTAAATTTGCCTTCAGTGGCTGCGAAATTGCCTCTCGGGTTAACTCTCTACCTGACTTCACGGAAGGACAATCAGTGCAAACTCAATTCTGGCATTATGCGTATGTTGTCCAGTATATGCAAGCGTCAAGCGTACTAGATAAACAATTAAGAAATTATATGTCATGTAAACGTAGGTTCGTGATATCGACTATTTCCGTATTCACAGAAAAAAACAAAAAACAGAAACAAACGTTGAAAACCAAAAAAAAAAAAAAAAAATAGACGTAAGAATACAAAAAAAAAAAAAAAAATAAACGTATAAGCGCTTTTTGTTTAGCCTAGGAGTAAGTTGAGGTTAATAGAAAATAAAATATACAAGTTCACACACTTGACTTTTATAAGATAGGTGTGTTCTCCACGCTCTCGTAAGTATCGGAGATTAGCGACCCGTTCGACAAAGAAATGCCATGCTTTAAAATTCCTAAAGCACTGTCTCATACAAGGAGGAATTTTTTTTAATGGAAGTGTTTGTCAAACATATTTTTTTTTTGTTTATGTGTAATTTGCTATTTTGCTTTCCAAAAACTGTAAATAATTTAAAACTCTAAGACGGTCAAACGCCAGCGAAAACAAGGAAACAATTGTGACATCAAAAATATTTGATTTAACATTTTCGATATGTTTTCCTCTGTTTATGAAGACGATTCCACGGTAACATTCTACCCTCGGAATAATAATTAGATTCAAGCGACATGCATGCGCCACCATGTAAAAATCAAATTTATATAGTTAGATTTTATTGTTCCCTATGGGAGAAAAATAATTCCGCATGCCAGGACGTGCTAATGGTAGGAATCTCCATGGGAATTTGAATACACAAGCGGTCCCAAGCTGCATGTATACACACTTTGAGGATAATGTCATCCAGTTTGAATTTAGAGTTTCCTTCTCCTAGACGTGTATAGACACAAGGCTATAGAACGCAGTCTGTTCCACTAATTCTACTGAGGGTGGGGAGGAGAAGAGATAGATTTAAATCTTTTCAAAATGTGTTAACACGGTAGGTAGATGAAATGAACTCGACTGGTATACAATTAATCCACCGTGGACGCGAATATCGAATAATACTAATTTTTTTCTATAATTTTAATATGAAATATTATAAATTATAATAATATTTATGAAATCATATATCATAAGAAATGAAGGCATTTGAAGAAAAAGAATGAATAAAATTGAAGAAAAATACGGCTTTTTATTTAAAACAACTTATTTGAAAAAAATAGTTGCTTCCATCGAGGTAATATTCGACATTGTTTGATCGAAACGTTACGGTTACATCACTTTTATCATTTCTCCTCGTATTTTTTTTTTTTTGTAGTTGTATATCCTAATCGCGATTTCTTTTTGCCGAAGTGCCATGTGATGGGGTTCTGATTATCTAGTCAAGATATTATTGTGCCAGTCTATATTAGCTGATGAAATATCGCCTTCTTTAAAAGTTAGAGATTCATTTGCTTGTATTAATGTTCTCGTAATATCCATTGTTTTATCTGAATCGCGTGGATACTGTCAAATCTCACTGAAAACACCAATTCTCATTCAATTAGTGAAGTTAAGAGGTATCGAGCACGAACGGTAATTAGACGGGTGAACGCTATGGAACACGGGGTAATGAATCAAAATATATATTTAGGCTTTAAATAACCCAGAAAAGGTTGAAAAGCTTTAAAAATCAAATCGATCAAGATGCATCACATACATTGTAATGCGGATTTATATCTAATGTTATGACTTACTTACAACATAATTAGTTTTTTTTTATCTGCAAATATATAGCACCAAGTTTATGATTGTAATTTCTTCGTATACTCATATCTAGAAAATTTGAAGGTTCACACTGATCACCATTTTGCCTTTGTATCACATGAGAAATGGAGGTTGTAATCAAGTAAGAAATAACAAAGAAATTAACAACTATTCAATTAATAGGTGGCAAGCTGAAAATAGGCTAATGTCTTTGTTTCAGATGATATGGTAATTAGAGACCTTAAGTACTTGTCGATGTTCTTCATTGAATACAGTTTCAAATAATTAATGAGCAGATGACATTCGGATAGACTATAACACATTTTTGAAAATCTCATATATATATATATATATATATATATATATATATATATATATATATATATATATATACACACACACATATATATATATATACGCACCCACCCACACACACACACACACACATATATATATATATATATATATATATACATATATATATATTAAGCTGGCTGTGCGTGGTTGAATTATGAGTTTTGTAAATGTTTTTCTAAGAAGCTTAATTAAATGTGAATACTTCAGGTAATCAAAAGAGGTAATGTCTTAAGAAAGAAAACTTTTATTGTTGGTTTCTATTTATAATTGTCTTCAGAGATTTTATATATGTCATCTGATTTACAGATGCACGTATACACATATATATATATATATATATATATATATATATATATATATATATATATATATAAGGGAACATTGTGCACAACACTCAGCGGTGACAATCGGAATCATGCGTATACAGAATCTATTGGCCTGACGATTGCATATGAACATGAAACAGACTGTTGTCACTGCCTGTCAACTTCAATGTCGATTTTTACATTTACATACGCTCTATCCATTATATTGCGCTCTTTAACCCATACATATATAATATACACTAAAACAATAATTTATGACATATATACGTGTGGGAATTACTCCATAGTTTATATATATATATATATATATATATATATATATATATATATATATATATATATATATATATATATATATAAGGTTGGTGCTAATATGCTAATATGTGAGAAAACTACATTATTTTTGCACCAACCTAATATATATATATATATATATATATATATATATATATATTAACCAAATCCGCTCTTCCTTTCCTAGATATCATGTAATACACAAACAATAACGAACTCAATTTTGATGTATATTGAAAACCCACCAATATAAAATAACCTGATCAATTTTTACTCGACCCACTTTTCTAAAATTACATGTGGAATAATTATATGTTTCTATTTGAAAGCAATTACGAATTTGCAACCCCAACATTTACCTAAGAATTAAACATAGATAGAAAACACATTAAAAAACCCACAAAACCCATATCATTCCATCCACAACGCAAGACGAAATTCATGCTAAATGTACAGTTGCAAGAAAAATGATAGCAGCATCCATAATAATAAATTATCTAAGACAAATTACATTATACTACCGAGCAAATTCGTCACATCCATGTTCCAGAAGAACGTATCCCTTTTAAACAACATCCAAATAATGAGAAATACTTTCAAAATTATTATGGATATAATCAGATCCACAAACAACCATAGAAATAATATTACTGAATAAAGTATATGTTGTGAGACCGTAACATACCTACAACATGGACTCTTCCAGGGCCATAGAAAGTATGCGATATAACACACTAAGACAGAGAGAGAGAGAGAGAGAGAGAGAGAGAGAGAAAGAAAGAAAGAAAGAAAGAAAGAAAGAAATTCTAATCCCGTAGTATCAGCTGCGTACAACAACTAATATTGGACACTAACACGTAGCAAGCTCCGCTTACACTTTGTAACCTTTTTGTTTAATATTAGGTTGGTGCAAAAATAATGACGTAATAAAGTCGTTTTTGACGTATTTTTTAACGTCACAAAACGACATTATTACATCATTATTTTTGCACTAACCTAATATATTTTTCTTACCTCTAATCCGTGTTCCGTGTTTTCCTTCCGTGATCTCAACTTTGGGCTCACATCAGTATATATAAAATAAATTGCCGAAAATATTCTTCACAATACATTGGATAATCATAGTCATTTTATATTTTTAATTTCGCACTTACGCATTGTTTTTTTTTTTTTTTTTTTTCATTTTGTCGACTTAAGAATACAGTACGGACAGTTGGACACCATCTGTGAGAAAAAGAAATCCTTGACTCAATTCACTCCGACAGAAATGTGAAAATGGCATGCTCTACTGCTCAGTATTCGCACCGGAAGCCCCAATACGAATATATCCGTGTTTCAGGGAGTCAATATGAGGACTGTGCAAAGATTCAGAATGTGATGTGTCTAATAGTAATTACGTAGCTGTTTGGAGTGATCACTAGTGATGGCGAATTTATGCCTCCATTCATCGTATTCTCACATAGCCACAGATCCATCTCAACACTGACCTATATCAATTGACTTGAAGGGGTATTGCTGCCTTGGCCAAGAGGGTGGCTGCTGGAAGACCCTGTATCTGGCAACAGGACTTTGCACCATGCTACCCAAGCAGGATAACGCTGTCATGTCAGATAGTTTCTGTGACCAAATTACGCTTTACATCTGTGAAACTAAATACGCAGACTGCAATACCTTTGATTATTGCATATGAGGCGAAGATGAGATAGAGACAGAGACCATCAAAAATTCTGTTAGCACTAAAGATGAACTGAAGGCATGGATTAAGGCAGCATTCACCACCAAAAGAAGGAGACTGTCCAGAAAAGATGCAGGAAATTCCGAAGTCGTCTGGAGTTCTTGGTTGAAGACAATGGCGAATTTATTGAATAAATTTACTCTTTACTATTTCAAGACATTTTTGTGTAATTTTGATAAATATATCTTTTAAAATGAACTGCCAGTGTCAGTGTAAATATACACGTCAATCTATAATGTTCTTGCAAAGAAAAACTTTTTTTAATTCGAAAACATACACCCATACAAACATATTTTCTATTTTTTAATTAAAAATAAAGATGTGGCGTACATAGACACACACACACACATATTAATTAGTTATATATATATATATATATATATATATATATATATATTATGAAGTTATATATATATATATATATATATATAGTGAAGTTATATATATATATATATATATATATATATATATATATACATATATAATTACATAATATATATATATGACTAATATATATATAATATATAATATGCATTATGTAGTTATATATATATTATGTAGCATTATATGTATAAAATATATATATAATATCTATACATTATGTAGTTATATATTTATATGTTATTTAGTTTTATATATGTATACAATATATACATAATACATATATAATATATATATATTATGTAGTTATATATATTTGTAATGTAGGTTTTATATATATATATATATATATATATATATATATATATATATATATATGTATATAAATATATATATATAATATATATATATACATTATGTAGTTATATATATATGTTATTTAGTTTTATATATGTATACACTATATACATAATACATATATAATATATATATATATATATATATTATGTGGTTATATATATTTGAAATGTAGTTTATATATATATATATATATATATATATCCAAGATGAAGAATAATAATGTATACATTCAAGATGAGGAATAACAATCACGACCTTTCATTCACCAACAGGAAATATTCGAACAGCGCGACACTTTCTACATACATATGGCAGCAAAAAGACAAAAATGTTACACCAACAATAAGTTGGAAACTATTGAAAAAAGCCCCTGTCTACAGCAACATTACGAAAAAATGCCAACTTTGCCTACACGAAAAAGTAGCAATAATATCACACAAACCGCAAAAGAACCTACTAAACAAAAAATCAGACATAATCTCCAAATGTAGGCATGAGAACATGTACCTATTTTCCGAATTCATACCAAACGGATAAATAGACAAACCGCCAACAATCACAATTTAATTTCAAGATATCATCAAAATAATTGCATCTATCGTTATTATCATAGCACCACCATTAGTAATCACTTTTACCACTTTACAATAACTATTATCTAATAATATTATCATTACCACCAACACCCAGCACCATCACTTACACATCACAACTATTATAAATCATCTACAATCTTTAACGCATATTACCCAACCCCCCAACATATTTAACACCTTAAAACAATAAGATCAGATATAATTTCCATATATAACCATGAGAATAAACACCCATTACCAGGATTCATATTGAATAAAAATAAACAAATAAATATAAAATAAAATAAAACACCAACAACCACCCTTTAGTTCAAGCTAGCACCACAATAATTACATTTATAGGTTTTATTGTTACCCCACCAACATTACTAATACCTACTAACAATTTACAATAAATATTAACCACTTATATTATTATTGCCACCATCCACCTTACATATTACTATCACACCATATCTAACATTACGATATAATCCTGCCTTAATTATTAACGTATACTCCCCCCTCTCCCAGCATATTTAATACCACCATAAAAATAACCAATAAGGATTACAAACTGAAATTTCTACCACCCACATATACACAGTCACAAATAAACAAGGGAATAGCGAGCTTTAATATAATAAACAATAATATTTTTGTAAATTAAATATTAAAAATTAAAATATTATAGCAATCTTCAACTACCATAATTTTACTCAGGATACTTATTATCAGGATTTATACCAAAATAAATTAATACATATAACAAAATAAAATAAAATAAAATAAAACACCAACAGCCACTCTTTAGCTACCACCACTATAACTACATTCATGGTTTCATCATTCTCCCACCATCGTTACTAATCTTTTCTACCAATTTACAATTTCTACCAATTTACAATTTCTACCAATTTACAATAACTATTATCTAATTATATTATCATTGTCTCCAATCCCTTGCAACATTACTATCACATCATATCATATAGACCCGTTATTAAATCAAACTACCCTCTCACCCAGCATATTAAATATTAAACATCACCATATAAATAACCAATAAGGATTACAAATTTCTACCTGTTACATATACACAGTCAAAAACAAACAAATAACCAGCTTTAAATATAACAAATAAACCCCCATTTTTTTCCAAATTTAAAAATAAATATAAATAATAATAATTTTTACCTATCATAATTTCACACAAACCCCACCACACGTATATACACACATGCGAGGAAATATTATTCAGCGGAAAAATAAAATATATGACATGTATACATTCACGAGACATTCACGAGACATTTCCGCCACACTTCCAATCTTTAAATTTCAACATACAAATGCGTATGTATAGACACAACACCACCCGTATACATACATATGTCATATCCGAAACTGCCCACATATGTTTATATATGTATGAGTCCCGACGGACAACCAAGTATGTATATGTGTCTGCATACATCGATGTTTGCGTTAGTACGATGAAAAAACGACGAAGTTTCCCCCACCACTTCCACAAAAACACCAATACACGCAATCTACATAAACCCAAATTTAAAAAGAAAATTAATCAGTTTGTCTGACGATCGCTAAATCGTGAAACCCAGGGTCACAAGCTCACATCTATCCAACCATATATGTTAGCTCTATTTCTGATATTGAGCGCTTTCTAATAAGTACCGCGCATAAAATATATAAATAATTATACATACAAACATTACACACACACACACACATATATATATATATATACATACATATATATATATATATATATATATATATATATATATATATATATATATATATATATATATATATATTAAAATGTACAATCTAATTTACGCGTGCTCACTCTCTTGAGAAGTTTGAAAATACTGGAGGTTTGCTTTCGTAAAGCATGCAAATAAACTTTAACTGCCAGTGCGTGATGCAAATCATTGCCGGACAATCGATATTCAATCGCCCTTTTTTTCCTTTATCCCTAAATCTCTCGCGTGCTATGTTATAAACAAATAAATTGTGACAGTCGGCAATGCTGCATCGCAGATTGTTGAACAGGGAAATCTAAAGAGAAACGGACGTGGCTTGAACGTGTGATACTTTCATTAAATTGTGTCCACATTGCTACGATACGGAGGTGGAAACCATAGAATGGCTACAGGCCAATGAATAAAAGAATGGGAAAAGATAAAGAAAACCAATAAAGAAACTTAAGAAATAATCGACAGAAAAAAAAAGTAGCCATATTATTGTTGATAATGCAAAGAGGTTCTAGATTTAGATCAAGCGTTATGAAGGACTTCTCAGAAAGTATTTGTATAGCACTGATTCTGAACCATACTTTGATCGCTTAAATTAATGTATTGTCTGAAACAATGCATCCCTTAGCAAATAGAAAGAATCAGACAAAAAATACAACAGAAGTACGAAAATTTTCACCGGTCTGGAGAAAATCTTAAAATTATATTTTTTTTTTACTCATTTCATCCCAAGGAAGGAAATAAATCCACTAACACGTAGGAGGTTACTGAATATGAAAGAATATAAGAAAAAAGAAATTATTTCACGCTACAAGAACAATAAAAAAAAATCATAAATTATGCACACAGAAGAAATCGCATTAAAATCTTTGAAGACCAAATTAGATTGGAAAGGAAAAAAAAAAAAATGGTAGAGAGTTCCAAAAGCATGAAACGTCCGAAAAATAACTGTTAGCATAGAACATGCGGTTAAATCTAGACAATTAAATTGCAAATTGATGTGACCTGGTTGCTAATGTAGTACTGTGCTTAAATGATAATCTAGGTAAATAGCACAGATTTCATCCGAACAATGACACGGGAAGTATTTATGGAAATATCACAGCGAAACAACATTACGGTGGGGGTAAGGGTGATTGAATCTGAGACACAATTCAGGACCTATTCTATTGTTGATTCTTGTTTTGCTTATATGAACAATCTTTAAATATATAGCAGTAGCACCGGACCATATGCCGGAGCAATATTTATATATGGACGAATAATATATTTTTTGTATAATATATTTAAAATATCGTTAAATTCTTTTTCTTGCTTCTAGGCATTTCAACTGTAAAGTGATAAGATCTTACTAACTGCGTTCAAATTCATAGAATCCAAGTACAATGGATGAAAGTTCATCATAACAATTACATGTTAATGGTAATTAGTGTTGAATTAAAAGACAAATACATGTTTGGCAATAAAATTAAAATAGTCGCCCGGGCTCAAGTTTACGTTTCAGCAAGCTAATTTGGTTGACGTTTTCTACGTAATAATTTCGATCTCCATTTTATTTGCCATAGTTTTGTCGATTGCAAAACTAAGATAAGTTTAATAAATGACAACGGGTGCACCTTTCAATCGGACAATGTTTTAGCAATCAGTCTCGGTAAATGTTTCCTTCTGAACTGAAATCTATGACAACTTTCTATCCTAGAATTTGAGACGTATGCATAAAGTGCAAACAAATAATCCTTCAGACTACTACAGTAAGGAAAATATTAAATAAAGTATATAACAGCTCCGTCGCATTGCCTCGATTAACAATTTACTTTTACAGAAAAATAATACGGCGTAGCATTTCTTGTGTTGTCTCCATTGTATCCTTGGGCCAATAAAATGTTAGCTTAGTAATTACCAACGTCAGCGGTCAGAAGGAAGAAAAAATGTGAAGTCAAACGGAAGTAAAAATCCCCGTGGAGCAATGGTTACTATGGAAATCTATGTCGCCTGCAGTGTCTTCGAACTTTACGTTAGTAATATATAAAGATAGACCGAAAAAATGGAATGAAAACAATAGAAATAAAACAGTAAAATCAATAATAATAATAATAATAAAAATAAAAAACTATCAAGTATTTTTATCTTAAAATACAACAAAAGAAAGAAAGGAAAAAAAATGCCAGGCTGACAAAAAGAAAGGGAAAAAAAACAAAACAACGAAGCTAAAAAAAGAAATAACGCCAGAAATATATACAGAAAAATGAGATCAGCAATTTTAAGCGATCAATTTTTCCTGAAAATAATTCTAGATTTAAGTTGGAAGAAATTCATGTTTAACTGTAACAAAATGAATTTTTACAAAGATAATAACTATGATTAATAATGAGAAAATCATTTAACGAAATAATAGTCTTGGATTCTGAATAATGATAAAAACGCCAAAAAGAACAATAAAAGTACTCTGTCTCCAAAACCTGATCCTTTTATTTTTCATGTTTTCATTTATTAAGCATTTCTAAGTGTGGCACATTCAATAGAACTTGGAATATCATTTTTGTCAGCATTTAAACAACATACACTTTCAGCAATCTGTGGATAGTTTAACATCCAAGTAAAATGATTAAAAATGGAGTGTAATTTAACAATTAATTTAAAAGAGGTACCAATACAGAGTAGAGCTAGTATTATTCATTTTAAGATATTAAAACAAAATCATGTTAAAAATCACTACACAACTACAATTATATTTCAAAGCTAGAAATGATGATAAAATACTGGCGAGTGAACAATCAATTTAATTTCAAAAGCAGGATAAAAAAAAGGCTTGTGGGATTTATCCTGATTAACCAATCGAATGTGACCTACGCAAAATTCAAACTCACTGGAAAGTTGAACGTCAGACTTCTATATATCTTTCGAAATAATGTAACCGTAAGGAAAATTGTCTAGGATTTATACGCAGACAAATTCAGGTCATCGCCTATATATTTTTTTCGGTGAGTTTGCATTTAACGCTTGTATGCTTTTATTTTATCTGTACAATCTAGGTTTTGAGCACTTTATTTTACAGAGTACGCGTGTTTATTATCAGGCATTTATTCTTTTTTTCCCAGTGTTGTCTTTATTCGAGTCTATTATCTTGATAAGTCTTTAGATTTTGGCAAGTTGTCCCCTGGTTTCACTAACCGTTTTCGATTTTCTTATATATATATATATATATATATATATATATATATATATATATATATATATATATATATCATCGGTTGTGGCGTCTTCAATTAAGCCAGAGGATTCACAAGTCAAGTTCATTAAGCCATATAATATTATAATCTATAATTATTGTTTTGATGTAAAAAGATGATAAGAAAGAATCAGTTTAAAACAGACATTGAGGCATATGGCTTAAAACGAGAATGGCAGAAGACATACATATACGCATACACTCTTGAGTCAATAGAACCTGATGAATTTCGAAATAAGAAGGAAGAAACGTGTTTTTTCTGTCCGCTTAGCAATAGAGGACACGTGTTTATTTAGATAAATGAAAAATTTTCATGGTGCAAAAAAACTTTTTTTATGGAAATAAGTTCAATTCATTATTATAAGAAACATCTTCTATCGAAAGTCCATTGAAATTTCAACAAACTATTAATTAATTAATTAATTTCCTGCAATTTTCTTCTCATAATTAATGATAATGCTCATGTTATTAACTGTTGTCTATATCTTTTCAACTTCAAAATGATAATAATCAACTTCAAAATGGACTTATTTTCAAGTAAAAAAAAATATTAATCAACTCCAAAATGGATTAATCAACTTCAAAATGGATTAATCAACTTCAAATTGGACAACAACTTCAAAATGAGAAATAATCAACTTCAAATTGAGAAAATGTTAAAGCCTAAAACAATCGACTTCAAAATAAGAATAAACTTCAAATTGGAATAAACAACTTCAAATTGAGATTTTTTTTTTTTTTTTGTTAAATTGAATTTTTTTTTTCAATTAATTTACACAGTCTTCATTATATAGATGAAGAAAAAAACAAAATACAAACAACTTAGAGGCCAAGAAAGCATTGGGTGAGCCTACAGTAAAAGTAGGAGGAGAAAGTCCCGTATGGGCAAAAATGATGATTTGATCATGATGCTGAAGAAACCTCTACAAAAGAAGCTGAAGAAGAATTAGCAATATCTCCAAAAAGGACTTACCACACGAAAATTGTGGCTGGAGAAAAAAAGGCCCAGATTTTAGCTGCACATGCCGCAGCAGGAAATTGGAAAGATCTGGCAAGAACAATTGGTGTGCCTCTGCCAACAGCGTACCGTTGGTGAGAGCAGGGTGCTGATAAGAGTGACTCTAGGGGAGGAGCAAGAAAATATAAAATTACGCGAGAGCATAAGAATTTTATGGCCGAATTAATAGAAAACTCTCCTAGGGTCACTCTTCACGACATTGTAAATAAGTTGGTCGAAAAGTATGAGGTTCGTCTGACGAAAGAATGCATAAGAAAGGACTTGGACTCCTTGGCCTTTACTTTAAAAGCGGTTCATTATGAACCAGAAGCAGCCAATAATAATGTAAATAAGGCGAAACGTAAGTTTTATGCAGTAGCTTTATTAGAATTTCAGTCCAAAATTGTGCCAATTCTTTATATGGATGAAACCAATTTTAATCTCCATATTTCAAGAAGAAAAGGTCGCTCTAAAAAAGCATGAGGTGCACTACAGTCGCGGCCGGATGCAGGGGAAATATCATCCATGTTATTAGATGTGTTAGTAATAATGGATTAATTCATCATAAAATTAATAGAGGTTCTTTCAAAAAAGGAGATGCGAAAGAGTGGAACAGGGGGTACCTTAGAAAGGCAAATTAAATTTATGAAAAGGGAGTTGTCTTAATTATTGATAACGCTACTTGCCATACTTCAATTGAAGAAGTTGTGGAGGGGGATGAATTTAGGCAACACCAAATTTTCAGACTTGCCACCTATAGTCCGATGTTAAACCTCATTGAAAAGGTTTGGTCAACCATTAAAGCTGACGTAAAAAGAAGTATGGCAGACTCAGTTGTTGGGATTTTAAAGGTGATAGCCATGGATCTTTAACTACTAAAGAAACCCGCCTCAGCAAGTTAGAAGCGATGATCTCCGAGGCAATTAATAATATTTTACCTGAGGCTTGCACTAACTTCGTATCTGGAATACAGAGATTACTTCCCTCTGTAACTAACTTAGATGATGTAATCTTTTAAATACATTTCTTAGGAACGTTTATATTTTCTTATATCCCTTTTCAGTAAAAATAAAAGAATAAATATTAAATTTATTAGTATTATATTAATTCTCAATTTGAAGTTGATTAATCCAATTTGAAGATAATTATTTCTCATTTTGAAGTTGTTTTCCAATTTGAAGTTCATTGATCCATTTTGAAGTTAATTAATCCATTTTGGAGTTGATTAATTTTTCTACCTGAAAATAAGTCCATTTTGAAGTTGATTATTATCATTTTGAAGTTGAAAAGGTATATAAAGACTGACTAATATTCCTTAAACCTATTTTTGAAACTTGGACTCATTCATCTTCTATCAGGAAAAGGTCTGCATGTGGAACAGTGACAAACAGTGGGGCGCAACGGCGTAGCCATTTTCTGTCGTACACTTGTCACCTTTGGTTATAATATTCTCAATCTATGTCCCTATGAGATTAGACTCTACTTCGCTCAACCTTTTGTTCTAGTGTTTGCCTTACAGTCTTCTTAACCAGCAACTATGAGCGTTATACGAACCCTGCTACATCAACTAATCTCATCTCAACCTTAAATGAATAAGTCATTGTGTGAATGTCCACCTTACGAGTAATTGTCAACGAGCTTGATAACCATTAATGCATACCGAGGCGCTAATTCCAAATTACAAACTTTAGTTATTTCTGGCAAAAGTCCACAAACAAGCTACACACTGTAAGGAAGGAATCCACTAGAAGTGGGCATTAAGTGAACCTCACTAACAATCTCGGTTTGATTTTGGCATAAGGCCACGTGTATTGTGGACCTATTACGGATCGAACTGGTGAGTAATGGACACTAAGAAAAGCTGATCTGTTACGGAAGAGCAACATGCCAATTCTGATTTACAAAACATTGATTAGGATAGAACTAACTTTTAATCGCCAACCAAACAAACTCACTAACCTCTGGCAACCTGAGAATAATTGTTGTTGATAGATGTTCAGCACATCCTACAACTGATCGCGTATTTTCTAAGCGAAATTCCAGTATTATTCTATGAATAATTTAAAATTAAGATAAATAATTCCAAAATAAATTTAGTCTTATATATTGAATTTATTTCTTGGTCAGCTGCGGGGAAAGTTGTTTCATTTTATCGTGCGAGACAATTTTTCTCTCTATAATATATCTTACATATCTATAAGCTTCTCATGGTTAGAATATTTCTACCACGCATGGTCCGGTGACCCTGATATTTACCTTAAGCTCCTCGGTGAAATCTAAAGAATCAGGTATATTATTCGTCCTGATATGGCAGCTCGGCTTCAATTACTTTCTCACTCCCTGTATCTTGTCTATAAATACTTTCATGTTAATTGTTCGGATGAACTATATTGGGTCTAGTTTTTAGAATTGTTGTTTTATTCCCCTCCCCCTACAAACAATGATTTGTATATATGAGTACTAGTTAGTATTTTCATAGAGATAGTATTATGAAGTAAGAAAGATACGTAAGGAGGTCTTTTTTGGGAGTAAGGGATATTGCTTGTATGATTAGGTCAGTGTTTGAGGTAAGCTAAGTTATCGTTAAAACAGAAGAAGACCGTCCTTTCCTCAATCCTCAGTTTTGGCATTGTGTCAGATTTCTGTGTATATATCAGAATAAAAACCGCTCTTTTCTCTAGCACTTTAGCTTTCTGAATTTAAGCGCAATTCTTATACTGTCGTCAACTTACTGTTGTTTGCTTGGTTTAACTGTTTATTATTAGGTTGGTGCAAAAATAATAACGTAATAATGTCGTTTTTCGACGTATTTTTAACGTCAAAAAACGACATTATTACGTCATTATTTTTGCACCAGCCTAATATATCCAAAACTGTTTATTTTCCCGCTCTTCTAGCTCGTGTAACTCCTTTACGGTTCCATGCTTTACAGAAAACTGTAATCTGGAAACATTTACCGGCAGTTGCTATCTACTGTCCTCCTGATCAATCTTCCCTCCTCCCGTTCATTTTTAATGATTATGTTTCTAATTCTTCTCCACACTGTGATCCCTTGTGTTTTAGCGGCTACACTGCTTTGCGTGTCGCGATACCGATTAAAAAAGTAAATTAGCCACATTACGGGTTTCTTAAAAAAAAATAGAGAGTAAAAGAAAATGATTGCACAATAGATATTAGGTTGGTGCAAAAATAATGACGTAATAATGTCGTTTTTTGACGTATTTTTTAACGTCAAAAACGACATTATCACGTCATCATTTTTGAACCAACCTAATATAAAGCAGAATACAGACGGATATAAGAAAGAAATTAAGAGGAAAATATTGAATTCGTTGTCTACACGTTGAATATTTTAGAACTAATACAGAAAAAAACACTTGGAAATTAAACTAAATAAGTAACGTTTATAAAGAAAAAAAGATGGCAGCTGAAAATTAGAATAACATTAAATAATAAAATGTAAATGACAACCTATAATAATGTCAGAAATAAAATATGAAGAATGGATGGCATATACAATCAATTGAACGAACAATTTAGGAGTAATATAGAAACAGAATGCTTGAAGAATAAATTCTGTATCAGTGAAGATTATAATGGAAGACTGAAAGAAAGTGAAAATGAAAAGAAAACATTTGAAGAGGAATTTACAGTGTAAATAAAAGAAAGTAAGCTATAAAAATATTTAGAGTGTGAATATCGTGTCTTGAGAAAGGACTTTACAACAAACAAATGCTGTTCCTTTCCAAGCTAATTACGACAATATCGAAGAGAACACGTTTGGTGACGTCTAAATTGATTCTATAGTTGGAAGTTTTGCATTCTGAAGATTGTTATCAAAGCTAACGGAAAGTGAGTGTGATAAAGAGACCAAACAATGCATCAGTAGATTATAAAAGTTTGTTAATAGCATGAATAGTATCCCATGTCAGTGACGTATAAAGTGATTGTAAATTTGTCAATGTGTCGTTTGCGATATTTGATAACATATATAGAATATATAAAATAATGCGAAAACTCTTTCATATAAAATGTTAAGCCAAAAATCGTATCACATCATATTTATTCGTAGACATGAAAAGACATTTCGTATGAGAAATCATTGGACTCAAAAAGCAACCTGAATATGATAATCTGAAACAGACTATCTTAGTTGGATCCAGGCATGTCGAACACGATAAGTGCGACATTTCTTCAGAAGTATTGATCAGCTTTTCATCAATCTTCTAATATCTAAAACAAAACATGTGCACACTAGTATTAGTGAAAATTCAAAAGATAAATCCAGCAAATATAGTGATTTACCAAGCGTAGCTTAGATGTGGCACAAGGCCGAAAATATAGGGCACCCAGTGAGGATCGAACACACTACATAATCGTAATGTTTCTAGTGAGACACGCTTGCTAACCATTACACCGCATCGTGAAGAAAGGATTTATAGATTGATTGAATTTGTTTACGGCTTATCAATCTTATACCGGTTATTTAAAGCCACAAAATAATTTTGGGTGTAGAAAGAATTATTTGGAAATAATAACAATTTACTGATACACGCCGCACCAATTAACTAATAAGTTGAGGAAAACGTTGATTCATAACTTTTCTGTGGCTATTTTTGCGTAAGGGAATGTAAAGAACCCTACTAGAATTAGAAATCGGTTCCCGACTTTTAATTTCTGAGCCGTTATACATTACAGCACCTGCACACCCACGCCTACAGCACCTGGTATTCCCAAACGTTCAGCCATGTAGGTACTGACCATGCTCGACATTTCTTAACTTCGGTGATCGTACGAGAACTGGTGGACAGAAGGCTGGATGGGCAGAGGCGCTATGATCAGTGGAATCGGCGACAACGCACAAGATGATTATGATGATGATGAAGAGGAGGATGATGAGGGAGAAACACCTGTTGGCTTAATAAATGTTGATATCTATAGCAGAACACTAAAGACGTCGTAATTTTCAGAAGAAAAGAGACATGAGAATGCAGATATCCGAATCACAACAATACAATGATTGTCCGACTGCAGAATTTTCAAACTGTAGATCTGATTCGGGTTGAAAATTATTCCTCGCACGCAATATTCGCCAGAAGAGTAATTACTTTCGAACATTGTCATAATATTTATCTGGTCATACATGGGAAAATATTTTTGAGGTAAACAATTTTCAATGATGATTTCAGCGTTTCAAAGTAATTGTAATTTTTATCAATATATAAATGTTCGTTCTATATTTCTGATAGGTGGGATTTTACCTATTTAAATTATTCACATTATCCGAACCTTGGTACTTGTCTTTCAGCCGTTGTATGGCCCAGTGTGTAAAAAAGCGTTGTCTGAAGTAATTCAGTGACTTGACCCAGCAGATTTGTGTTTTCACAAGCTAGCAGAGGGGAACAAAAACTTGAGTAGTTAAGTTACTAAGGGAAATGACTGAAACTGAGATATCTGAAAGAGTCATGGTACGTGGAACTAGAACAATCGATCCCAGTGGATGAAATAAAATGTTCTGTTCAAAATTCCAATCAACTGAAGAATGCTGGTGATTACAACAGACGAAACGTCGTTTATATGACAAGAAAGATGAGGACAACTAAGATGATGACACCAATTCGAACAATGTAACTAATGTAAATACATAATGTTCGTTTAAGATTATCGTAAAGTAGCAGTCTTCATCCGTTCGCTATCGCTTCGCAAAGTAAGATATATTCACTAGAAATCTTTGAAACAAAAAATTTAAATGAAAATTTAATTCATAAATTGGGTTCTTATAGTTAAAGAAACATTTACAAATACAGGGTGACCCAAAAAAAAACGGGAATTTTTGAAGTGCGTATTGCCAGACATGAGCAAGTGGCTAGACTGCGAGACAGTGAACTTGAGCAAAGAAACATTTTGTCATTTAGAATTCAAGATGAAATTAACAGTATCCCAGCCGAGATGTTGCAGCAGTCAATGAGGAATCTCAGCAGCAGATTTCAAGAATGCATTCATACAGGAGGACGCCATCTACAGTACGTAATTTAAAAAAAAAATGTAACTTCCATCATTGTGTCTTAAATGGCATGTGTTAAGGTTTCAATTAATATGAAAAAATATTTTTCTTCCAACACTTTTGGTTTTATTGGATTGTTAAAATGTTCCGTTTTTTGGGGGGTCACCCTATAGAAGCTGTTGAAGGCCAAGTAAAATGTAAATTTCAGGTACGTTTCTGCACTATATAAGATGATATTTCTAAACAGAACTATTTTTTATATGAAAATCAAAACAATCGTCAAAACAATAGAATCTCTGTAATAAAGGACAGTTAATGAAATAAACTGTTTTTAAGATCAATATACAAATTAGATAAAACTGAAGAATGATATTGCCTAGAAGTAGAAAATATTTTAATGCAGATATTAAGAGTAGTTTCTAACACGTTTATTTGTCATCTCTTTGTTGCGTCTCTGTCTTTGGGCAGAGTGCAGTCAGGGGTAGTTCCGTCAAGGGAGAGTACTCGCAACTGAAGAAAATTGCACTGAGAGGTGCCCAGCCTTTGGGAACTGGCCGCGACCTCTCATAGCAACAGAGAGAGGGTTCAGTGCTCGCACCAAAGCCAGCTTAAACGAAGGTTGCGAAGACTCAGGCAATTTTTGATATTAGTCGAACTCCCACATTAAACGGACCTTTTGTCACAACGAGACTTTGTGGCGTAGGGGTAAATCCCAAATTACTATAAAGTAGACTTAGGGCTTTTTAATCTCAAAATTCCTGCGATGATTATGCACTATTTTCGCATTTATTTATATAGATTCCATAATATAGATTTCACTTCATTACGTATTATGTTTCTCTAACTCTTGAAATGTTGAAGCCTAATTTCTATTTTTCCATCTTTACACTATATTAATTTTCTCTTATAAATTATCCCCTATTCTCTCACCCATGAAATATAATATTTGTTTGTGCGGAAAATAAGGATCTACTTACCTCAAATCGTCTTAATTTAAAGACGATTTGATGTACGCAGCAGCAGAAGAATTATCGTTGAACTTTCAAAAGATAATCATAAGATTAATTCAGTCCTTAAATGCTGCGATCAATTTTGAGTTCTTCTGTTGGTTATTGATAAATATAGCATCTACTCCTCCCTAGCTACTCTGAACATGGCCAATCCAAGTATTCTCCACAACTTAAATGCCGCCAGATAGGGTGGCTTTTAAGCTAGCTTATGATAAAATGTGCACTGTAATTTTGGGTGCAAAAGGAAATTAACAGTTATATACCTTCAACCATGAAAGTAGGTACCTCCACTATTTCGGCATAAATTTTCTATATTCAAGTTTAAAATGAATTTTTTACAACGAAAAAACATTCTTGAAGATTTCATTTTAGCTTTAATTGAAAATTTAATAATTAAATTTACGATTTCTATTAATTAAACAATTCTGGTGTATTTCAGATAGAAACTACATACAATTGATTGTCAAATTTAATTTCAATTTTTTTAATTTTCTTAAAAACGGCCATTTTCTTAAGTTTAAGAAATTTGTAAACAAACACAAATTTATCGATTTTGAAAATATTTAAAAAAATTTCTGACACGTTATTTTAGTAAAATTAAAAAATTTAAAGTTAAAGTAATCTGATTTGAAATATTTTTTTCTTACTTATAGCATAAAAAAATAATATACAACCAATTATTAACGATCGATCCTGTTGATCTGACCCAACTATTGATGGATAATTGATTGACGAAGCGATGACGGCTAATACGGATTACCATAAATGACATAATTTTTAAAAGTCTGAGTTTTAAAAAAATTATTCTATTTGAGTATGACCCACACTAATGGAAATACAATACATAAAATAAACTTATTTAGTGAAATAGTAAATGAAAAAAAAGAAAAATACTTTAAAATTTAAAGTTTAACTTTTAAAGTTGAACGGAAAAAAAGAAATGTTGAAAAGGCCGCGTAAAGGGACAAAACCCTTAAATCACGTGACCTTGTTATAATACTGACAATTTCAGTATATCATACATGGAAATAAGGAATGTATTAAGTAAAAAAATACAACATAAAAAATTATTTTTTAAAAAAGTAGCTCAACTAAATTTATTAAACTTAGCAATTTTGGATTCGTCAATTTTTTTTCTACTTAATTACTACATAATATCGAGGAGCCCTCCTAATACAGAGCTTTACACGATGTTAAACTATTATAAATTATTATAATTAAAATTTCTTAAAAAACGAAAAAATTCTTGTAAAAATTAATTATTCATCAGAAAAAATTATTTCTTCAGACAATAATGTCCTTAATATTACTTATTTACAAAAGAAATTAAAAGCTTTTCTAATTAAGTAATATCATAGTTTTATTGGATTCATTATTTTTCAATTCAGACAAGATTTTCAGTTAAATAGCTCAAATTTGAAAAAAAAAAGTAGGTTATTTACCATCTCCAAAGACTCCTTCTTTTAACAAAAAAAAAATTCAGGAGCCAAAAATGTTTTGGGCGAAATTTCATGAAATTAAATAAGTGGGGGGGTAACATATTTAAAAAAAATATATTTTTTACCAAAATTTTCTAAAAACAAAATATTGCAAAAATAATTGCATTCATTTGTGAATAAGTCCTGAAAATTTCATTAGGATCGGACAATTATTTGATTTTTACAAGAATTTCCAAATCAATGTGTTTTCAACGGGAAAAAAGCGCAAAAAAAAACTGTTATTTTTACGTCACCGCGATGACGTAAACAAAAGAAGACTTTAACCAAAATTTCGAACGTGTTAGAAAATAATAAAAAATATCAAAAAATAATTAAAAAATACTTTTTTCTTTCATCTTAATAATAACATAAGCATTTTGACGATAATACTTTATTTTTTTAAGTTTGTGGCATTTTTCATTTACGCTATGCTGTTTTTCCGCGAAAACAGTGGACATACCTACATGAAAGCAACGATAATGGCTAGTATAATGTATTAAAATATATTTTAACCTCGTATAATCTCGCAACCCTGAATCTTAGATCAACGAAAATCGTTCCCTGCGCCTAACTTTTCTAGGGCTTTTAATTGAGGAGTTGCTTGGATACACATACTCACACACACACACACACGATCGCGCGCACAAACACACACATACACTGTACATTATATATAAGATTACTAAACTTTCTCTGTTTAATATTTATACTTAAAATGTTTATGCAATTTTAAATCAAAAGCCCTAGAAACTTTTTGCTGAAAAAGAAATTATATTGCGAAAACATAAAAAAAAAACAACAATATATTTACGCTGTCGAATGGATAAATACGTGCAAATTTGTCTGTGAGGAAATTATAATTTCCACTGTAACTTCAAAGCCCGTCCCACTTGTCATTCTTTCATGTATCATTCAAAGGATATTTTCGCACAGTGGGGGGGGGTTGCAGAAAAGATTTTTCATCTAATTCATTTACTGAAGCTATTTATATTGCTCAGAGCGTTGGCGAATGCTTTGTGTAGAAATTTGCATATGAAAGAGAAAATAAGAAAATAAGTTGGCTTAATCAAATCAAAGTTTCATCTCCAAAATATTATAAACGTATAGTAATCTTTGTGCATATATATACTTATAAAAGTGAAAGTTGTTAGATTGGCTTGTTCGTTATCTTACCATATATATATATATATATATATATATATATATATATATATATATATATATATATATATATATATATACCTATTGAGTCTTTATAAAACTGTAAGATGTTAGATTGATTTGTTCTTTATCTTATCATATATACATATGTATGTGTTTGCGGGTGTGTGTGTGTGTGGAGGATAGTGATGGAAGGAGGAAAAGAGACCGAGATAAGTACTTAAAAACGATTTCTGAACAGTCTTAGAAGAGATCAAGTATCGATTTTAGAATAAAATCTGTTGTTTTGTATTTCTTCAATTCTGGAAATTCAGCCTAACCGAGTGCATTTTCAAACCCCTTTGGTTCCGCTGCGAATTTGAAGATAATTGTGCAATGTTCTCTGTGCAAATTCAAATTTAATATGACATGATCAAGGAACATTTTGCTCGTGGTTTATAGGGTCGTGTGGTCTGAACAAGTGAAGACACAATACTTGCATAATCACTACCGTGACATCCCACGACACGGAAAGAGGCGACAAAGAAGAACTGACTTTTTTTTTATCACAATTTTCAACAGTAACCAGAAATTTTCTTACAAACGAACAAAAGTAAGATGAAATGGTCACGATACCCTACACGTACAGCCAACAGCATGACTGAACGAGAAATACTGCACATACGAGCAAAAACAATACGGAAACAAAACTTATACCAATGATAAATGTATAAAACAAATCGAAAAATATAAGCTGTAAATTGCGGATGACCCTGAAGAGTGGACGAAGGGGTTCGCCTCGGAAACTCTGGAGTCCGGATGCTGAAGTTAACATCAATCAGCTGAGTGACAAACACTTATTCATGTTAATCATATATACAGATTAACAACCATAATAACATCTGTAACATCTGCAACATCTGCCAAGAAGAAAAAAAAATGTCAATAATGACGTGACCGGATCCAAATAATAAAGCAGTCATTAATAATTTTAGAAAAAAATGCGTTGCGAAATCAATTCATAGAAACCGCCTGATGATACGGAAATTTTGAAACAAAGGTAGAGGAATCGACTGATCTCCTAATTTTGTTTTAAATTATATATGTATATATATATATGTATGTATGTATGTATATATCATAAAATACTTCTATTAGATACTTTGGTGCACATCATCAGTAATGATACTAGCCGATGTTCATTAGGGGTTTCAGGTGTTTC
>OZ010573.1:47274894-47279894 GCA_963932145.1 Acanthosepion lycidas | reverse complement strand
AAATTTTCATCAGGAAGACATACATATTTCAAATAGTCTTCTTTGGTGGTAACTCCCATTCTTTCTGTTTACACATTTTCAAGTCATGTTCTGATTAATATTGGTAAAACTGTACCTAATCACTTCACTTCTTTTCCAAATATTATCTTATCTGACTTTCTTATTATGAATCAAATTATGTTAATGCTATAATTAAATATATTCGCAATGTAATCGATATCGACAAGGTATCTCGACTTTAGTCACTTTCTCAGAGACATGACGTGGCTTCACTGACTTTTCTATAAATGTTTCCATGGCAATTGTTCTGACAAGCCTTTTCCCCTTTTTTCTTCGACTACGTGAATTTAGGTCTGCTACTAGATTGGCAACAGGTTTCCCTCTTCAACTAGATGGCTCCGATCTTATTCTAAACGTTTATTTTTCCGGCATTTCTCAGCCCATGGAACTACCTTCCTATTTCTTGGTTCCCTCATAACAACGATCTTCAAAAATCAAAATACAACGTCAGTGGACCTCTGCTATCTTCTTGAAATCTCTTCGTTTATTGTCCTTTCCTCACTAAATCTTCTCATTCTCTTTCACTCCCTATTATCCCCTGCGTTATAGTTGCATTGTCGCCTTGTTTAGGGAGGAAACGATTAAAAAAAAGTATATATTTTAATTCATTTTCTTTAATGAATTGCACTCACTGTGAGTTTATATTGCCACATCTCTACTAATTCAAAAGTATTTTAATAAGGGAGTAAGGCGAGTAGTTTATCTATATGGAAAGTGAAATTGCATTGATGTGTTCAAATTTCTTCCTGGCAAGTTATGTTTAGTTTCGAACAAATGTGAAAGCTTTGAATCCATTTGCGCTACACTTTCTTAAATAGCAAGATAGACGAAATCCTATAGTATCAGCTATTAAAGAAGGAAAACTTTGATTTTTAAACTTTATACACGCCAACGTGAAAACAACTATACTACTACCCAGCCTACTATGGCTATTTACATATATGAAAATAAAAGGAAACCGTGGAGTGTCATGATCGCGTACGTCCTGAAGCGAAAAGTCAATTTTAATATTGCTAAATATTTTTTCTTAATCGAATGTTCTTTTTCGTTCTTTTTCATACAGTAGTCATTTTGTTGATGGTTGGTCACCTGAAACGAATTTTCTCGCGAATGTCATAAGAATGTATATATTGTCGATATTAATTTAAGAAGACAATAGAGGTCAAGAGCTTTTTATTTTTTTCCTGGCCATTTAATATTAATATTCCCAGACTATAACCTTTTGTTATAATTCCTTTCTTTATACCTGAGGTATGTAGGAGTACTAATATTTTATGAAATTATTCTGCACAATATTAAAATAAAAGGCTATTGTATGACATATTTCCCTGGTATGCTCTACATGTTCGGAAACGCAATAATTATTACAATTATTGGTAACGGTACGAACATCACTCATACCTGACGGTGTTTTTTTTTGCTGATAGTTTAGAGACAAAAAATCGCACGACAATTATACTAAATATCGTGTCACCGATTTTTGAAGTTTTGTTTGCCTCTGTTTTAATGCATGTTCTAAGCGTCCAGAAATGCATAAAATTTCCAATTGCCTGATTTTAGGTATTAGTATATTGGTCACACATTAACAACTTAAAAAACGGTAGGAGTGTCTACTAATTACTCAGAGAAAGAAATAACACATACGATCTTTTTTCCAAGAGATTTTATATGGCGATACGGCATGCAAGATGGATCTACATGAAACAAGATGCCACACACATAGCAACTATAATTCACATAAATTGAATAAGCAATGTGAAAGGGTTAAAAGTACCTATAAATTTCACATCCATTTTTGGATTTTATCGAGGAACAATAAATGGTAGACTTATAAATATGTAAGAGATTCTGGAGAGATACATTATCTAGCACGATACAGTAAACAAACATTACAAGCAGTCGACCTAGCAGTTGATTAAACAGGAAGAAATGAATCAATTTATGTTGATAAAATGTCTATTCCTATATGCGATGTTACTTTCGACATTTCCAAATGCCGAGAAACTATACTTGATATGCACCTGCTACTTAGTGACACTCTTTCTGGTCGTGTATATTGACTATTCCTCCCTCATTACAAAGAAATTCATTTGATCCGTATATCTAACGTTTATTTCATATATTAACGTTATGACGTTATAAATTACAGTTATTGGTATATGAGCAAATAGGAAAAGCATTTCATTTTTTCTTTTCCCATTCTATGCTCTGCAAATCCCCGCCTCTTCGTATTTGAAAATTTGTGTTCGTAGGTGATGTAATGGAATAACCTGTCATCCCCATAAGTGACTACACTATAGGTAGTAACTGCCTATAAGTATCTGTAAGTGAACGGACTACAAAGTCTACCCGAAATCTTTTCGGCTAGACGGTCCAACTCTCTGCCTCTGAGAAGACGAGAACGCAGACGAGACTCAGCCTAAGGGCAGAGTCTCGTTCGAGGAGGTTGACCAACCCGATCTCGTTATACGGGTTCTACGTGCATTTTTTTCCTGGCCTACGGGATTGGAGAACCCACGTTAAACCCGGCCTTGTGCCACATGCAACTCTCGTTGGGGGTTCGCTAAATATTCTTCCCGAAATCTTTACGGCTAGACGGTAGAACTCTCTACCTCTGAGTAGAGAGGAACGCAGACTGGACTCAGCCGATGATAAGAGTCTTGTTCGGGGAGGTTGACCAACCCGATCCCGTTCATGCAGGTTCTACGGGGATATTTTGGCCGAGCCTATGGGGTCGGAGAATCCACGTTAAACCCAGCCTTGTGCTACGTGCAACCCTCGTGGGGGGGGTTGCTAAATATTCAAGCCGAAATCATTTCAGCTGGACAGTCGAACTCTCTGCGTTCGAGATTTTTGACCGAGCCTAGGGTCTCAGAAGACCCGGATAAATGTCGGCCTTGTGTCACATCTACCCTCGTCGGTGTGGGCTCGAAAATATTGACTAGCCGAAATCTTTTTCGGCATGCGAAGGCTTTGCCTCTGTACAGAGAGGAACCCGAACGAGGCCATGCCGAAAAGCAGAGACTAGTTCGGGGAGGTAAACCGACACGAGCCCGTTTATGAGGGTTCTACGGGCATCTTTGGCCGAGGTTACAGGCTCGGAAGACCCAAGTAACACTCGGACTTGTGAGACATCTGCACTCGCAGGGGTGACAGTAAATACGAATAGCCGAAATCTTTTCAGCTAGAGTGTAGAACTATCTGCCTTTGAGAATAGAAGGATCCGGACGTGGCTCAGCCCATCGGCAGAGCCTCGTTCGGGGAGGTAGACAGCCCCGATGCCGTTTATGTGTGTTCTACGGGGATTTTGGGGGCCGAGACTACGGGCTCCTAAGTCCCACATTAAACTCGGCCATGTGCCACATCTACCCTCATGCGGTGGGGGTGGCTAGTAAATATTGACTAGCCGAAATATTTTTCGGTTTGCTGGAGGAACTCTCTGCCTCTGAGCAGAGAGGAACCCGAACAAGGTTTTGCCGAAGGACAGAGTCTCTTTTGGGGAGGTAGACCGAATATATCCCGTTTATGCTTTTTCTACGGGTATATTTTAGCCGTACCTACGGGATCGGATGGCCCACATTAAACTCGGCCTTGTGCCACATCTACCCTCGTGGGTGGGGGACTAGTACATAATGACTAGCTGAAATCTCTTTGCCTTCGGACAGAGACAAAACCGGGCGAGGCCTGCCGAAGGGCAGTTTCTAGTTCGGGGAGGTAAACTGACCCGATTCCGTGTATGCAGGTTCTACGGGGAATTTCGGCTGAGCCTCCGGGGTCGAAAGACCCCCGGTAAACTCGGTCTTGTGCCACATCTATCCTTTCGGAGGGAGACGGTAAATATTGACTAGCTGAAATCTTTTTAAGCTCTGCTGGTCAAACTCTCTGCCTCTGAGCAGAGAGGATCCCGACAAGAGGTTATGCGAAGGGCAGATTCTCGTCTCGGGAAACAGCTACCTGGCCCCGTTTTATATGGGGTCTACGGGAATTTTTGGCTGAGCCTACGTGCTCGGATGCCCAACATTGTACTCGGCATTGTACCACATATGATCGCGTGGGGAAGTTAGTAAATATACTAGCTGCAATTTTTTTTCCAGCTGTGCTGTCGAACTCTCTGCCTTCGGGCAGAGTGGAACCTGGATGAGTCTATGCCGAACAGCAGAATCTCATCCGGGGAGGTAGACAAACTCGAAACCCATTTATGCGGGTTTCTACGGGGAATTTTGGCCGAGCCTACAGACACTGATGTCCCAAGATAAACCCCCCTTGTGCTTCGTGGCGGGCTAGTATATATCGAATAGCTGGCATCTGTTGAGTACGACTTACGCGAGAACTACCCACCTTACAATGGCAGGACTCAATACTGAATTGGATTGCGACAACCTTGTGCATAACTGTTACCTTTAGTCTTATTGTGCTGTTTTTTTTTTATATATAATAGACCATTACTTATTTTAATCACCTTGTTTTTCAAGTATTAGGTTGGTGCAAAAATGATGACGTAATAATGTCGTTTTTTGACGTATTTTTAACGTCAAAAGCGACATTATTACGTCATTATTTTTGCACCAACCTAATATATATTCCTATTAACACGGAATATAAAGGTAAGTGTTATATTTCACCTTTTTAATTCAAAATAATATGAATTTTCTACTCTAAATTTTGCCTTTAATGAACATTCTAATAAACGAAATCAACGTAAAAAATGTTCACATTAAGTTTGTCCATTAAAACTGTGCATTTATTTTCCTCACTGTTCATTACTTAACTGTTTTCATAAAACCTTTCTATTTTCTAATACAATTTGAATGTTGAGGCAAACGCTTGGTTTAATTTAAAGGCATTTTTTGGAATTACCTAATTCGTATCCCGATGCCGCCAACGCATGGTCTACGTACTTGGAACGTTAAAGCCAGATAGATTTAGAAATATAATTATTA
>OZ010573.1:47264894-47267394 GCA_963932145.1 Acanthosepion lycidas | reverse complement strand
TCGGAAAACTTCAGACCTGTATAAGAAAACTGAAAATTTTCAAACCAGTGTAATAAATGATGTCTCATCCAGAAAACACAATAACTTGTCGAAACACAAATATCAGTATACTATTTTAGATGCTTTGAATGCTGAAATAGTTTATTAATTCTAGTCGCAATCACATTATATCGAGCTCGATGTAGATAACATCCTCTCTTACTCATGATTTATTTGATCACTGATCTTCATAAACTGGTGAATTTCTAATTGTTCGTTTAGACACAAAGAACGTGAGAGTTCCGATATTTTATCTTGTAGCATCTATAATAATATATTCCGGAGTTAATTGTTAATTTTTTAACATTCTCATTTCTTCAAAAGAAGGTACATTTCTAATGTGACAATTTCACATGGGTTATCAGGATCTCACTTGCCCTCTTTTTTTTAAATTAACTTAAAATTTGAATATTGATAGTAGATATATCTTCTTCCTTATTGCTATTAGTCAACTATATACCTCTTTACAAATAAGGATATATTATTAGACCATTATCCATTATAAGAATTTTGTGTTAAAGGGATATTTTAATAAATTATATGTATTATAAAATTTACTAATTTACAACTATGGTTACATGGCTACACAGGGATTAACATGTTTCAAAAACAAAAACAAATACATCAAATTTAATTCCAGAATTTAATTAAAATCCCTAGTACCGTTTCATTTCCAAGCAAATTTTGGAATAACTTATTTTGAAATTTGCTGGGTTTTATAAGCATATAAATTCTTCATATTAGTTTTTAACGATACGGAGAAATTCAATAATTTTAACAATGGGTGGTGCGGTATTCATTCTAATTAAAATTAATTCGGTTAAAGATTGCATTAACCCACACAATCATTCATATGCGTCAAAGCCCACAAGTATAACAATGTGATACAATTTCCTTTTGGAAATGAATCGCCAGAAGATAGTATCATATGTAGATTTCAGATTCATCATGCAAATATGCGTGTTATGAAGATTGAGAAGTATTTCAAAAATCACAAAAATTCAAACCGCTGGAGAGTAAGCTTTTTTTTTTCATTCAGACACTGAAGCTTCCGATCATTATCTTCATGTTTATAATGGACGTCAGAATCACTATTTTGAACTCATTGACCGTCTGTCTTACGTATTTTCTATTGATTCGTTTTCATTGCTTACATATAAATGGATGCCGTTGATACAAATGACAATGACGTGTCTTATAGCGGGAAGTTGTTTCTTCTTACGGGAAAAAAATAAAACATACTCTGTTTTGTTTTCTTTTTTCTTTTGCTTTGTTTTGATGTATTTCTTATTATGTTCTCATTAGCTTGGTATCTGTATGGAAAGCAAGAGAATATCGCTTTGGTATGGAAAAGAGAGAAGGTACGTACAGACTAACCAAAAAGAACAAAGTCTCGATTTAATTTTGCTAAAGACATTTAATCAACTATCCTTTTTTATAGGTCACCTGAAAGAATTTTTTTTTAATTGTTGGGTTGATCGAACGCAATATATATATATATATATATATATATATATATATATATATATATATGTGTGTGTGTGTGTGTGTGTGTGTGTGTGTGTGTGTGTGTGTGTGTGCGTGCGTGTGTGTGTATCTATTAAAAAATGCTATTTTGCATTCATTTACCGCCGCTTACTTTGATGTTTAAATTTATCTTTGTTTGAAGAATTGCTTACAGTGCATACTGCGCCAAAAGATAGCAACTTATTCTTTAATGTATTCGCTCAGAAAGTATATATAACTATTTCTGCGAGCAAATAGAAACCATATTTAAATGGTACTATAAATAAATATGCAACCTTGTAATTGGGTAATATATATATATATATAAATATATATATATATATATATATATATATATATATATATATATATATATATATATATATATATAGTCGTAATAGTTATATTAGCCATTGCTTTACAATCAAATTTTCATTAACAGCGTTTCTATCTACCACACATTATTTCATTTTTACAATATATCAACAAAATGCTGCGATCTTAAGATTGCAGCAAATAGTGATTTTTCAAGCGGAGATTAGATGCGGCACAAGGCCGAAATATGCGGTAACCATTGGGGATCGAACTAACTAATCAATTGTAATTGTTTTAGGGAGACAATCTTGCTAACAATTACACTACGTCGAGGTGTCCAATGTTAGCAGCAAATAAATGTAACCCTGATTCCCTTCATCCGATACGGATTTTACAGATCAATATCAGCATTACTCTGAATCGCTGAGGCAGTGTGACAAATATCTAAGTCGGCCATGATAAGTGGATGGGAATTATTAATTCGACCATGGCTTGAAAAAGTTGTATTGCAAGTTGGAAATGACATTCCCTAATGAAGTTGAGAAGATTTTTCCTTTTATACATGTAATGGGGATGACTGACAGAAGGCGTTAACGTGTATGAACCAGCGAAAGACTATTTTTAATGATAGTGAACAGGT
>OZ010573.1:47242394-47252394 GCA_963932145.1 Acanthosepion lycidas | reverse complement strand
CCCTGTCCTTAGACCCAACTCGTGAGCACCCAACGTGAAGTTGGCCGTGAGAGAAGCACTGCTCACATAAATGCAGATAAAACAAAAATGTAGCTAGAACACGTAATCAACAACTTGCGGTGTCCGAAGTAGGAGAATAAAGTAAGCCAAGTGCGTGCACGCGGGCAACAATAAACGCAAAAGTGTGAAAGCACGCCCGAGTCACGCAATAGAGATGGTTGACCTTGAGCACACTTTCACATAAGCTGACGCGCGATCACGCGGACCCTATAACGTGTGAGAAATCCTGCGCGACGATTGAACAGGCCCCAAGGTCAAACTCTGTGAAAGCGACCAATGGCCTTGCAGCAGTATCGGAATCGACACGCGGAATCGGTTGTACGTAGCTGTGTGTGTGTAAGGAAGTTACAAAAAAGATTGATCCGCGTGCAACTACGGTTATTTTTACCGATAAATTCTGAAATTTGACACACATAAAGGCGTTAGTAAGCCGCAAGTGTGACGTAAATTTTATTTGAATCAAACCAAAACTGTACATACTGTGCCAGTGAATGTGTGTTCTGAGGGCTAAATCCTGCCCCTTGGTACCTCCGTCTATGGTTCCCTGGTCAAGCGGCTTTGAAAGTCTTGCAAGCAATTTGGTACTTGTTTGATAGCCAAGCGTTAGTGCTATCAGAAACTGGACCATTTGCTATGTTTTGGTGGTTCGGTAACAAAACATCGTCCAAAGACTGAGAAAAATCTGCATAAATGGCCCTTACACGTGCTTTCAAATTGATTTTGTGCAAAAATAATTGTGTTTTCCCACTTTTTGGCGTTGTCAGCACCACCGCAAGGTAATTTTATGTAGTCCTTTTAAGTTTTGTTGAAATCGGTTGAAAAATGTAGCAGATCTGATCCCATATATAAACGAACAGGCACACACACAAACATACACTCATAACCTGGGTTTTATAATAAGTATGATTCTGTCAAATCGGAAAAAAATGTAACTCATATACGACGTATTAATTAATTATTTTTTATGTATCTCATAATATCAAAAGTTAAGTTTCCTTGGGCATTACATGCCCGTTATTATACAACGAGGTAATTTACTTTCGAGTAATTCTTAAACACTGACCTTTCGATCATATATTTCATATTCTTCCTATTAGGGAATATAATTATTGATCACGTGACTGAATTTCTAACCATATAAAAAAAGATGGAGCAAATCTGTTTATGCTGAGCCTCTTTTGTATGACAGTTTAGAAATGGATATGAGAGATTAACGTATATAAGCCCACTGTCAAGAAGGAAAAAGAGAATTGCAGTTGCAGAAGTAAATTATAATAGATTATCTTGCTTGATACGTATAAGATGTCTGTATCAGAAACAAACATTGCTTCATTGACTGGGTTGGTTAAAACCCAAGTTGAACCTATTTCTAAACGACATCTGCCTCTTTACTACTTAAAGTACACGCAAATTTTCAAAATTAGTCTTGCCCCTGAGGCACATCCATCTAATACCTATGTAATGGAATTCGGAAACGGAGGAAAAGATCAATTAGTTTATTTTTATTGGTAGTAGTAACCATCCCACCAAAGAACTGACGGTGTGGTTTACCTATATAAAACGCAATATATCTATCATGTCACCTAGTTTGATAAGGGTATACAAAAAACATGTACCACATCCATGCGTCATGGCGGCAGGTTTTTTATAGAGTCAGCGCATAAACTTGCAAGTCGAGCACAATTAGAAATTGCTGCGTTCTCTGTCGTCTCGGGAACCCGGCTACTACATAAAACGGTATCAACAAAAAAGTATCATTTAATTTTGGTATTCATTTTTATTCAGAGTGGCAGTTGCATTCTATGGGGGACTGTCGTCGCGTAAACGCATGTCACACGTTGGCTCAGCGTTCCTCCGTGGGTGGTAATAGTCGGTCACGAACCTGGGCGTGGGTGGCATGTCGACTCTTCACTGTTTTTGAAAGCCTCTGTTGAATACGCACCGTTTTTACACTTATATTCAAAACACAGATGAATGTTATCGCATTCAGAATGATCTGCTCAGGTGTCATTTCAGTCAATCGATGACCATTTTGGCCTTGGCGTTCGCATTCAGTAAGTAAATTCCCAGTGTCTAAGTGTGACGCCCAATACGCTTTGGCGGTCTTATCCTTCAAACCTGAAAAGATCTACCCAAGAACCGCTGCTTTATGTAACTAAGTACCAAGATGATTCTTCACCGACCATTATGGTTTTACTCCATTCAAGTCCAAGGTTAACCGTTATCTTCCCAATATATCCTCATTTCTTATACTGAAACTCTCTATCTAAAGTAGCTCTTGTGAGTTATACAGAGCGAACATGATTGTACAAAGATATCAAAGTCCGTCTATATTTCTGAGATGAGGTATGATGTTCAGTATTTACATTATTCGGACTATTGTCCTCATCTTTGTCGCCATATTTATCACAACGTTTCGGCTGTTGTACGCTCCGGCCTTCTTCGGGTGGTTGGAATTTCGAACTGAACCCTTTATTTCGATCACTGGGGTAGACTGTTCTAGTTCCACGTGCCATGTTGGATGTCAGTTATCAGTTATCTCCTGCTAATTTTCCCTCTGAAAGTTCTCCGTTGCCTTAACCGGGTATTGAACTCACACTCTTTGGGTCTTGTCACTGGGTCTAACCAACGCCTTTATCCACTGTGCCATGTGTCCTTGAGAACACATGGCACAGTGGATAAAGGCGTTGGTTAGATCCAGTGACAAGACCCAAAGAGTGTGAGTTCAATACCCGGTTAAGGCAGTGGAGAACTTTCAGAGGGAAAAGACAGTTCTAGTTGAACTATTTCTCTTCCTCCTTCGGTTCTGGGCACATACAATATATGAACACCAGCATTGGTATAATTCATGCGGTAGCAAGAGAGAAGCGTTCTCGTTTTGGCGTCTATTTGCTTACTGTTAGCTATGGTCCAGTTAAGAATGTTGCAATAGTAATTCACCACAGGTACAGCCAAAGTATTTATGGGTGATATTCAATATTTTGAGTTCGGCTCGGTATTCAGTACCAGACACATACTCATGTACTAATCTTATCTTAAACTTCTGCTTTATTAAGTAATTCTGTATTACATAGACTTTGCCAATGCCTAGGCAGCTAGAAACTTCTACATGTTCCAGTTCCCTTATCTTTGTACACAAATCTAAATCTATTGAATGTATTTCTGTAATTCACCCCTTTTGAATTATTATTTGTGCACATATATCTAATGCGAAATCCATACTTATGTCGTCCTTGAAATATTTTACAGTATAGATGAGACCACTGAACTCATTGTCGTCTTTGGCAAAAGGTTTGAGATCATCCATATAGAGTAGGTGATTGTTCAGTTTTTAACCATAACAATTATTGTGTAGTCTCAAGCGTAAGAGGGATTTTAGGACATACAAAATATAATGAGTTACAGGGAGCCTCCTGGAAAATTTACTATAGTATATTCAGTCGGTTGAAGATTGCAGTGTTTCTGGTGTGATTTAGGTATAATATTGTTTCCACATTCTCATGCTGTGTTTAAAGAAATCTACTATCATGGGGTAGACTTTGCACATTTTCAAAGTCTTTAGCCTCCATGAGTGTGGCACACTATCAAAATCTTTACGGTAGCTATGCTAAGATTTCTACATCGTTTCCTCCAATTTTCCAGGATCATTTTGTTTATCAGTTGTTGATCTTTGCAAGCATATGAACCTCTGAGGCATGCCTTCTGTTCCAGTGGAAGAATTTCTTTTTTCTAGAAAAAATAACTACATCTGTTGTTGTTGTTGTTGTTGTTAAGTATTTAACAAAATCATATTTTATTCTACAAATGGGCATATTAATTGTATCTACTCCAGAAACCAAAAAACAATAACCCCCCCAAAAAAAATTGTTATGATAGGCCATTTTGTGTCCTGCTGTATTTAGTACTATTAATGATTAAAATATTGAGATTATTCTTGATATTTACTAAAATTCGTAACTTTCGAAAAGAGTGAGGAGTAAATGGTTTTGTTCACAACATAGATGCTAAATTGAGAGCTGATGTCATCAGGAAGGTCGTTAATGAAAGTTAAAATCAAAGTAGAACAGAAAATATAGCCATGAGGAACACTTGCGTTACTATGAAATGATCTAGAAAAGTGGCCGTTCGGTACAACTTTCATTTCACGATTTGATACGAAAGACTGAATCAGTTAAATAATTCCAATATTAAAAAAATAGCTACATTAAATATAATCTATAAGAATTTGATGTTAACCAGAATGCAATTGAGGGGTCTATCAGATTATTAATGAAGAGATATTTAATTCTGGAGAAGTTAAAATTAACAAGCCATCTTTTGCACCATTTGGATATGTCATTAGTTCATAGATTCATACATTTCCTTTGATCTGTGAATTCTAAGCAACTGCTAAAGATAACAAACATTGAACTAACTCTCGTCTATCGTTCATTGTATTTTTATACAGTTTCTCATAGGATTTAAGAAACAATGCTACATCGTATTTTAGTTTCACAGGTGTTCATCGTAATGATGAGAATGATATTGTCTCAGTTGAAATAGAATTTTTTCACGTTGATTTCCTTCCGTTCAATTATCGCAAGAGACCAGCAACATTTCGATGTCATTGTTACAAGTGGCTCTTTGACCTAAGTATATTATATTAAGCCAAAGAAAAAAAATTCGCCAGAGCGAAAACAGACGTCAATATCCCGACGATGATTTATTGTGAAATTGTCTTCGCTTCAGTATATCATGATGGGATATTACACTGGTCAAATAACACGTGAGTGAACATTGGTATAAATTGAATTATTTGTCAGAAATGTCTGACAGATGGGATGAATGCCATGAAATGTCTCCGATGAAGGAAGTCTCCTTTTGTCATACAGAAGAAGTATTGTAGATAATAGCACAATAAAGAACACATCAGCCTCTGTTTTATACAAAGGTTACTTCGTATAATAAGCGCTTAACGAATACAATTAGAACGCTTTTAGTTCATCATCTACATTTACTATTTTAATGGAATTCTTAAAAAGAAATTGAGATTAAGAAGGAAATAAAAAAGAGTATCTGGCTTAATAACATTGCCCATGTATATGACCTACATCCAAATATTATGGTAGGTAAAATAATTCAGTTTACAATGATGTGTGTGTGTTGAATTCTGCATTCATATCGATTTTTTGTGATGAATGCATTTCTATTACCTATTAACCTGTTAAAGCCAATATGAAATGTTCGAAATATTATTAATCAACGGTGAAATTTGTCTTTATATGGCATCACTGAGAATATAAATAAATAAACTGAACGAATTTTTCAACCTGATCACACAAAAATCTAAAAAAATATTTCTACAGACAAATTCTCACATAAAATAATTATGTTTATGTACAGGGATATGCAAATGACTGTCTAATTAGCATATCTAAGGTATAGATACTATATAAGTACCCAAGCAGTAAGGGGAGGGACAGAATACGATAGACAAGTCTCCGAGTCTCCGAGTCGGACTAGCGAGATTCCGTGTATCGTATCCTTTTTATCATTTCTCATTTAGGCCATTGTCTTCGGAGGAACGAAACCAAAACAATTCTGAGTTGACCTGACCTTCTGAAAAGCGGCCCGTTCCCCGGGAACATCTGCCCGCTGCTGGAGAACAGTTGCCCAGTCCTGGGGGATACATTTCCTCGGCAGCATCGCCTTCATTGCTGGGCTAATTTTGGACCTGGCCGGGGTGAACTCGAGAGGGTTCCCCACATTAAACTCACCCTGCCTGCGTCGATTAGCAAGTAGATATCAAATGTGATACGCGGATCCTGTAAGTCGGACTTTTGAGATATCGTTTATTATATCTCGTTTACCATATCTCGTCTATCCTTTTTCACTTGTGTTGTTGTCGTCAGATAATTCGCAAACTAAAATATTGATAGGTGTCCGGTCCTGGGATACATCTGCCCGCGTCAGTACCTCTTACTTTGCACAATAGTGAGGTTTCATTTAGTAAAACGCATGCAAACACAACTGAACTTGTGTTGCAATTTACCTGTTTGTAGTGGTGATATGGAATATGATACGAGAGTATTGCGTACTGGCTGAAAGAGAAGTTGACTTCATTGCCAATATTATTAGCTCAAACCACAGAGCGCCAATCCTCCTTCGGGCCGTACCTCTCTTTCAGCAGAAGGCCGAATTCATTGCTCAGCGTCTGTGGTGTTCATGAAATAGGGAAATGTCGAGTAGGCGTCAAGAATGTTTTCGGTTCTTTTCTTTTTATGTGTCATGTCCCTTCAAAACGTAGGCGATCATGACTCTTCACCTCCCTTGCATCTCTCAACAATTTTATTTCCTCTGCTTTCTTTCCCAGGCCAACTTCTGTCATCCACTTGCGTAAGACCCCTATGTATGTCATGCGATGCATTCTCTTGTCTCTCTTTCCCTCTATTCGACCCGTGAGTATCAGATTCTCCAGGCCCTTATTATATGCCTCTGAAACTTCACCTGCCTCTTCCTGATATTAAGTATAAGCCCCCTCTTTGTTTGCATCCTCTCACACTCGGTCCATGATCCTCAGCATCCTTCTGTAGAACCACATCTCTGTCGCCTCGAGTTTTTTCTTCATCTTTGATGAAATCGTCCAACATTCGCTGCCGTAAATAAAAAAAGACAGAGATCACGTAACAGCTCAGTATTCTTTTCTTCGTTACCAAATTAATTATTCGGTCTCACAATACTCTGCCCAGCTTTAGGAATGCGTTCTTGCCCATCCCAATACGTCTACGTATCTCAGTGTCACACTTTTAAAACGCTACCCAGATATTAAAATTCCGTATCTGCTTGATGCTAGTGTTCGCGAAATGTAAATCGCATTTCGGTCTCATCCATTTACTGATGACCATACCCACATAAAACTCAACCATGTATCGCATTACGTCTGCATCTTGGGCGTGTGCTTAAATCTCAATTTGATACGCGATTCTTGGGAGTCAGTCTTGCTAGATTTCGTTTGCCATGCTTTACTTACAATCTCTCACCTATGATTCTGCCTTCAGACAAAGCGTAATTCAGTTTAGTTTTTTTTCCACCGCGGACAAAGCTCAACCAAAAAAAAAAAGAAAAAAAAGAGAGTTCCCAGCAGGCAAAAGCTGCAGCAATACCTTCCTAAATACACTAAAAATTTTTGGGTTCGATAAAATCACTGATGCCATCACAACCGACAGTTTCGGGAGCTGGGCTATTTTTCGACATGGTTTTGATGCACACGCTCTGACTTCACATTAAACTGATCATGCTTTTCTTCCTATCGACATGGGATGGGAAATATATATCGAATATTTAAAAAAAAAAAAAAACTCAATTTAGCATACACATTGGTAATTTTCTGTAAAATACTACCTAATCACATGCATCTGTTTTTTGGCATCACTCTCTTCCAGATAATTGTTGTCTCTCTAGCAAAGTTTTTGATTTGGATAAAAGGATTTTCAGAACAAATGATCCTGCATGATTCTGTTTGTTCTTTATATATATATATATATATATATATATATATATATATATATATATATATATGTATGTATGTATGTATATTTAAATATGTTTGAAACAGTACAGAAACGTATTATGGCATAGAAAGCAAGACATTTTATATTATAGGCCATGATAGATTTAAAATAAAAAACAAAAACACACACCATTCGTCCGGTTTCGTCCCCTCTCATCAGAACTGTTAACGGGGAACACAAATTATGAAGAGAAAAACATGAAAGTCTGTCATGGATGACGTGAATGAATGGACAGGGAGAAGAAAATAATATAATTATAAAAAATATAATTATTGTGTTTTTGCTTTTATGTTAAATCTATCATGGCCTATAAAATAAAGTTTCTTGCTTTTTATGCCATAATATCTATATATACGTACGTGTGTATGTGTGTATGTGTACGTGTGTGTGTATTTGTGAAACTCCGCTAAAAATTGCAAAATACGCATTTAAGTATCATCACTAAAATCTGTATTCTATGCAAACGTAGGATTACACAAGTTCCAGATTCATATTACCACATAAAAAATTTATTAACCAAAGAAGTTATCCCAAACGCCATTGAATCTTTCAAACATAAGTCGACCATTTGTCTGTCGTTCTCTACAAAAATTGAATGTTCGCACTATAAAATGATTAACACTCTTTTCCCTGTTAAATATTAAATCTAAAAAATTAAGAAATAAATTTATTAACCAAGAAATTCCCGAGTTTAGAAAATCTGACTTAATTTCCTGTGATCTGTGTTATCTTCTCATGAACATCATGAGGTAAATTAATAATCGTATTTCTGTATTTCGTGACCGAACAACGTAAACAATGCTGAATAATAAAGGTTTATGTCTACATACCATGCGAAAAGTTAGCCATCACTTTGAATATCACAATAATCCATTATACACTTCCCTCAGTGAAATTTAATGTGAGCACGTGTGTCTGGTGGGCGAAGATTACAAAATTCAAGTTTGCCGGCTAACTAGAAATTTCACTCCATGTAACTTCGACATTTTCCAAAATTTTAAATCCGCTTTGAAAACGTATAATATTCAAAAAGTAAGCAAAAAATCAATTACTAATGTTTGTAAAATGTGGTTTTATGGACTCCTTTCAATTGACAAACTGACGCTGAAATAAAAGTCAAAAGCCTCAATGAGAATAATGTGAAGAGTATTTTGAAGCCCTTACATTTATAACCTTATTTTTGCATTGGCTATCTTTTCTGGTACAGATTCTATCTATCTATCTATCTATCTATCTATCTATCTATCACAGATCATTCAAAACTAGTGTCGTATATCCTTACTTGAATATACATTTCATTATGGTTATGTAATCCCGCCTTTCTTTCTCTAACACCCGACAATGTTTCCAAATCTTCATAATATTTTTATCTCTGGATAACCCATCTATCAATTTGAATTATCTTATCGACGCGTAGACCTTGCACTCTCCTCTGTTTTTCTATATAAATCAGGTTACAATGGCCTTGTTTTATAATACCTGGTTTTTACTTCAGTTTATTAAGTTATTTACTCATTTCGTTTCGTTGGACAACTATCATTCGAAATAAAAGCGATTACATCCATGACGAATGCTGTTTCAATATATGACCTAGGACCCCATTTATTTATCTACCAAAGTTCTGATGTGGGGCTGCCTTCGGCCAATCCAAATATAACACTCTGTTTTAGTGTAATGAGGTGCTGACACAAGGTTGGAATTCCCAGAATAGAGCGTATTCTCCCTTATAAAATTAGAATATATGCCATGCACCAATCCCGGTAAAATGATGCATGAGCGACGCAATAAAGCAGAAAAATTTAAAAGAAAAAAACTATTGATTATTATGCTATATTTTTTTTATGGAGACTATTTGCTTACAAGTTTGAAGTCTGCTATCGGATGACAGACATAAAAATTCTCCAACATCAGCAGGAGGAACAGTACAGCAGTAGTCTTTGCTGCAAACAGCCATTCACGGCTAAACATTCACTTCCTAGTTTCTAGTCTACATTATGTTTCTAGGTACCAAAAGGTACTAATAACTTGTTGTTAAAACAATTCAAATTTTCTACTGTTGTTTTTGATAACTCGATTAAAACACTATATAAGAAGAATATTTCCTAGGTTTGCACACGACTAATAGCCCGTCACTATAACCAATGTTTCCACAATTATCATTTTTAAGCGATCACATTATTCTCTTCTTGAAATGCAGTATCTCTAGTCATCCTTTTTGTCAATTTATAAATACTGCAAATCATCACAGAGAATTCACTGAGTCAAAATCTGTACCTTTGCTTGACGGCGTAGCAGATCACTTAGGCAGATAAATGAAGGCCAAATCAAAGAATTAATTTAATAATACTATAATCGGCTTTGGATCAGCATGTGCATATAGATAAAAGAAG
>OZ010573.1:47219894-47239894 GCA_963932145.1 Acanthosepion lycidas | reverse complement strand
CAAGTATGGTTTTGGCAGCCTTTTCCAAAAGTGGATAGTCGCATTTTCTTTTCGTGACTGAAGGATTAAAGATCAACTAACATCAAAAAATAACATAGAGGAGATCTTGGCAGGTCTTCTCAAGCCGTGGTGAAAAGCCACTTATGGTAATGAACATGGGACACTTCAACAAGATGGAACGACGAGCCAAGCTGCTCGTAAAACACAGTAGTAGGACAGAAACAATTATCCTGGTTTCATTACCAAGGATGTATGTTCTTTCTAATCACCAGATATTAACTATTCCGTTTATTGTATGCTGATAGTTTTTGAGAATGTAGCCTATCATGTTCCGAATACGAATATTGCAGTTCTGAAAGCTAAAGTGAAGAGCGTATGGAACAATATACACATAGGAATTTGGTCGAGCAGCCATATGACTTTCCTTAATTTCATCGTGTTATGGTGAATCGCAAAGAACGCGAAGAAAAACGGGTCCAAATGGTGTACGGCAAATGAACAGGTAATAGCCAACTCCTGATTCTAAGACGATTATGGACATGAAGAAGATCAAGAGAAGTAATTAAAAAATAAATTGACTATACAACAATCAAAACGTGTTTCAGGAATGCAGTTGTTCACTTGAAAACCTATCCAAGGGCCGACTGCGAAAACGACCACCTCGATGTTTTATGCAAACTAAGAATGAAACTACGGAAACTGAAGAAGCCTAACGGAGGACTCCCATTGCAATACGACAAACTTCTGAAAGACCCGGGATTGAGGGAAACATATATGGACAGTGTGAATAGACGATACGAGGGATAAAATGGGAATGGAAACTCGAAATTGGACACCCTAAGAGAAGCTTCAATGACATCACCAGAAAAAAACACCCAACTAAAGAACATCAAAGTAAGGAAAAAAACGAGGGAAAAAAACGAAGGAAAAAAACGAATGGATCACAAATGAGATTTTCTTCATGAAGCAAAGGAGAAACAAATCAATGCCAAGACATGAAAAGGAATGCAGAAAACTGGACAATGAAATAAGGAACGAATGTAGACAGGCTAAAAAGAATGGCCCAACGAGAAATTTACAAAAACAGAGAAAAAAAATGAGTATCCGAGATAAAGGAGACATGCATAATCAATAAGAGAACTAACAGGACAAATGTCATGCTCATCAACATGTTGCATAAAATCCAAGGAAGGAACGCTCATATTAGAGAAAGAAAAATACTTCAGTGCTGGAACTAATATGTATGATTACTTCCACGGCGATAGATAACAACCAGCAATACACATAATTACTGACGGATCGGAAATATGAAAAAATGAAGTGGAAGCTGCACTGGCCAAATTGAACAAAAACAAAGCGTCAGGGCCAGACGGAATTGTAAGAGAGATTCTGACAGCATTTGACGATTTTGACATCGGCACGATTACAGAAAAAATACAAGAAATCTAGAACAATGGTGATATAAAGGAAAACCTAACAAAAAGACAAAACTTATTCAGAGCTGCAAGAGACAGGAGGATGTGGTGTACTACGATCATCCACGTCTTGAAGGGACACGGTACAAAAATAGAAGATTTATGTCGCATCTAGCATATAATATTTTTTCGAAATCAATTCATTATTTATAACTCAATATATTTTCCTTTTTTATATGATTTTTTTTTTCAGATTATGGGGAATATATCCTGAGTTATAGAACGTATCTAAAGCGTTTTGTGAATTTTTCCTCTAGATAGTCCGCACAAAATGTTGCCTCCTGCTCTTTAAGATGACCGGTTTCCATAATGATCAATACATCAGTTGAAAATAAACATCATTGTATACCGTAAAAGAAAAACCAATATTCCAAATTCCAAAATTTCATATCAAACTATTAAAATCATTTTCTTTTCAATATTCTAATGTTAAAGCAAATTATTACAACCGACTGGAACTAGATACATTGCAACAACGGTGAACATAATACACCGTCACTCAGACTAAGTACTAAATTAGTGATATTAACTTTCAAAATGAAACTCTTCCTGGGATACAGCGAGGTATATCGTAGAATTTATATTGACTAATTTACCGAGATATTTCTCATGGAAACCTAACAAATTATTTGAATATAGAATGGTACAAGTAATATCAATCCAAGTAATTTGATAAAAAAAGAACAGCCAGAATCATTTTAAAATAAGTTGTATATTAATACATGAAAATATAGAAATATATTTCTTTTATGACCAGGCAAGAAATTCTAATTTTATAGACAAGTCCACTGATATACTAAACATTTTTTTTTTAAATATTTTAAATCCCTTCAATTTGTTTTTAATTTAATCTGCTAAAATATAATTCCCCATCTACAGATAAAAACTTTTGATATTTGTAAAGCATAGAATTCAAAAGAATATCAATTTCTTCCAGCTTTATTAGCTATGTGGATGTTTTCGTAGCAAATCATTTGTGAAGAAAAAATGTCGTCATGCGAATTTATTTGAAAGTAATGTTTAGATCCTTTGATTTACACAAATACACAAGTCTTTTCAATCGTTGTTTATATGTGTTCCGTTAGGACGAGGATAATCACGTATCTTCACAATATCCTGTAATTCATAGCACTTTAAAAAATTTATCTTTTTGCTATCTCTCCCGGATATCATTGCCATAGACAAATGACAAAGCAAATTTAGCCTTCTGATTAGTCTCCAGTTTCAGGATAGGGATTTTTCACTCACCTGCTATATTTCCTATAATAATATTAGAACGACTAATTATATTTATTTTCAGAATACTTCTAATGAAAAAAAAATCTGTCGAATGTAATTATAGATAAGCAGAGTGGGAAAGTTAAAATATTGTCGGAGGATGGAATATTAAAGTTTCTTCAAAACCAGCAAATCGTATAAATAAACAGCATATTAGGGTGCGATGGATAAATTGTCGCCTTTTATAATTTTAAATACACGCATGCGCTTTGTTTGGTTTAGATTTTATCGACGGGACAGTATAGTAGGATCCGTTTGGCACCGTCTATGAGAAAAAGAGCATAAGACGCAATTCACTAAGCCAGACATTTGGAAACGGCATTTTGTACTGTTTGGCATTCTCGCCGAAAGTCCCAATACAAACAAATCAATGTTATTGAGTGTCAGTCCGAGGATAGTGTGGACGATTCGGAACAGTTGGATGAGTATAATGGTGATTATGAAGGTGTTTTGGGTGATCACAACTGATGGCAAAGTTATAAAGCCATTTACAAGGGCTGACACTCAACATGGAGGCTTACATCGAGTGAATTGAGATGAAAGTGATGCCCTGTGTCAAGAGGATGGCTGCGGGAGAACCCTATGTTTAGAAAAAGGATTCTGCGCCATTCCACACAATCACGGGAACACATATATTGCTGTCCGACGATTACTGTGACCTCATCACCCCTTACATCTGGCCACATAACTCCACAGACTACAACCCTCTTAATTTTTAGGTGTAAGGTGCAGTTGAGCGAGAGATCAATAAAACTCCTTGTAACATCAAAAATGAACTGAAGGTAAGGAATAAGGCAGCAATCACAAACTTAAACAAAGAGACTGTTCGGAAGAGATTCCTAAGATTCCAAAGTCATCTGGAAACCGTCGTTGAAGCGAATGGCGTTTTTTATTGAATAAATTTACTCTTTAGTATTTTAAGATATTTTTTGTAATTTTGCTAAATGTATCTGTTAAAATATGTCAGTGCCATTTTCATTTTTGCTTAAGATAGACATTGTATCCATCGCACGCTGTACATTGCTCCATGAATGCAATGCTGTCACTGAAACAATCGCCTTTTATTTTAATGAATACACCAATCTTTCGACATTAAAACTGATCCAGAAAAGAACGTCTGTATATACGCTTCTCATTTTTTTTGCCGCTGCTTCAATTAAAACTTGGTGTAGACGAAAATAAATATAAAGTAAGAGACATACTTGGAGGAAACATACAATAAAAGAACAGAAGTCAAGTAGGCGCATAATTTTGTTAAATGTTGTGCTGATATCGCTGAAGTTTGAATTAGCTTTCTATATTGTTGGAAAATTTTTCACTCGTTTTTCAGTGACAAGGGTGACTGATCTTTCACCGCGGACATCACTTGAAACTGAATAGCTATTTCCGTGTGAACGAAGGAAAGAAACATCTCGGGTTAAAGTTGAAATCTTCACTGTTACATTGCCTGATATTTGGGATAAATGAAGTTTTTAAAAAATGAGGCGAGTAGGCGAAATTGAAAGACACGCAGTGACAAAGATTTTTGCCTCGTGGGAGACAGTGAAAGAATAGACTCGCTGGAGGTTCTCCTAACGAAAATGTACAAGAACAGAATTAATTCAAGAAGAGGACGCCCGGCCTAAAATACAGTCTTCTGTCAAAATGTCGTTAAAGGCCCATACGAATAATGACAATTGTCTCTATTGAACGACCAAAGAGGTTCGCAGCAGAAAATCGTGGGTTACGGAAATCAAAGGGCAAAAATGAATGGAAAATAGATAGAGATGTATGCAGTGACGAAGGCATCGACAGACATTTGTATGAATGCAAGCATAGCATTGTGTGTCCACATTGTGTGTATTTAAGAGCGCTATAAACATACACACACACACACATATATATATATATATATATATATATATATATATATATATATATAAGGGATTCTCCCTTCAAGTTCGACGTATGAGGATCTGACAACTTAATTCAGTTATGAATCTGGGGAAATAATCATAAGTGGTCCCTAAGACCCGCTAGTTATTTACGAAAGAGGCCGCACATAGACCAAAAATGAGGATTGTGGGATGAGATCACTGTTAGTTTGGCTGAACTTTTAGATCATGCTCTCGCTTCTTGGAGACGATTCAGACTAGCAGATTGAAAAATGCTGAGTCCAATATAACACTTTGATTTTCATTCTACCCGTTCCAAGGTTAAGGGCTCGAGGGTGCTAAGAGGTATATTGACAGATGACAAGTTATTCTGCAGCTTGTCTTTGTATCTTGCCATGAACATCCTACATCCCTGTAGCCCTGCTCTAACTGACTGAAAATTAGGATTATGTTATGATATATATATATATATATATATATATATATATATATGACGTCAAACATTACGAAATGGTCTTAGACCAAATATAATTTTAATATATTTTATTGTTATCCGTATTTCATATGCAAAAATATTTAAGTAAATGCTCTGTTTATTGTAAACAGTATTAACAACATGTAGTGAGAAATTTCATACAAAATAGGCGCCCAACGACATGAATCCAACATATATCCTACACGGAACCGACATATAGCCTGAAGTGATATAAGGTTTAGCTAACAGGATGCGTCTGGTTAGCAAGTTCGATTTGACTGCCTTTAAATCATGCGAAGTTTGTAGTTTAAATGCATTAAAATAGACGTGCTAACTAGACACTCCTACGTAGCTAAAATGGTATAGCATATCAGGCTCTTGAAGCGTTTCGTGTAGGATACTGTTTCGATACCTGAGGACGAATATTTTCTATGAAATTTCTCGGACGTCCAGTCCGATACATGTTGTTAATAGTGTTTATTATAAACAGATGGTTTGCTTAAATATTTTGGATATATAAATACAGTATAATATATATATATATATATATATATATATATATATATATATATATATATATATATATATATATATATATGTGTGTGTGTGAGCACTTTATTTCAACAACTGATTGTCCTAAATATATTTTCCTCAATATCCCATTCATTATCAGCATATTTGCTTCATATCATGTTTGACATCGATATATATATATATATATATATATATGTGTATGTGTCTGTGTGTGTATGTGTTTTTGCATATATATATATATATATATATATATATATATATATATATATATATATATATATATTAAATTAATTAGAAACGTTATGTATGCTTATTTTCATCAAAATTCTCTGATATTAACGGACATTTTTCCGTGTATGACAATGACTTGATGCAAGGAATGCACTGTAACAGTGAAAATCACTTTTAAAATAAAAATAAGGAGAAAAATTGTTAGCAATTTAATTAATCAGACATGCCAAAATAGAATTTACGGCCTGAATACAAACACACCCACATACACACACACACGCGTGCGCGGACACGCACACACACCCACACACACACACACACACACATATATATATATATATTTATATATATATATATTATAAAATAATTGATTTAAAATGTTTTTCGATATACTCTTCTAACCATGTTTCAAAAATGGAAGCTGAGAGCTCCGAATTTCATTTTGTAATTAAATTAAAGAAATTAGTTCTATTTTCTCCTCAAGCGAGTTTAGGAGTATCTTTTAAAATTAGTGGGTTTTAAAGACACAGCTAAAATCATAATTCACGTTTCCAAGGATACAGAGAAATCCAATCCAACCAGATAAGGGGTGTTTGTGTGTTCATTATGTCTGTATTTTGATGTATCAGTTATTAGTTATGTTTTGGTAGGGGTAGGGATGTATTTTTCAATGAAATCTGACATCCGTTAAATGCATGTCGTCTGGATTTTTTAAAATTTTATTGTTAACGGGAAAAATTCTTAGTATTAAAGTATAAGTATGTATATTATTAGGTAACTTTTTTTTAATTATATTAAATATTATTTAAGTAAAATTTATGACAAAGACGGCAAAAATAGCTAATTCATTTCACCGATTTAGTAAACTTTTATTTGTTATATAAACCTAGTAATATATTGTTTCTCATGTAAGAACAAAGGACATGGGTCATTCAATGGCTTACATCTTCTAGCTTTTCATATTAAATTCATTTTACTGTAGATATTTGATTCTTTTAACTGCCTCGAGTGCTTAGAGGGGGGATTTAGATTAGAATACGTTTTATTTAATTACAATTTTAAAAGATGTTTAGGTTAGAATTCGTTTTATTTAACTACAATTTTAAATACAACTTTAAAGTATTTTCACTTTTAGTTTTAATAGACTATATTTCTTTTTAAAAGAAGTAAATGTATTAGAATTACTTACAGTAAGGAAAATATTTTCCATGTCATGTATTAGAGTTATATTACGATTTTTAAAATTTCATATTTAAATATTATTTAAGTAAAATTTATGACAGTTACGGCAAAAATAGCTAATTCATTTATCTGATGTAGTAAATTTTATTATTTATTTATAAACCTAGTAATATATAGTTTCACATGTATATTAATGCTCTGTAAATCTACATTGAGCATTATTTTGTAAAAATAAAAATATCTATAAGAACATCCGATTATATATCTTACTGTTCTTTCTTTCTTTCTTTATATATATATATATATATATATATGAGAGGTGATTTCATTAAATAAATTACTCAAACCTTGTCCTATCAGGTTGTTCAGCGTTTCCGATATGGTAGAATCACACTTTTGTTCACAAGTGGTCTTCCTGAGAGAAAAATGTCTGTTTATATATGTGTGCGCATGTTTGTCTCTGTGTGTCTGTTGTATGTGTGTGTGTGTAAATACTTATATATAAATAAAAAGGAACCTCTAATAATAATATAGACAAAGCCCAAAAGAAATTTATATAGGTAACTTTATTTTCAGAAACCATCCTACTTCATCTACATATATATATACATATATATATATATATATATATATATATATATATATATATATATATATATATAATTATATCTAAGTCTAAAATATTTCATATTTCATTTTATATGTCGAGCAACAAATATCTTAAATGCATCTAAATTCGTTATGTACACATTACATTATATATCACAAGAATTATAATGCTTGAATGAAATAGAATATATTTTTGTTGCATATCATTTTCACAAGTTGTTCTTGGCCAGACATATAAAACTAAATTTCAGAATCGTGAAATGTGTGTATAATGGGATAGAGATTTTCTACACATCTATATATATATTCATTTTAGGATAAACATCTTTGAGTAATGGCATCTATCTGCTAAACGTTTGCGATTGAAAAAATATAACGATATTTTTTATATTATTTTGAAATTTTCTGAAATCCTTTATAGTTTTTGTTTCCATTTCAAACCCTTTGAAATGGAATGATAGGATTTAAATTAAAGATTTTCAAATATGTTCCAAGATTCGGAAATTAATTCTTTAAATTAGACAATGAAGAAGGTTTTTGCCGTGAAAACACCATGGAAAAAAAAAACAAATAAACGATTGCTTTATCTGCATGTTTTAAATTTCTATGTTTTCTGGTTATTTCAAATTAGTTTATTCAACTTGTTCTTTCATTGTCGTTTATTATCAAAGTTTATCAGCAGCTAATCCCTTCAACTGTCCTCATCTATTTCTCATGCTTTATATGTAGAAACATTGACGGGGGAATTATACGATTCGTCTATACATTGGGGTTGAATAAGTGACCTACAGCAAATAAATGCTTGTTATTCTCACTTATAGTGAATGAAAACCTTGAATACCAATTTTATATATGTGTTTTGGGGCATTGTGGGGCATAGAATTAGAATCTGCAATTTAAAATTAGAAATTCATCGATAAGTGATAGTTATGCAAATTTTTATATTTCGAATAGTGGAAAAAGTATTTGTATAGTATCTATTTTTGCATTATAATACGATAGATTTGGGCTGTAATTCAAAGTAGAAGATTCTAAACTGTTCTAGAATATTCTCAGTAACTCTATTGCAACATTACGTTCAACATTGGATCATACTGCAGTCACTGTTCACTGTAACGGTTCTAATAATAGCAAGACGTAAGGAAATAACTTTTGCTCAAAAAGATCTAATTATTAATCTATGGAGCAATGGAAAAAATTACAGAAACATCTCCAGTTACACAAACATACCTTTTTCAACAATTGGTTCATTTATTTCAAGATTGAAAATACTTAATACTGTTGAGAACAAAGGTAGACTCGGTGCTCCAAGGAAGATCTCTCCCAGATTAAGAAGTTGATGCGACAGGTGCAAAATAACCCAATGGCCATCAGACAAGACTTTCAGAAACATCTGAGTTTGTCAGGAGTTAACATAACTAAGCAAACGATTAGTAATGAACTACGCAGAGACGGTATAAAGTCGAGATACCCAAGAAAGACATAGAGATGCGAGGTTGAAATTTGCGACAGAACATAAAAATAAGAAAAATCCTTATTAGGAAGAATTTCTTAGGACAGATGAGAGAAAAATTGAGTTGTTTGGTCGCAATTCCATGAATCATGTACGGAGGAGAGACGGCGAAGCATATACACCCAAGATCACTATACCAACTGTCAAATTTAGTGGGTGTAGTATCATGGTTTAGAGCTGCTTCTAGATGGCAGGTGTTGGCAAACAAGCAATTAAAGACGGTAGAATAAACGCAGAAAACTATCAACAAATCCGAAGCGAAAATTTATCTCTTTCTGTAGAGAATCTTGAGCTTCCTCCTGATTGGATCTTCCAGCAGGACAATGATCCTTAGCATACTGCTAAGTGTACGAAGAATTGGTTTGATAATAACAACGTTAACATCTTACAATGGCCCAGTCAGTCGCCGGATTTGAATCCAATCGAGAATTTATAGCGGTTTTTGAAAAATAAGATCCGTGATAGAGATCCAACAAACATCAAAAACCTGAAGACAAGGTTCGTCTGACGATCACAAAAGCGTTAAACCCAGGGTCACAAACTCACATCAATTCAACCATATATATATATATATATATATATATATATATATATATATATATATATATATATAATATTATAAATTGATTTAAAATATGTTTTTTCCGCTACACAGTTCTAACCATGTTTCCAAAATGGAAGGTCCGAATTTAATTTTGTAATTGAATTAAATACATTAGTTCCATTTCATCCCCAAGCGAATTTTACATTGAGCACGATTTTGTAAAAATAAACATATCTATAAGAACACTGGATTATATATCTTACTGTTCTTTCTTTATATATATATATATATATATATATATATATATATATATATATATATATATACAGTATGTGCGAATGTCAGTGTTGCACAATTTCTCAACTTTAACCCTAGAAGACGTAGCCCAACATATAATGCCATTTTGTAATCAGGCCGACTCCGTGAGCCAATTGAAAACATACCTGACCGGATTATGACTCGCAATCCTGAAATTTAGAATTACCAAATTTTCATTATTGCGATAGTTTTCGGCATTTTTTTTTTACATGATTTTTTTTTTTTTGTGTTTGTGTGTGTGTGTGTGTCGAATTCTTAGCGCGATAATAATTTTTATAACTCTGAAGTAATTTTAATCGAAATTAATTGCGAAATCACGTGATCGTCACACACGAAATAAAAATTATTATTTGTACGGAAAGAAAGAGCTTACATGAAATCATCTTTAAATTAATTGGCGACAGAAGAATTATCGTTGAACTTTTAGAAGAAAAGTTTAAATATTAATGTAATACTTAAGAAATGCAGCGATAATTTAGAGTTCTTCTGTAGTTTATTGTTTTCTATCGCATCTACTATTTCCTACCAATTGTGACGAAGTTCCTCGATAGAACCCCCCCCCACAGGAACATGCTTAAATGTTGCCCGATATTTAATTTATTCGACGGGTTTTCAATATCTCAATTTAAAATAAATCATTATAAAAATATTAAGAAATTAAACGAAAAAGGTAAAATTCATTATATCATGTTATTTAAAATATAAAACTCATAAACTAATTCCAAACTAAGATAATTTAAATATTAATTTGCATTTTACCAAAAATATGTAAATAAAAATTTCAGGAGCATCATTTACTTACATTCGTTTATTAAATATTGTCTTCCAGCATAGCTTTTCTGACATTTCATCTAACCTGATGAATATTTATGAACGTACTTAAATATAAAAATATTGAAAAACCAGTATCATTTTTATTCTTGCATATAAATATTTGTTATAAAATAAAATCCTTGCAAAGGGTTTGATAAAGGCCCTCAGATTATGAAACGCGTCGGCTAATGTAAGTTCCCCTTTCTTTTTTATTCATTCCTATTGTCCTTTTACAGATACAAACTACCTGATTTTTTTTTCATTTATATGTATGTACCCTTCAATTTCATGGGAACTTTTTACATCTTCATTAGAATTTGCCAATGTGTATTTGGATCTATCTAAGGAGGAATGCAACAACATCAATGGAAAAAACAAAAGTTCTTATTCGTAACAAGGGACAGTGAATGAAAAATAATTCTAGAGCAATTTTTGTTATTACAATGGAATCGTTAAACGTACTTAAATATACAATTCCATTGTAATAACAAAATAGGCTCATCCGATCTCGTTGGATTATTTATTCTATATATTGATAAAGCGTACCATGACATCGGTATAGATGATAATGGATTATATAGGAATGATGGCATTATGTTTGTGATGGATTCAACAAACTTTAAAATTGATAAAATTAATATATAGTTTTTTAAAAACCTAACCTTAAATTTACTGACAATACACATTTAAAAATGTAAATTTCCTCGATGTAACATGAGAATTAGTCAATAATATATATACCAACCACTCAAAAAACAAATACAAATCTATTATAGATCCACCAGAAGTTTAATAATTCCCTAACTACAATAAAACACGTACCCTCATCCATAGAATATAGAAATAGTAAAAACATTGCCAACGCAGATATATTTTATAAAAACTGCAATTTTTATATTAATGGTTTTAAAAAATAATGGATATAAGTGACCCGAAATCAAATATAGAAAATATAGTAATAATAATAATAATAATAATAATAAATTGCGGAAAATAAATTGGAAAATTGCAGGAGACGACGTAGAAATCTTAGCGCAGCGTAAATTGATTATCGTAAAGCTTTTGATAGTGTTCCACATTCTTGGATCCTTAAGACTTTGGAAATGTACAAAGTCTCCCCTGTGGTATTAAATTTCCTTAAGCACAGCATGGGAATGCGGAACACCAAACTATACCTTAGTCACATCGGGGGCACTGACATATCCAAGCGTCTGAATATCCGACGTGGAATCTTTCAAGGAGACTCTCTGTCACCCTTTCTGTTTTGTTTATCCTTAATCCCTGTTACACATGAATTGAACAACAGTAGCTATGGTTACAAAATAAATAAGAAAATATTCAATCACCTACTCTACATGGATGATCTCAAACTCTTTACCAAAAACGACAATGAGTTGAAAGGCCTCCTCAATATTGTAAAATACTACAGTGACGATGTAAGTATGGAATTCGGATTAGATAAATGTGCAAAAGTAACATTCAAGAAAGGTAGAGTTACAGAAACACCGTTAATAGATTTAGATTTTGTGACAAAGATTAGGGAACTGGGGCATGATGAAGCTTATAAGTACCTAGGAATTAGCGAAGGAGATGGCATAGAACACCCCCAAATGAAGGAAAAAATAAGAGTACTACAGGCGTGTACGTCTGGTACTAAATACTGAGCTAAAACTCAAAAAACAGAATATCAGCCATAGACACATTGGCTGTCCCTGTGCAATACAGCTTTAATGTCCTTAACTGGAACATAGCTAAAATTAAGCGAATGGACGCCAAAACGAGAAATCTTCTCAATTGCTACCACATGCATCATCCCAAAGCTGATGTTGATCGTCTGTATGTGCCCAGATCCGAAGGAGGCAGAGGATTAGTTCAACTAGAACTGTCCTACAAAACTATAACAATTGGCATCCAAAGATACTTGGAAACTACAGAAGACTAGATGATGGTATGCGTCAAGGAACATGAAAGTAATAAGCGTCTTTACTCCGTAATAAAAGAAGCCAACAAATTCAAAATGGAGTTTCAAATGGGCGTAGAGATGCAACTACAGCACGATACACCGGCTGAAACTGCAAAATACTTAAAAAAGACAGCAAAGAGGAATACAACCGACCAGATACAGAAGCGACGGCAAGATAAACCGGTTCATGGCCAATACTCTGCCCATACAAAACAAGCTGACGTAGACAAAACCCGTACCCATCAGTGGCTACGTAGTGCAGGGTTGAAAGCTGAAAATGAAGGTTTTATCCTTGCTGCGCTGGACCAATGCTTGCTAACTAGGATTTATCAAGGGCATATACTAAAATATTGTGTCAGCCCATAATGCAGATTCTGTTATAAATATCCAGAAACGATTGATCATCTTGTATCAGGTTGCAAAACCAGACATGACAGAGTGGAAAATCTGCAACTTTTACGGGAAGGAAACTGAAAGAAAATGGTATGAACACCACCCAGACCCGATTACGGAGATAGGACCTGTTACAATTCTAGGAGACTACACAATACACACTGACAGAACAATCAAAGCTAACCGCCGATATATTGTTATTAAAGATCACAAACAAAACAAAAAGTGCCTCCTTATTGATATGGCAGTTCCTGCTGACTGCGATGTATTTTGAAGATATTCCAAAAGCTGTCAAAATCCAAAGACCTTGAAACTGAAATCTCGAAAATGTGGTATATGGGAACATCAACAATCCCTGCTGTAGTTGGAGCCCTAGGACTGATTGGAAAAGATTGCAATAGACTAATTGAAGGGATTCCTGGAAGTCCATGCCTCAAGGAGATACCAAAATTGTTCTGACAAGTACAGCCCACACATTATGAAGGGCTTTATCTATGTAATATATATATATATATATATATACACACACACACACACACACATGTATATATATATATATATATATATATATATATATATATATATATATATATATATATATATATATATATATTCAGTGGAAAGTGTCATGATGCCATTTCTAAACTTAGGTCATTGGGCGGGACCCGCAAAGAAATGTGTAAACTCCAGAAATCAAAGAAAATAAAAAGTATAATAATAATAAGAAGAAGAACCAGAAAAAAAAACATATAAATAGAAAACAAAATTGGTACACACCCACATTTAAATAAATGATTAGCTCTAAGTGAGGGCAAAAGATTTTGCTTTGATGCAGAAACATTTTCCAAGTAATCATCCTTTAAGTAAGATTTTCCATAAAAATACGCTAACATTAGTTTATAGTTGTTCTGATAATCTAGAAAAAAATATTAAAAAATAACGTAATTATAAAATTTTAAATAAACACTTAAAACCTAAATAAAAATAATATTAATTCCAAAACGTATATCAATAATTTTGATAAGAAATTATGTAATTGTTAGAAATACCATATATTTACCATTGGAAAATAAATGTCTTAGTGAATCTGTTGTTTACTAATGCATTATGTCGTCTTCTGAAAATCCAGATATTAAGATATTTTATAATGGATGCAATTTTTTTACTTTCTGCTCTTTGGAATGTCATCGAAGAAACATTTCTCCCACGTGCCAAAAGTGTTATGAATTGAATTGGATCTTTTCTAATTGATATATTTAGCTCTAAGTTAAAATAATGATCCCACTTCATGTTATCAGCTAGTGATCCACTTTTCGCTACTGTTTCCTCATTTTTTAGTTCATATTCGTCGTTTCCTTGATGGTTCTTGAATAGACTTTCAAGATGGAACCCAGATTATGAATGAAGGCTTGAAGGATTATTGTCTCTCATCATTGATGACTTGAGAAGAGAGTGGGTCGCACAAAAAGGAATTTTAGTATTGTCTCTTCTTGGCTGAATAACTAATCTTATTTGAAAAGATGGAAAAAAGAAACAGATTTAGTTTAGTGTATTTTTAGATATTGAATTATTTTGTGGGATGGAGAATTATGCTGTTACACAATTTGGATTATTTCCCTCGCTCTCTCATTCTTTCTCACCATATATATATATATATATATATATATATATATATATATATATATATATATATATATATATAATTGGCTATGAAAACTTGCTATATGTAAATTTAATATTGATCCCTATCCCAAATTGCTTGCCCGTCCCTAGAATTTTCTTGATTGAATTTGGGTATCCTTGTGCGTGAACATCTTATTGGATCCTTCATGTAAAATAAATTAATAAATCAAAAAGGCAAATTTGATTTGATTTTAAATTCGGGAAATGTTTCTCCCATTTGGTAATATGTTTAATTTTTTTCCATTTTTATATTTATAAATTTTTGATTGAATTACACTTAATTATGTCCAATGTTGGTTTGTACTTGTTCCGAAAAAAGTGGCACATTCTTTTTATCAAAATTAATTTTGTGGGGGTAGAGGTATGTGTGTTCTTGTGTATTTGGGATCAAACAAGTTTTATTAAAACCTACCGACATTTTCGATTGTATCTTTACATTATCTGATATGTGTGTTGTACCTTGGGATTGAATTGTGAATAAATAGTCTCATGTTAATGTTTTTCCTCGTTGTATTCAAGTAAAATCGAGTATTATTCTTAAAGATTCACGCAAAAGAATTAAATTAACTGATAAAAACTTTTCTTTGAAATGACTGTAAAAGACGAAATTAACTAAAAATAATAAACTATAATTACTCTTCTGTAAAACACAAAAAAACCTTTGAAACATTATTAACAACTTCTATCCAGATGTTCAACATCGTTGAGCAATTGAGAATAGAGAGAGCACACCGATCAATTTACGAAAAATTCTTAGAACTAATAATTGCTCTATAAACATATCATGTGTGTATATATATATATATATATATATATATATATATATATATATATATATATATATGTATGTATATATGTGTGTGTGTATATGTATACATGTGTGTATATGCATAAATATACATACATATATATATATATATATATATATATATATATGAGATAACGACATTCAAATTTTGAAAAAAATACATATATATATATATGTGTGTGTGTGTGTTTATGCGTAAAAACATATGTACAGACATACAACGCTTTAATGAACAATGCTCAGACTGGAGAAAATGTTTTCCGCTAAATACTATAGTACTATGTTATTTGGTCACATTTTGACAATCTGTTGAGTAATTATTTCGAACACAGTCGAAGAGAGATACACTTATAATTGTGTGTGAGTTTTGAAATTAACAATGCGCGTTGTGTTAATCGATAACAATGAAATCATATATATATATATATATATATATATATATATATATATATATATATATATATATGAGATATCGATGTATATTTTCATACATCAATAACTTTATTGGGAATATTTTATGATAGAGTGGAAATCGTTTACAATATAATTGTCGTCCACCAGGAAACAAAATCGACCTATTAAATTTCTATGCTCGTCATAAAGAAAAAATAGTGTCCAACATAGTCTCTCAGATTCTACCTAAAAGCACTAAGTATATTCATCTCACATTATTTACACGAAGAGGAGAATTGCATTAAATACACACTCAAACTTCTACACAACCCTAATTATTTAACATTCAGTGTGAAACAAAAGTCGTAAAAATATTACAAACCCAAATTAACAACCCCTCCCATGAAGCCTAATGAATCAACATATATACTATCCTTCCTTAAATTTAAATTGGCTACTGCTACATTCCAAAACAATAAAAAAAAATCTCACTCACTACTAAAAAAAATATAAAATGAAACCAGAAAGATTTTACTCCATAGCCTGTAATAATTGTCACAACAAATACATTAGGAAACTAAATAACGTAATATGAACACAAAATGGACATTTTAAAAAATAATACGTTATATGCATTTGGTACCCACCATATATGATGTTGACCACAAATTTTGACATATAAATAGGAGTAAATAATTCACTACGACGTACCTGTCTACAGAGTGCCTTATTCGTTATGCCATTTACAGGAAATTTGTGCCTTCGCGCTTATAAAATTTTAAAATACCTGGTAGATCTTCTAATATCACACTGCAGAATACGTACTTACAAAAGTAATGTAATGAAAATGAAAATGGACTCCAAATTAATTCGGCTTGATAAGAATAAATAAATAATATATAGTATTTCTTGCACCCCTCTGGCCTGCGCATGTGTATTCCTAGCAACATAACAAATTTAGTCCTGAAGGACGAAACGGATTACAAGTAAAACTTTCCACTTTTCAGATATATATATATATATATATATGTATGTGTGTGTGTGTGTGTGTCTGTGTCTGTGTGTGTCTGAGTGTGTATGTGTGTTTGCCTGTGTCTTTCTGTGTACCATCACGTCTGTACATGCATACATATATATGTAATTATGTACCTTCACGGTTTAAGACTACGTCTAAATTTGATTACATCTAAGAGAAAGATTGGAAAAAAAACATTGAAATTTGATATTTTTCGCTATTTATTTGGCTTTTCAGTGCATGGAAAATTTCGGGGTCCTATGTCCGTTTATAAATTCTATTTTGTTTTGTTGCTGGTTATTTTGCAATGGCGTCTATATTGGCGTCGGTGTTATGTCATGTCTGCATTAATTTTTAAATTCTCTATTAATTTTCTTTCGATTGGTTGAGCGAAATGTCACGTGTATATCTCATGTCATCTACAGGTGTGTTTAGTTTGCGAAATGTTCTTTTAGTTTAACTGTATATTAAAATGTCGCTGTATGAAGAACGTTGGAAGTTGAATGTGTCGTATTTGGTTATATTAACTGACAATTATTTGGATCTAACTTTCTGTATTTTTTATTAAAACAAGTCATGAAGAAACGTGTCTGGCACGTTATTATTGCATTTTCTATCTGAAATTCTGGTATGGGGAATTATCATTACTACTCGAAAATAAAGCTTACTGGACGTTATACAACTGCTTACGGGTCAATAGCATTTTTCTTTCTATGTGCCGTGTTTTTCAGGACGTATGCGATCATGACTCTCCACCTGCTATATCCTTTACAGTTCTCAACACATTCCTTCCTCTGCCACCTCCACAGACACCGTTCTGTCATCCACTTGCTTAAGGCCGCTAGGTATGCCATGCGCTGTTTTCCTTTGTCTCTCTTTCCCTCTATTCGACTTGTGAGTATCGTATTCTCCAAACTCTCCTTCCTCATTATGCGTCCCAGCAACTTCAGCTGCTTCTTCTTGATGTTAAGTATAAGCCTTCTTCTAGTTTGCATCCTCTGTAAGACCTCATCGTTCCTTACGTGTTCAGCCCAGGATATCCTTAGCTTCCTGCTGTAGAGCAACATCTCCGTCACCTCGAGTCCTTTTTTCATCTTTGTAGTAATCGTTTAACATTCGCAACCGTAAAGAAGTACATATGTCAGGTAATAGATCAATATTATTTTATTCGTTACCAAAGAAATCCTCCTGTCTCGCAATTCTCTGCCCAGCTTTTGGAATGCGTGCTTGGCCATCCCAATACGTCTACAGATCTCACTGTTGCATTTACTGTCCTCTGTCAGAAAGCTCCTCAGATATTTAAACTTCTGCGTCAGCTTGATTCTAGTGTTCCCGACCTTCAAATTGCATTTCAGGTTCATACTTTTACTGACGACCATGCATTCTGTTTTCTTGTAGCTTATTCTTCGTCCCTTCTTCACACCCTCTATCGTTACATTCTGTATGAGATTTGTAATTTTGTTTTTCGTCCCTGCTATAAGTATTGTGTCATCCGCATATCTTATGTTGTTAAGATTATGGCCGCCAAAGCTAAATCCCGGTAGGGTTTCCAATTCTCTCAGAATTGCCTCTCTGTATAGGTTGAACAGGTGGGAAGACGCATCCTTGCCTTACGAACTTTTCTATTTTTGTATATTCGCTGTACTCATTCCCTATGCGCATGCATGGGGTTTGCCGCCAGTATAGGTTCTTGATTATTCTTATTTCCGTCCCGAATATATCAAGGTTGATGAGTAGTTCCAGATCCTTGTGGTGCACTTTGTTTAAGGCCTTTGTATAGTCTATGAAACATAGATACACACACTTCTGCATTTGTAACATTCTTTCTGATAACATTCTAAGCATGAATATCTCGTTCCTTGTTCCGGTGTCTTTAACGAACCCGCGCTGTTCTCGTCCTATCTATGGCCTGATTCTGCTGCCCGCTCTGTTCAAGATACGGATGATGATTTTCGTCACGTGGCTCATTAGGCTTTTTTTTCGGCGCAGTTCGCGTTCCTTTGCGCCTGGTTTCTTCGACATAACTATGAAGATAGATCTGCTGAGGTCTTCTAGTATATCCCCGCTGTTGTAGATTGGATTTTCTATTTAGGTGATTGTGTCTATGCCAAATTCATTTAAAGCTGTCAGCAATTCCGTAACAATTCCGTCTGGCCCACATCCTTTTTTAATTTTCAGTTTGACCACTACTGCTTTCTTTTCGGTTTTCAGTATTCCAGGTCCGTCGACAGTTCTGTGTATTTCTGCTTGTTCCCTTTCGTAGTGGAAGTGTTCTTCAATATACTCTCTCCAGAGTTGAAGAATGATTTCCTCCTCTAATATGAGCGTTACATCCTTTCATTTTAAGCAGCCTGTTGACAAGCATGTCTTCTGGCCTGTTAGTTGCTTTATTTGTTTGTGCATATCTCTTTTGTTGGTAGTATTTTTTCTTTCTATTTCTGTTCATTTTTCGTTTAGCCACTCTTCTTTAGCTTGCCTGCATTTGGTCCTTTTTTTCATTGTATAAATTTCTGTATCCGTTCTGAATCTTGGCAGAGTTTTCTGTTTTCTTTCCATCTTGTCAAGAATCTCATCAATCATCCTTTCGCTTTTTCTTCGTCTTCTCTCATTTGGGTTGATGTCAATAGAATAATGAACTTTATTCCCTTAAACTATTGTCCCTATTTAGGGAAAAATGTCAAGTGAATTAAAACGTTGGTTCGTGATATAGTAATTGTGATTTCAATCCATGGTATCGTGTATTTCGGCTCCGTTGAAGTAGGGCGAGCATTTAAGTAAGAACTAGGCGAGATATCCATAGACATTGGCAGTGAGACGAGAACAGCATCGCTCGTAGATTAAAGAATGATTTCAATACAGAATTTCTTCAGGCTTAGCCGGTTCGATACACACCCGATGA
>OZ010573.1:47192593-47202593 GCA_963932145.1 Acanthosepion lycidas | reverse complement strand
ATAAGCGATTACGAAGATAAAGCTTCAATGTGAAAACTGTGAGATATTTTGAAAAGTGTCATACACTGAAAACTGAAAAAAAGACCAAGAAAAAATAACCATTAATAATTTTACATAATAATATTTGTGAATGTTTTGCCAGGATTCCCTTTCAATCCCAAAACATATTTAAAAAAAAAATTAAGGGTAAAATGAAAGTACAAAACAGGACCATGTTGAGAAAACTGGGAGGTGGCAGTAAAACAATTAGCCTATCAACTTTATCTAAACATAAAAAGGAGTAATATCTATTTTGGTCAAAGCAATACATGATAGATTGTTTATCAACTGTAATTTTAATGATTGACATACAGGTTTGTATGAATTGAGAGAATGGCTCATTAAGATAATGGCTCCTTAAGACAAATATCCAACACAACTTAGAACGGAATATAAAGCCAATTTTGTTAGGATATAATTATAAGCCTCTAAAAGATAATGGTTTGATTTACGATGCATCATTGTAAAATCTTGGAGTACGAACTTTGGAATATTTGTCGGCCACAAACAAATCTTTTTAGGCTAAATTGTATATACCGGTCGTCGATTCAAGTATCAGCTCAAAAATTCTTTGTTGATGACAAAAATCATTCCGGTCAATTAAGAGACAAAAGATGCAAAAAGAACCAATTGGAAAAGAAGAGTCCACGGAAAAAACAACATCCTTCGAAAACGCCAGTTAAATAAAATAGACGAAGAAAGCCCAAAGAAAAGAGAGAGTTGTTCATACCCTAGACCGTCCTCTCCTACCATGCTGTGCCGGCGGAAGCCACTTCAGATCACAAATAGAGCTTATTCCGTACAGAAGGTAATGTAGACGTACATCCCAATACTCAGCAACGTGTTCTGCTAATGACGACGGTTTATGCAATGCTTCTGTATATTATTTCAAATCTGAGTATCTCGCTATGAATAGCTCTTAATGAAAACAAATAGAGAGAATGATGCTGAGGCGTTTAGAAAAATTCAATAGGGGTGATTTGCTGAGTCATTAAAAGCCATTTATATGATTGTGCAAACGTTAATCAATTGAGACACAATAAAACCTGTTAAAAATAATGTTTAAATCGGAAGAGTAGCGAAGTTCAATTTTAGACACATGAATAAAATATGGAAGCCATATTCTCATTAATAGAATAAACGATATTTTCAGTTACAGGGGGTAGTGCTAATTATCTAACTATTTCTGTTATATATGGTATTTAATTTAAAACAAGCACAAATTTTACATGACTTAGGTAATTTTTAACCTGGTACACCCCAAATAAGTTACTCTTACTATATTTAATACATATTTATATAAGGGGCTGAAACCAAATGATATATTTCTCATATATTATTACTTTAGAGCACTTGGACTTTCTGTAATCGTAAGCATGCTTACGTTGCTCGATCAATTATAACTCAATTGTGCGTTTAATCTTCACTCAGTGTTCCATGCATTCAGCTTTCTGCCACATCTAAGCTATTCTCAAAAATCTATCTATATATATATATTGAACGAGCTGTAAGGGTTAGCAAACTTGTCTCACTAGATCAGTTATGACGGAATAGTCAGATCCGCTCTGGGTGCTCCATACATTAGGCCTTATGCCACATTCTAGCTACGCTTAAAAAGTCAGCATATATTATTAGGCTGTACTGAAATATAAAGAAAATGTAGAAACACTGAAATGAATAATAAAAACTTACATAATGCACATTCATGTTTATATGAATATACCATTTTTGAAATATGGTTAGAACTGTGTAGCGTATAAACATATTTTAAGTCTATTAATTTATAATATTAATGCTCTGTAAATTTACATTGAGCACTATTTTGTAAAAATAAAAATATCTATAAGAACACCGGATTATATATCTTACTGTTCTTTCTTTTTATTAATATACATATATATATATATATATATATATGTGTGTGTGTGTGTGTGTGTTTATATTACTTTTCCAACTCCCACTTGAGTTCTTTTATAACTGAATTAAAATGAGTAGATTTCATAAAGATTTTCTTTTTTTTAATATGAGTACTTTCGACTATCATCATTACTCGTTGTTCTTATCAAATAACTGTCGAATGTATTGGGATCCAAAACAAAATAAAGGAAGCTTGGAAAAGTTTACCCCCAATTTTAATTATTATGTAAGAAATATAATCGAAGGTTAGAAAAGTAATGTAAAATTATACATTTTCATAAGAATTCCTATTAAAAAGGTCAGTTGTTTTTTTATTCATCTTAATTGAAATATGAATTCGAAAGAAATGAATCTATTATATTTATTGTAAAGAAAAACTATCGCATAGGTGGTTATATATATATATATATATATATATATATATATATATATATATATATATTATATATATATAATTTACATTTGGAGATGGACGGGAATCTATGTCATTAATAATTGCGGACGAAAAAAAAAGAAAGGGTAAAGGAAAATGGGGAAAGAAAAACGGGAAAAGAAAAATAAAAAAAGGGGGAAAGAGAAAAAAAAAAAAAAAAGGAAAAGGCCATAGGAAGAGACGGACGTGATAAGCGCTAAGAAGACATAAATCTTGCCATAGGATTCCGTTACAATGTAAAATTTGAACTTTAACTGTCTCCTAGGTTGGTTAGGTCAATGCTTCAAGTGAAAATAACTTTTGGTCAGAGACAGTTAAAGTATAGATTAGAATATTAGATATATATATATATTTTTTACCATTCGTACTATTTTGGGGATAAGTCGCTGTCAAGGAGAAAAATAATTCGCGTAATATAATTTTTCAATTTTTAGGGGCAAATAAGTGGTGAAATCTATATAGAAATAAAAAGCAAAATAAAATTAAAATTTCTATTAAGGCAGACATAAATTATGACAGTTTATTCCTACTCCTGTAAATGTAATAGAGTGTAACACGGATATAAGAAACCCGGATATAAGAGATATTTTCTCTGGTCCCAAATTAGAGCCTGTGTTAATGTATATAAATTAGACCAAACAAGGATATAAGAGAAACCCTGATATTAGAAACTTCGTCTCCGGTCCCGACAACTCTCTTATATCCGGGTTACACTGTAATATAATAATCTTAGTTTCATTGAACCCACTTTTATGCTATCGTTCTAGCTTCATTGAACTTACCTTTTTGCCTTATCCAGTAGCTGGTCTAAACGAGACTACATAAAACATTGAATAATAATACTTTATAAATAATAATTAATAGCAACGAATTAATAAAATAATATAGAAATTCTTAAACTTAAAAATTTTTTAAATTAAAATAATTGTTTGCATACGTAAAAACAATGGGCGGGTCTCGATCCAAGCTCTCATTTTTTTAAACTATCTTTCTAGATTCAATAGTATTAATTCACTTTTCCAAATTACACTAATGTAAATTCGCCACCTATTTGTCCCTAAAAAAAAAGTCAAAATTATTTAACTGGAATTATTTTTCCTCTTGACAACGATTTATTGCAAAATAAGTACGAAGGTTAAAAGGATATCTCATATTCTAACTTTAACTTTCTCTGGCTACTAATTATTTTCACATAAATCATCGAACTAATCAACCTAGGAGACCGTTAAACTTCAAACTTTACATTCTAACGGAATTCCATGTCCAGATTTATCTTTTCTTAGCACTTGTCATTTCCTCCTCTTCCCACGACCTCTTTCTTTTTTCTTTTCTGTTTCATTTTTTCCCCTTTTTTTTTCTTTTGCTTTTCTCATTTTTCTTTTTCTTTATTTTTTCGCCTGCCATTACTAATGACTCCGATTCCAGTCCATCTCCACATGTAAATTCTAGAATGCCTTTTTAGAAAATTTAAAAATTACGGAAGTACGTGATATTTGCTTCGATAACTTTATTTATGAATAAAAAATTTAGAAACATTGTGATTCTCCACCTGTGAGGTTTAAGAAAGAGTTTCCTTTTTTGACGTTGAAACAAAAATGTACAATTTTGTAGAGGATATGTGCATGTTCTAACGTAACACTGCATAAGAAATACATACTACTCTAATTTTTTTAATACTGAGCTCTATTTTTAAATTAATGTTTTGAACGCAGAGATCTTAATGTTCGTTCTTCTACACTCTGACATCCCTGAGCCGCGCCAGGAAATTTTTCTCCCCAGGATTGAACCTCCAGATCTATAAATCAACAATTCACCCGTGCATGGAGTATTGCTGCCATATATGGTCTGGAGCCCCTTCTGTTTGCCTCGGGGTTCTTGATAGGCTTGAGAGGCTGATATGCAATATAATTGACCCTGCTCTGGCATCTCGTCAACAGTCACTTTCTTACAGACGCGCCGTCGCCTCCCTCTGTCTGTTCTACAAATACTTTCATGGCAATTGCTCCGAGGAGCTGCATTCGCTGGTTCCCAGACGTCATGAGTTCAAGCGCCCTACGAGGCTGGCATCCCGCTCTCACCCCTTCACTGTCGAAACTCTTACATGTAGCCGTCTCCAATAGCTTCATGTCTCGCACCTCTCACCTGTGGAACTCCCTTCCCTATTCCAGTTTCCCTGAGAGCTATAATCTCCAGTTATTCAAATGTAATGTCAATCGACATCTCCAGTTGCCTTGATCTATCCACTACCCTTCTCCTCATTCTTTCTTCTATCACTCCTATCTGATCTTGCTCCAAATTTTCTGTAACCCCTTGCGTCCTAGTGGCTTCCCACCTTTCTTGGAATGAAACGCTTAATATATATATATATATATATATATATATATATATATATATATATATAAACACTACATTCAGATATTCATTTTTATTAGAAATTTTAAAAGAAAAAATGATTAAATATTTCCCTCCTCAAAATATCCTCCTTTAGCCTTGATTACGGCATCTCAGGTTTTTGGCAGTTGTTGCAAAATCTTCTCAAATTGTAAGTTTAATAATTGATTTCCTTCTTTTTCCAGCAACACTAAGAGCTGATTTACATGTTTCTCTCTTCTGTCAAGTTCAGTACATGCTAAGACTGGGTGTGGTTTCAATCTTTTAATATATATACATATATATATATATATATATATATATATATATATATATATATATATATATATATATATATATGAATTGGTATTTGTCAGATATCTATTAAACCAGAAAAAAACTTTAGTATTAAAAGTTGATCAATAGAAATAAAATATCAAAATTTAACATGCAAAGCTTTAAAATTAAAAAGAATAAGAGATCAAACGATCAAGCTACCTTGTATTAAAATCTTCGGTATTTTCATGTGATCCGCGCTAAACAATTTTCTAACACATTATTATTAAAATAATAAAAAAAAATAATACAGTGCGAAGCGTAATAGAATGGGAGGATTAAAGTAAGGGTAGTGAAATTTATCGTAAAGGGGTTATATGAAATGTACATATTCATTCTGCTTCATACGAACTCCAAATAAATTTGTAAATTGCAAATATTACAGAAAGCCAAATATTACACCATAGTGATATCTCCTCCACTTCTGTTACGCTTCTACGATACTGAAAGGTTGAAACAAAGGTAGAGTAACCGGCTGATCCTCTTTTTTTTTTATTAAAAAAATATGCATGTTAAAATTGTATTCTATTTTTTTTTCATTTATATGCGTATTAGGCAATTTTTAATACTACTACTTCTTGGTCTAATTCAGCTCTGATAATTAATTTCTTTTTTTTATAATTATAAAATTTGCACCTGTCTTACAGCTGAGCACTTTTATATTCAGTGTATTTTGTTACGCTTTCAAAATCTATCTGAACCTGTACATTGTAACGTCTATGTTTTATGAGTATTAATTTACTATTACAATTTTCTTTCGAACGCACAATAGTTGTTCACAGAATTTGAGAAGAAAACTACAATGTAAAATTTCAAAATACCGTACTAGCTAAAAAAAAAAACCAAAAAAAAATCGCTATTCCTAACAAAAAAGAATGCATTCTTAATTTATTACAAGAACTTGAAAAATTCCTAAGCAGAAAGAGAGGGAAAGCACTGTTTTTTTTTTTTTTTTTTTTTTTTTTGGGGGGGGGGTTAAAATAAATATTTAAGGAGCAAGGAAAACATGGATAAATTTAAATTCGAAATTAATTATTACCGGCCGTCTATTGAAGAGTTGACTAACTATGAAAAGGATATGCTAGGTATGATAGACAATATTCAATTCCCGAAAGTTAATAGTAATTTCAAAAAATTAGTAACTACTGAAGTAAAAAATTACAAAAAATTTTCTAGTAAAAGATGATAAAACAAGGAATAATTATACAACGAACCCGAAAACTTACCAGAAATATTAATAAATCAATTATTATAATTTACTACAAAGCACGGAAATTACACATTGAAATATAAAAGAGGCAAAAAAATATAAAAGCTAAACTAGGTCTAAGAAACAGGGTCCATATACTATGAAGTAATCAAGCATTACTAACTATAAAGAAGCCTAAATATCAATTTCTCAGCAATACTTCGTTTCGACTAATAAGCCCAGCCAAAACTAAATTCGGTAAAATAAGCAAGGAATTACTAAAAAAAATGTGTGTCATTTATGATCGCTATGCAAGGAAAACAATGGCGGAACAAAATGAATGCATTTTTTGGTTCTATGGAATTAAATTTGAAGAAATATTTGAACTTTTCCCGCTTCAATCTGTAACTACAAGCGTAATGGATGAACACAATAAACTACATTTTGGAAATTATGATTTCATCAACATCATATATTCATAGATGCCGTATTGACTACATGATTAGAAGCGAATCAAATATAATCAGCAGATTGAGTTCAAATTATAGCTATGGTATTATACGTTTATTTATTGGCAATGTTTTTTTTTTAACAAAATCCCTAATTATTCTATCTGTCTAGTATATTTACTGTGCGATTCTTTTACATTTACGTGTTTGTAAACACCAATTTAAAGGGAGACATAATGCATGGGGCTTAGCAAAATGGAAGCGTCCAACATATGTGTTACAATTTTAAAATACAAGAACATTACATATGTAGAATGTGTTTAAAAGCGGAAAGTACTCTACTCAAACCAGAAGACTTTTGAGATAACGAAAATGCCTTATGAAAGTAAACAAAACATTAAGAAACAGAATAAAAAGAAAAAAAACAACAACAACATAAAACAGTTATATATACAACGGACACAAGTTAGCGTGTTTCTTGTTTCGGTGAAATTAAAATAAAAATAAATATGTATTTATAAAATACGACATAATATATTTATCTATCAATATCTAAAACAAAAGGGCTACTTGAGGCTTCGGATATATTTTTTTTTAAATAAAATAAACAAAATATTAAACACAACCATGTCCTGTATCGGGATGACGAGCTGATGATGCCAGACAACAGAAGAATAAATGAGAATGTAAGAAAGATACTCTTTAAATCTTCTAAAGCTTCGATTCTGAAATAGATGTCTATATGAATAAGAAGGTTGTCTAATAATTCGATTTAGTATTAAATCTACTAGCTAGCATTGTCTCTCTAGCCAAAACACAATGTAAATGTGAACGTTGAATCCAACCACCCCCTGAGTATAATAAAGCACATCCCTAAATATACAGAGTACAGGTTATCTCGAATTTCTTCTAGTAAAATAATTTTCGAAGATAAAACTAATGTGTAGGAAAAGATTTTTAGAGAGGAAGAAAACTAAATTGGAATAATAAAATTTTCCTGACCGAAAACAAAGAAGTGGATTGTGGGTTTAGAATTATCAAGGAACCTCAAAACCCGCCAAGCTCACCCCGGTTTTGGTCGGCGCCCATATAAGCAGAGTCGCAGCGAGTTGAGTTCGAGTTAAGTTGCAGTTGGGGTTGGAGACAGAGAGGCAAGCAGTTGCAGTGAGCTGAGCGCTCTGAAGACCCACCTTGAAGAAGCTAAGTTTTGCGCAAATTCCGAACTCAATTTCTAACCAAGGACAATTTATTTTTGAAGACCGACTTAGACTCACACCACCAAAACAAGTTTTACGAATATCACCTGAAGATACATTAAGAACCAGTTTCTTAAAGAACAAACAACTTAAGATGTTAAGACTCGCCTAACAAACACAAAGTGTCACGAATCCATATAGCCGGTTGGGAAGTAGACGCAGTCCTGTATTCACCGACCATATATAAAATATTGTTATCATTTTTTAACACATTTGAACTTTTCGAGATATTATTTTATTTTCTCTTACATATACTTGTCCGATATCACCCTCATTCGAACTCGGCTTGCATTACGGCCCAGCGACTGATTGATTTCGTCTACCTAAGATCAATTCACAACGTGGGTAGGTTAGACTGGAAATCAAAGCAGTTACTTCGGTAACCAGACGTTGGAAGCGAGCTGGGAACGACAAGGCTGATACCGAATCTAACCAGATTCCCATCCGAATCACCAAAAGGTTAGAACGTCACATTTGGTGCCGTGACCAATACCAAGCCAGTTGGTCGTCACAGGACAAGATAGCACGACGGACGCAGCTAGGCAGACGTCACATTTGGCCCAGCGACACCGGGGGGGGGGGCGTCACATTAGAGGTCAAATGTAAAATACGATGAATATTTTTGAAATTACTTAATAAACACCTCCCCAAACTTCCGAATTACGCAAGATCTTTAATATAAACTCGTTTAAATTAAGCTACATCTAATCTATTAGGTTGGTGCAAAAATAATGACGTAATAATGTCGTTTTTTGACGTTAAAAATACGTCAAAAAACGACATTATTACGTCATTACTTTTGCACCAACTTAATAATAATTTAGAAACCACAATAAAAAGAAAAAAAAAGCAATAATTTTAAAGCTAACGAGCAGCAACATGTCGTTTAAGTGAAACATGTTACTGTAGAAATATAAGTAGATGTCCATTTATCCGTAATTTTTTAAAACAGAAGTAAAAGATACAAATGTCCAGACTTAAATATACATAGCATGTACTAATGGCAGCATCATGGATAGATGCTATAAGTCATCATTCCAGCTAGAAAGATTTAGGAATTTTACCACTCAAGCCAGACAGGTGTGGAAATTAGAAAGAAAAAAAAATAATAGCAAAGATGCAAATGTAAAATGACAACTATTAAAAAAAAACACACACGTGACAACAGTCCTTGTGATATCTGCAATCTTTGCAAGGAAGACTAGTTAACAATAACATTTACAGATCATAAAAACCATCTGAATGACAGATCAGATAAAATGCATACACTCCAAAAAGGTCGTTTTGGTTTTATAAGTACCACGATGAAAGTATACATATTTCATGTAATACCACCCCTCCCATACAATTCCTGTACCCTTGTTTCTTCTTCAGTCCTTCTTTTATGCTTCTGGTTGTGCGTTTATTTATTTTTAAATAAAAAAAAATAAAGTTAGAAAATTATTTAGTCCGGAAGATACCGAAGAATGAAACTGAAGTAGCGTGATCGTCTGCACTCATACAGACATATATATGCACACATATATATATATATATGCACACACACACACAGACATATATATATATATATATATATATATATATATATATATATATATATATATATATATATATATATATATATATATATACAGACATATATATGCACATATATATATATATATATAATATATATATATATATATATATATTGTGCATTTGGAAAACGGCTTTCCCTTCAAAGAAGTTTGTATTTTCTCTTAATTTTTTTATTTTCCTTGAAATTATAAATATAAAATTTAGGTTATCTGAGAGTATACGGCTTTATAGGTCTTTGACAAATAGTTTTGGGATATATTTCCGTTCATCATTATGTTTTATTTATATTTTCTTTACAGACATATTTATTCATATCTGAATTTTTATACACGCAAACTCACACAAATATATATATATATATATATATATATATATATATATATATATATATATAAATATATAAATGCGTGTGTGTGTATATATATATATATAT
>OZ010573.1:47175093-47187593 GCA_963932145.1 Acanthosepion lycidas | reverse complement strand
ATATCTTACTGGAATTCTCTGAAGTTTTTCTGAGACTATTCGTTTTTACTGCGAACACTAAGAATCTATAATTACTCTCTATGCTTAAGCGAAAATCGTGATGAAATCCCTCATAAGCGAAAATAATATGTTTATTGCTAATTAATTATATCTATAGATCGGAAGTTCATTTATGATTGAAATAGAGTTTAAATATATATTTATTATTCCAGGGTCATATACCAACTTATTCATGAGGATCTTCGCCCTATTTAACCTCCTAACTTACTGTCCTGGTGTATCAAGTTGCCTCATATGTTTCATTTACGATTTCATTTTCAAGACATTTTCACTGCTCTTTGGACTGTCATAGTTGTAACTCCCCCTTAACGTGCCAAACATTTTATGAATTAAGTTGGATATTTCTAATTGATATCTGTGGTTGTAAGCTGTAATGATTATATCTCTTCCTGTTGTGACCACCTTATCCTCTTTTCCTCTCTAATGTTCCCTCTTGTTTAAAACTTATTCAACGTCCTTTTGATGGTTCTTGAATTAACTTTTTAGATGGAAGCTAATAAGTTTTTTTTTATCGTAACATTTCTGAAAAGCTGAAAGATCTTCCTCCTCACACCGCTGGTCATTTTCGAAGACTGAATCTGATACAAAACAAGTTTAAACTTCTGTCTTTCTAGCTGAATAACATAAAGGATCTGTCAGTGATTCTTACAATTAGTGGTGTTAGGATGGCTAAACTTCCTATCTTAAAGCATGTGAAAACCCAATTTATTTAATTTAAGTACAATGCTTTCTAAGTATATCTGGGAAATTAAAAACAAAACGAACATCACACCAAAAATATCTTGGAAGATAAGGAAAAAATCATCAGCCTACAATAACCAATCAAAAACTTGCAAACTTTGCTCGGAGGAAAAAATAGCTATCATTACTTTTCCCGACCAAAATAAATTATTAAACAAAAGATCCGAACTCATCTCAAAATGCAGACATGAAAATAAATTTTTACTACGTAACCTAAAAAATTAAAAACGGAAAAAATAAAATAAAAACAAAGAAATATACTAATAAGCAAAAATAACAAAATAACAAAAAAAAAAAAAATACAAATAAAACATAAAAAAATACTATGTTACTTAAAAATCGAAAAACGAAAAGAGAAAATATACAAGTAAAATAAATTAACCTAAATTCATCCAAGTAAATAAATAAACAAACCAATCCCAAATAAAGATAATCAATTAAAAACTGTTCCCGACAAAATAATACTTAGAATGAACTACAACAATCAACCCCAAAACTGAACAAATAGCTTTAATTAAATTCCCAAATCAAAACAAAACTGTTAAATAAGTGATATAAACAAATTTTTACTACGTTAATAAATAAATAAATAAATAAATAAAATAAGAAACATAAATAAAAACAAGCAATATAATTTGACCTAAATAGATAAACAAACGACTTCCGGTGAAATAACCGCCATAACAGAATACCCACAATGCACCACTAACCCGTATATATATAAATAGCCGAGAAAAATAACAGCACACGTGGCCTGACGATTGCATATAGCATGAAACAGACTGTCGCCTCTAAGTGTTGACTTCTATGTTCATTTTTATATTATATATATATATATATATATATATATATATATATATATATATATATATATATATATATATATAGCAGCATTTATCTCCTAAGATTTTAAATCTGGACGGTAGAAATAGTCAACTGGTTAATACATCCGGGTCATCTATTACTCAACAAATTATTAACAGCAGGATTTGTATTACTGATTTTGGACCGTTTGTATTACTGAGTTTCGACCGTTTTTCTATTCTATCAAAATTAAACTCATTAGAACCTCTCAACAATGGCGTAGCTAACGGGGTCGGGGGCGCGGACCGCCCCGAATGCCAGCACAGGAGGTGTGACACAATGTCACCCGCAACAAAATTTTTCAACTAGGCTAAGGTTCCAAAAATAGTCTGAAAACAGTGGTGGAGAAACAGGGTTTCGCAGGCGGGCATATGACCCCACAGTTTTGTCCCCCTGTCAGAAATTTTCTAAGAAATTGTCAGGAAATTTGTGAGTAGGAAAAATAGCAACGTTTTCAGTTTTCTTGTGTTTCAGTTGCTACAATCTTGGTTACTAACAAGAGACATTGTTGTAACATTTTATCGGATAATATGGTGTTTTAACTTTGCACCATTAATAAAAACAAAGCAAAATACGAAGTTAAAAGTGCAACAATTTCAGTCTTGCCTGTGTATCAATTCGCTGAGATACAATTTTCCATTGAGTGAGCGATATACTTTTGAATATATCTACTAGTGTTGGGACGATTAATCGGAATCGGATTGAAGAATCGGAAAAATCGGAACTTTTGGGGGTATCGGAAATGGAAAAAAATTGGACCTATTTTCCGATTCCAAAAACGATTCTTTTAAATTTTTAACTTACTTTTCCATTATTCATGATATTTACTAATGATAAATTATTAATGATTATTAATAATGATAAATATTTATTGTTTTTAAATTATAACTAAAACTAAAATCATAACAACATCAAAATACGATGTAAATTTATTTTACTTGTGTAAAGAAAAACAAAAAAATAAATGTTGCATAAATTCTCTAGGTAACCTTTTAAAAGAATGCAGCTGATTTACAATGTTCCGAAAAATGCTTAAAAATTAAATAAAACATTTTTGTCAAGAAAACTACTCTCAAACATCATTGATAATTAAATGGTACCCAGAAAATGATGCAACGGAAAATTAGACACCGGAAAATTAGCAACAGAAAATTACGTCAACCATGAACCAGTGGAGACTGTCGGATCTGGCTGTGCTGTCCATTGAAAACGGGCTTACAAGACAAACAGATTTTGACGATGCCATTGACCAGTTTGCCACAATGAAAACAAGAAAACATTCATTCTAAGACCATAGTATCGAATGTCATACTTTTGTGTATTGCCGTGTTTTGTATTTACTTGTTCTGAAAGTGAACAGTTGCATTTTAAAAATCTTTTGATTTGAACTGATCATTTTGCGGTATTGGATTTTGTCTCGGATCATACATGTAAACAGTAACGTACCGGTCAGTAGAGTAAAGTAGAGGTAGAGCATGTATGAAAAGTTAGCTACAGCTAACCATTCAGCATAGGGTGAATCGCGGTCATTGGGGTGACATTTGAGCGGACCGCCCCGAGTGACGTTTACTCTAGCTACGCCACTTCCTCTCAAGGTTCTGGAGTCCTTATAAATAACATCCCACAAGCCTGCTTACTGAGAGATTGTTTGCCGGGTCAGATTATTATTGTTCTCTATTATTCCTTGAAATTTTTCCCCTTAATTAGTCATTTTTCATTATTTTACAGGATTATTCTTTTATTTCCCATAATAAAACTTGATAAAACTCGAACGAAACCGGTTGTTCTTAGTTACAAAATTTACACTGATATGCCTTTTAATTACGCTTATTCCTTGCAATATATATATATATATATATATATATATATATATATATATATATATAGTCGTAAGGTGTGCTATATTTATGGGATAAAGTGTTCAAAATTAAAGATAGAGCGTGTGTAAATATAAAAGTGAGCATAGAAGTCAACACTTAGAGGCGACAGTCTGTTTCATGCTAGACGCAATCGTCAGACCACGAGTACTGTTAGTTTTCTCGGCTATTTATAAATACGAGTCAGTGGTGCATTATGAATAGTATATTTTGGCGGTTATTTTAAGGGAAGTCGTTAATTTGTTTATTTGTTTATTTATTTATAAATTATTTCGCTTGTTTTGATATATTTTTATTTTTTATTTTTATTTCTTATCTCATATATATATATATATATATATATATATATATATATATATATATATATACTTTAAGCCGTGTTTTTATTAACGTAGTAAAAATTTGTTTATATCGCTTATTTAATAGTTTTGTTTTGGTTTGGGGAGATAATTAAAGCTATTTATTCATTTTTTGGGTTTATTGTTCTAGTTTATTCTAACTATTATTTTTGCGGGAGCAGTTTTTAATTTGTTTATTACTTCATGTATTTATTTGATTGATTATCTTTCTTTGTTTTCTAACGGTTAATTTATCGGGATCGGCTTGTTAGTTTATTTATTTATTTGGATGAAATAAAAAATAAAAAATAAAAACAATCAAAATAGTTTAACCCAAATAAATAATTAAAAAAAATAAAAGACTTCCGGTAAAATAACCACCAAAATAGACTACCCAGAATGCAACGCTGACCTCTATATATAAATATAGATAATCAATCAAATAAATACATGAAGTAATAAACAAATTAAAAACTGTTCCTGCCAAAATAATAGTTAGAATAAACTATAACGATTAACCCCAAAATTGAATAAATAGTTTTAATTATCTACCCAAACCAAAACAAAATTATTAAATAAGCGATATAAACAATTTTTTTTACTACGTTAATAAAAACACGGATTAAAGTAAAAAACAAATAAATATATAAGATAAGAAATTAAAATAAAAAATAAATAAAAACAATCAAAATAATTTAACCTAAATAAATAAATAAACAAATAAACGACTTCCGGTAAAGTAACCACAAAAATAGACTACCCAGAATGCAACGTTAACCTCTATATATAAATAGTCGGGAAAAAATTACAGCACTCGTTGCCTGACGATCGCATCTAGCATGAAAGAGTCTGTCGTCTCTAAGTATTGACTTCTATGTTCTCTCTCTCTCTTATATATATATATATATATATATATATATATATATATATATAAAGATTGTATACACTATTATTCTTTCGTCATTTTCCGATCTATGTTTGATCTACATTTGATCTTAACTCCCAATTGTACTCTGTGTTTCCAACAAATCCTAGCAACCAGATAATAATAAATACTCCTTTTGCGGTTCCCACGTCTTGCTTTTTTTCTACTTTTCTACTAGTAATTATTCTATAGATTAATATTAGAGTGTTTATACTTATTTACTCAGAGTACATGACCATAGAGATTGTGGAAAGCAGCCTATAACGTATCTAACGTGACTGTCTAAATATATGTCTGAACAGTGATTTGGAAATGTAGCTAAAAGACGAATTTTTGGAAGTGTAAGAAAGAACAGATAATTGAGTGTTTCTAAGATCGCTAACGTTCTTGTTGGTTGTGGCATATGAAAAGAAAAATAATCGGTGTTTTAAAGTTTTGCGGTCAATAAATAAATCATATTATTTTTTTTTTTTTTTACTGTAAACGAAACTTTATAGCTTCATATAATTTATATTAACACATTCTGTTTCTGTTCTCTTTATGCAAAATCATTTTTGTAAAACCTCCCTTCAGCAGAATCGGATTTACCTGATAGCAACTGTTTCGTTACAAAAATGCGTGTTTTCCCTTATGTAATAATGATAACTGTTTCAGAAAGAGCCGTGAAGTTGCCTGATAATTACTTAAGCCTAAACAGCGCACAAATTATAACAGAAACTTGCCTTATTTCCTATCTATTTCTATTAACACTTTCCTAGGTTCACTTTGCAATAATATTCAAGGTTTGTACTGGTTATACTCGCTGATATATAAGCTGAAAGTATTTGTTTGAATTATTATTTTTTTTTAAATTCAAAGCAAATCGAATATTCGGTTTCATAAATATTAAGCAAGCGAACGATGCGTGCGAGAAATGCGACAGTTATCTCTGCGGAAATTCTAATCGGTGAATTGAATTCAAATTTCGGGCTACTCTCTTTCAAACAAACGTGGTTTTACATTTGGGAAAGGCAGGAATCCATCTTTTCTCCAAATGTAATCTAAAGATCAATCAGGACCGTGGACTGGACCCTAACACTTTGGTTGGATACCAGTTTCAGAGAAGGAAACTCTGTATTCAAAACCGCATAGAAGCCAACGGGGAAACACCCACTCTAATATTTTCCAAAGAATGCCTGATAATTTACAGATAATAAAAAAAAAACATGTGCATCATGTCGTGAAGTAAAATAATATTAAATAAAATCAGTAAATTATATACCTTTAGACATTTTGAATTCAGTTATAAATATTTGTTGATATATTTTATGTATATTATTTTAATATATATAATCAGTGTCATTGTCACCTTATTGGAGTTGAAGATAGCGTCGGTAGCAATAAACGGTTTCAGTAAGAAATAAATTCACAGAAGTAGAGTTTAAATTAAATGTTTTTTTTTGTTTTAATTGTTAGCAGAAAATCTTGTGTTTGTATATTTTCTAAAGATAAACATCATTGCCGACTCCTGAAGGACTATAGCCTAAAAGGACAAGAGAATATCTTATTTAATCCCCTCATCCAATTATCAATTTCTATTTAGTTTTTGATATGTTTATCATTAATTCTCATCAGTTTAAATATCAATATTTTTTGCTTTATAACTTAATTCTTTTGAATCATTGAACAAACCAATTGAAAACATTCTATAAATGGTGTACGTGTGGTGGAATTGGGGTTTATACTTATACATATATTTTTAGAGAAGGCCAATGTAACAACGAACTTTCCTTCAACTTTGAGATAAGTTGTATTACAGTCTGGAGATTAGTGACGTTGTGGAGATGTTCCTAGAACGTTGGATTCAAACATTTCCTAATTTCATTCTCACTGTTTGCACAACGTAATGGTAAATTTTCAATGTCCGGTATGTGAGAAATTTCCTATCTAGTCAACTGTAAAATCAGAATATTTTTTCTTCATTTAACAATATGCAGAGAACTTGTAAAATTTAATTTCATATTTTTGAATTGAGAATCGCTCATTTACATAAATAAATGCATGTTCTAATATTTTCTTATAATTTCTTATGCAGTTTATGTTAATATAATGTTACAAGGCAACGTATTGAAAAGTTTATTCATATCTTGTTTTATATTCTTTATTTATCTTTCTGAATGTGCAGTACACAATGAAATTCGACAGCAGACCCCAGGGGCAACATCACCCGAACACACACAAACACAGAACATCGAATGAGGAAAAGTAATAGGTTTAAAATTCATAGGGAATTGACAGCGTGCGGAATCGTTTATTTCATGCAGAGCCCAAAGATAAAAGCTTTTCAACAAGCGTTTTGTCCTGGAACTTGATGGACTAAAAGGTTGCCTTGAAGGTAACAGTTCAAACAAGGTGCTTATGGCCATATCACGTTGAATCACCGATGTTGAACCTGGCAAGTATATAGATTGAAGACCGCTTGGGAATACCAGGTGTTGTAAGTTGGATGTGCTGGCTGTGTGATTGATAATGGCTAAGAATTTTTCACACCTTAGAAGTTATTCGTAACGTTGCAGAAACGTTGTAGCAACGACAATTTGTAAAGTGGAAAAATTGATATGCGAAAAGCTAATTTAAAAGATCTAGAGTAGGGTAGATTAAATCTGGTAGACAAATATAAAATAATTACAATGTTCCGTATAAAATTTGCAATAATATTTATTTTAAAAAGCTCACAAATAAACAACATAGTCCATTTGTTAAACTTATATTTATTTTCTTCATCGTTTTGCTGCACAAAAATTGATTCTTACAAAAGAAAACTGGATATTTTTTCAGTAATGTTATTACGGATGTGCTGATAACAAAACAATAACTGGAAAACCCTAATCAATGACCTTCTTTTATGTGCCCTCTCTGTTCAAGACGTAGGCGATCACGGCTATCTACTTCTTCCTGTCACTTGCAGCTCTCAATAAGTTTTGTTCTTTTGCTACTTATCCCAGACCCTGTTCAGCCATCCACTTGCTTAAGCCGGCTTAGTATGTCACGTGTTTCTTTCCCTTGTCCTCATTTCCTGTATTCTTCCGTGTGAGTATCAGATTATCCAAACCCTCTTTTCTCATTTCATGTCCAAGAAAGAGCTGACTCTTCCTGACGTTAAGTATAATTTTCCTCTTTGTTTTCATCTTTTCCAAAACCTCATCGTTGCTCACATGTTCGGACTATGGTATCCTTTGCATCCTTCTGTAGAAGCATACTTCTGTTGCCTCGAGTTTCATCTTAGTCTTTGATGAGACCGTCCAACATTCGCTGCCGTATAGAAGGACATGCATCATGCAGCAATCGAGTACCCTTTTCTTTGTTACCAACGCAAACCTCCTGTCTTTTAATAGTCTGCCTAGCTTTTGGAATGTTTCTTTGTCTATTCCAATACGACTTCGGATCTCGAGTGTCAAACTTTCCATCCTCTGTCAGAACACTTCCCAGATATTTAAATTTCCGCACTTGTTTGATTTTAGTGTCCCCGACCTGTAAATCGCATTGTGCATTGTGTCTTCTTCTAGTTTGTTCTTAGTCCCTTCATCTCGCTTTCATTCATTTCCTTCTAAAGGGGATATTGAAGTTTACTTTCTGTGTCTGCTATCAGCGCTGCATCATCTGCGTATCTTAGGTAGTTGTGGTCGCCAATGATGAATACGGCTAGGATTTCCAGTAGTCGCAGGATCATAGTTTTGAAAGAAACTTTTACGATTACTTTTGCGCAATGACCCAACCCTTCTCTGCAGGAAGTTTATGCAGTTCAGTGTTGTCAGCTAGCTTTGGGTGACAATCTGTCTATGAGAAGACATACTCTTAATTTATTTTCTTTACTTAATGTAGCGTTACAACTACCCTTTGTAAGAAAACTTCATGGTATGGATTAGGCCTTGTCGCCTGTACACGTAACCGAATAAATCTAACATGGAACTTGTAGAAGCATGAGAGCCGCTAAATGGGTAATACCATGAAAGAAAATTGCTCAGTATATCACCGCAATGAACTCATGTGTCAACTGCTGAACTGAAAAAATTAATCTGATATATCTCAAGGAAAAGATAATTCAACACATTTATTATATTAATTAAAATCATGTAATGTATTTACATATATTTAAATATTGTTATAGGATTTAGTAGTACCATACGTATGCCAAGATCTACTATATATACTGTCCTACTATTTGACAAATTTCAGATTGTAGTGAAACGTTTTATTCTCATACATTATTTTCTGATTTCCCCTCAGATCATACAGTAGCTTGGTATATTAAATTTGTTTATAGGCATTTACCGCTCAGTTGGCATTCGTACTTACAGGATGGTGTTGTGAAATTGTGTGGTATATGAGCGGTATATATTTTCACTTGTAATTCTTATGATTTTGACATCGCTTCCAAAATCAAATGTTCTCTTTCGAACGTGTTATATTAGGTTGGTGCAAAAATAATGACGTAATAATGTCGTGTTTTGACGTATTTTTAATGTCAAAAAACGACATTATTACGGCATTATTTTTGAATCAACCTAATATATTCCTTTTCGTTTCTTATCAGCATGGTTGATGCTAACCTCTAGGAGACTAAATTATTGCACCTTCATGCTTGAACAACTTCCACTGAAATGAAACTGCGAGATTATATCGTGTCAATTTCTAGGTCTTTTCTCTATGTTGCACCAGGTAATCTTTCTCGCTAGATTTTATCTTGCATATTTTTAACTCTAACTTTCATCGGTGCATTGTATATTGTTGTCAAATCTAGTTTGCAAATTCTGCTCTGTATCTTGAGATTCAGAAGAAAATCCAAAGAAGTACCTGTAAAGTTGTCGAGTTCGAACTGGCATCTTCGTTTAATCACTTATCCACAACCAAATTGTAGCTTTCATTTGCTTTTTCTTCAAATATGTACATGGTAAATGTTTTGACAATGTTTCCTATTTGGATCTCGACTTGTAACTGTATTACTAGATTAGCAGCTTAGTAAAATATTAATTTTAGGGTTGAAATTACATAACTTAACAGTATGTTATATTTTAATAGTTTCTTCTCTTGTTTTCTCAGCCAGATAAAATCTACAAAAAAAAATGTAACTAAAATTATCATCAGATGCCTTTTTGAATAATGTTCGCATTTTATTCTACTTTCTCCTACTTAATATTTATCAGATTGCTATTCAATTGTCTTTTCTCCCTCGGTAACTCTTGCATCGCCAGGATTGGTCCGAAAAAGTTAATAAAGAAATAAATAGCAATGTTCAATGTTTTGTGCAGTTTACTTTATTTGGGGAAATATTTGATGAGTTTCATTAATAACTTACTGTTATTTAATATATATTTTTTAATTAACAGATGCATTGAAACATGATTTACATCGTCTGTGATAATGTCTGATTTTGTGCTATGCAATCGTGTCAAACCGCATTTCATTGAGTGAAAGTATTTTCATTTGACTAGTCGAAACTATGAATGATATTAATTTGTAAGATATATAAATCTGGCTTCACGTGTGTGTGTATATATATATATATATATATATATATATATATATATATATATATATATATATATATATACATATATATATATCCGTATGGTGTTATGTTTAGTAAGCTTGTGTCGCTAAAACATTTAGGACTGAGAAATGAGTTCCATACTCACTTCCTGTCCAAAAACTTTGGCCTTGTGACACATCTAACCTAAGCTTAGAAAATTTATATATATATATATATTAATTTCCTCCGCCCCATCTCTCTCCCCCATCCCTTTTGCTTTTTTTTCCTCTCCCTCCCTTTTCTTCTGATCTTTAAGATTATATCGTCTATTGTGTGTGTATGTCAGTACAAAATGTATCTTTTCCCGTTACATCTTTAATGTATTAGACATCCGACAACATTCATATTTCTCTCACTTAAACCGTCTTCAACTCACCCCTCTAAAACTTCTCTCCCTTAAGGTTTAATCTCCCACCTTCTCTCGTCTGTTACCCCTCTATTTAGCTCTAACATTTGTCTCACACTCTCATATTTACACCCTCTCTAAATTCTATTTTTATTTCATGAGTTGTTTTTTTTTCTGTTTTCCCCATAATTTTCCTAGACTTTCCAGTTAACCTGATGAATATTTATGATCGTCTCTGAAATTAAAGAAATGAAACATTTTTGTCGCAAATTAATCCTTACATTTGGCTTGATAAAATTCATTAGACGAGGAAACACGTCGGCTAAGTAAAGTCTCCGTAATAGTTTTATTCGTGTTTTCCTTTACAGACACATTTTAGACATATCAGATATATATATATACATATATATATATATATATATATATATATAATATTTTTGTTTAAAATATGATTCATTTGCTACATAAGAGTTCTCATGTTTCAAAAACGAGAGCCGAAACCATCCACATAATTATTAAAATCTAGTTGAATTAAGGTGTTTAGTCCCGTTTCATCTTTAAGCGAAATTTTAAGAATAAACCATCTCTTTGTTTACGTGTATTTTTAAGCATGGTCCATTATAACATTCGTTATTGTAGGAGTGACTAGGCGAGTCATCTTGGTTAAGTGGTCAGGGAGTTAATTCTTATCTATAGATTCATCATCAACTGAGACGTTTTGCTCAGGTTGGGTAGGGTATCTATTTCAAGGCTAATGTTGGCGGTCATCCTCTAGTTAGTTCCCAGTGAGTGATATTTTTTTATGGCGCGCCTACAAGTCGGTATGTGTCGGGAGGTTTTTGTTTTATTATTGTCTATCTGATTATGTCTTTATTTATTTGTTTATTCAAGTGGGTATTTTATATACAAACCGTATTGCTCGGAATTTCAATTTGTTTTTTAACGACTACAGAAAGGGTTTTTCCTATTTAATGATTTGGCTAAGCTTTTAAGACTTTTATTAAACTATGGGAATTTTTTTTTTATGCTAATTATGCTAAACCGTTAACTCCTGCTTATAGTTTAATAATTTAAAAAAAATAAAATTAATAATTTTAAAAAAAATTTCTGCATCGAGCACTGTCTTCTTAAAAATAAAAAATAAAAATACTAATTATGCACCCAACGTGTTCTTTTTTATTTTCTGCATAGCTGCTTGTCTTCACGGTATTAATGTTTTTTGCTTTTTTTTCTCATATATATTTCGGGTATATAATCAACCGATATCATGTAATTTTTTTTCTACTTTTTTATGTTTCCATCAATTTTCACCATTGAGATAATAGAAGAACTGTTAAGAAAGGCGAAACTTTGTAAGAACCTGAAAATAAATTTACTGTGGGTCATCTAACCATGAAAGTATTTCTCTAAATATGTTGGTATTTGTAAATTGCCTCTAGTTCAATTAGAGTAGCATTTTTACATCGAAATGATGGCTAGTCTCGTTACGGTAATTAACAAATGCACTTAGTATATTGTTTTGCAAAAGTTTACTTTTGTGTTCATTTAATATTTCATTTAATTTCCTTTGGGTTTCTTCTATGTATTCCTTGTGGCAATCATTACAGCTTTTAGTGTAAATTCCTCCTTCGCGTTTTAACATCTGGTATAGAATTTTAGTATTAAGTATTTTATCGTTTTAGACGTATTTATGGCAATTTTTATGTCGATTTTCGTTAAACTCTTTTCCACTGGAGTTGTGAGAGTATTAATTGGTGGGTAGAACAGAATATTTTGATTC
>OZ010573.1:47160093-47170093 GCA_963932145.1 Acanthosepion lycidas | reverse complement strand
TATTTCTTTGTTGGCGGAGTTAATGCTAATTCTATTTTCTATTGATGAGGGTATATGTTTAATTATGGATGGAGGGTGGTTTGACTTCGGGTGTATATATAAGGGGTTAGTATTTGGTTTTATATCATCAAATTCACGCATTGAATAATTTAGCTTAAAAACAAACATACAATAAATTAACTTTTATAATCCATAGCCCAAATAAAAAGTTTAAACACCCTACAAAAAAAGATAGCCCATTATGAAGTCGTCATGAAACAAATGTTACGACAGTTTTTATATCCACAAAACCATTTCATAAAGAAATAAAATAAAAAGAAAATAAATCTCCATAGACACGTAAACCAGACTGGTTGAAAACATCTTCCGTTTTAAATTCAGACACCCCCACCTTACCCTGACTTGACATCTATGAAAGTAACTCTATGCTGATACAAATTATTAGCACAAAACACCCCTACCTATTTTAAAAATTCGCCATGGCTGTTACCATGGAAATTTTGATTTCAATTGTGAATACAAGTAAATTTCAGAAATAAGTTATTCCAAAAAAATTTCGCTTGAAGATGAAACATGCTTACTTTAATTCAATTTAATTCTAATAATTATATTGAAGTTTTCGGCTCTTATTTTTGAAACATGAGACCTCTTATGTAGCGTGTTGGAATCATATTTTTAAATAAATAATTATATATATGCTCTAATTTTGTATCGAGCACTATTTTTAAATAATAATAACAAAAATACTAAAGAACTTTGGATTACTTACCTAAACAGTTCTTTCCTATTTTCTATATATTTTCACGCACACACACAGACATACATACACACACACACACACACACACACACACATATATATATATATATATATATATATATATATATATATATATATATATATATATATACAAGCCATATATTATCAATTAAAAAGTTGGAAAATATTCGTTTGTTTCGTTGCGTCATTTATGGCTATTTCGAACTGAAGTGATCTTTACATCGATATAACTACAGATGCACACGAAAAAGGAGCGTCGCTGAAATTTCAACGTTTATATTTCATTAAGAAAATACATTTAAGATTTTAAGCTTCAGAACCCCTTCATCCTGGATGCGCATGTGTAGTTACATCAAATTAATTATCACTTCAGTCCAAAGGATCCCTAAATGAAGAAGCTCTTCACACATAATTTTAATAATTTACATTGATATGCCAAATTAATATATATATATATATATATATATATATATATATATATATATATATATATATATATATATATATATACCATTCTTTTCCACTATAATATAATTAAATGACTGCTTTTATTGGCCAAAAATGATTATTGTCATAATTATTATGTAATATACTCTGCATTGAGGTAGATGGGGACAAGCCGTGTTTAATTAACGTATTTTCTTTTGCAAAACGCATATTCACATTTATTCGTAACAATTAATAATAATAATAATAATAATATAATAATATAAATAATAATTTCATAATGAAAATCGGAATAACGCCTAGTATCACAATGCTTCAAATGTCGAAGTTGCTTGGCACTGCAAATATTCTACGAGAGATGCTATCACTCTGATGTAGTACGAATCCATAATGCATGATCTCGGGTTGCAAACGGAAACTGTGCAGAAGAAGATAATAATATTTTGGAGCCCGCGGTTTGATTGGAAAAGGTTTCGATAAACCAATTAACGTGATCCCTGGTAGCCCGTATCTTAAAAAATGCACAAAATTCTTCCCACCCTCAACAGCTAAAAGGTTACGAAGTGAATTCTATATGTAAAATGTATCTGTTCTGAGGTCAGTTTATTTTTTTTTTTGTATTTAGTTCGCAACAATATTCGGTGAAAAATGTCATGATGACATTTCTAAAATTAAGTCATCTATTGTTACCCAGAATTAAATGAATAAACAACAGAAATCAAAATAAATAAATAAATAAAAAATAAATAATAATAATAATAATGATGATGATGATGACGATGAATGTTCTCTCAGTCATGTTTATGATAACCGAGACGATATAGAAATTCCTAGAGAAAAACAATTTATACCCAGCGGAACAGAAGACATGTTAAAGAGGAAGTTACGGGTGCAAGAGCCAATTCATTTTTAATAAAACAATATTGGAATATGTAAAATCAAAGAAAAGAAACTTATCGACAGCATGGATCGACTAGAGAACGGCGTGAGACAATGTACCGCACTCATGGATAAAGAAGGGCGTAAAAATATACAGAGTATGTTCCACAACGGTCAAATTCATAATAAGAAGTATGAATTACTGGAAGACCACATTAAATCTAAACCATATAAACATCGTGACCAATCAACATCAAAGCGGGATCTTCAAAAGAGATGCATTATCGCCATTACTCTTCTGCCTTGTATTAGCGCCACTCAGCTGCCTACTGAACAACAGTAGCTACGGATACATGTCACAGAATGGCAAACTGAATCAATTGTCCTCTATTGATGAACTTAAAGCGCGTGCCAAGTCGTACAACCAGCAGAAAATCCGACACATCACTGTTAAAACCTTCAGCGAAGAGACTAGTATGAGGTTCGGAATCCACAAATGGGACAATCAATTTCAATGGCAGTAAACTAAAGAAAACTACGGATTTAGACGTTGATAGCAACAACAAAATTAAGGAAATACACCAAGATGGTATATACAAATACTTGATCATTTATGAATGAAACGGAATACATCATCCAATTATCAAGAAAAACATCCGAAGATATATTATAAGAATGCAGATTCTGCGGAAAATATAACGAAACTTTCGAGCATATTATATCAGTATATCAGGAAATGACAAAATAATAATAATAATAATAATAATAATAATATATCCTCAGGAATAACATATGTATACTGGAAAATATGCAAGAAGCACAATATCTAAACAACTGAGAGATGGCATGACCACCAACCAGATAAAGTTACCCAGAATAACGATGTAATTATCCTCTGGGACATGCCAATTCAAAGCGACATGGAAATGAAAGCCAACAGAAATGATATTATCATATAAGTCAAAAAATTCTGGAATTGTGTGCTTATTGACATAGGAGTGCCACGTGAGAGAAACACCCCCATAAAAAAAAAAAATAAAAAAAAAAAAAAAAAAAAACTATAAAGGAATCGCCCAAACACTAGGGCCTGGAGATCGAGATTAAGTAGATGTTGGGATTGAAGACTGAATCTGTACTAATAGTAATTGGAATTGTGTGCCTCGTGCGGAATGGAATGGACAATTTTACTAACAGGGTTCCAAGTAACATCAACAAGTTGCCAGACTACTAGAAACATCGCATGTACTAATAAAAGTACTATCAATTGAATAACAATTTATCTATAGGCTCTAAGGACCATAGTTTGGATCCGGCTCTACAGGAGACAAAGCAGGGAATATAACATGCACAAATAATAATAATAATAATAATAATAATAATAATAATAATAATACCTAACTCGAAATGCAGGATCTGTGAAAAATATGATGAAAATGTCGACCCTATTATCTTAGGATATCCGGAACGAGCAAAAATGTATATACCCACGGTTACAAGAAGGTAGTGATATACTTGTACGGTAAGATATTCAAGAAGCACAAAATCAAAACCAATGCAAAAACGGTATGACCGCCAACCAGCCTCAGTTACCAAAATAACGATATAACCATCCCCTGGGGTATGCCAATTCAAAACGACAGGGAAATAAAAGCCAACAGAACAGATGTTATAAAAGACAAGGAATTCTGGGAGTGTATTGCTTATTGACATAAAAGTATTATGTGAGAAAAACACCTCCATGAAAGTTATCGAGAAATAAGGTCTTAGAGATCGAGATTAACAGGATGTGGGGAATGAAGATTAAGGCTGTACTAATAGTAATCAAATCTCTGTGCCTCTTGAGAAAAGAAATGGAAACATTTACTGTGTCCCGGTAACATCAATATACAAATTGCCCAGAAAGTAGTTCTGCTATGAACATCCCATATACAAAAAACAAAAACAAACCTGGATCTACATGATACAAAGCAGGAAACATAAAATACAACAACAACAACAATAATAATAATAATAATAATAATAATAATAATAATAATAATAATAATAATAATAATTATATTATAATAATAATAATTCGAAGCATTTATAACATCGTATAAACAAATTTAGATCACGACAGCGATTAACATAGTTTTTGTACACACACACACAACACGGAGAGGCACGCATACACATATGTGTTTGTGTATAAACTCATACGTAATCTTCATAAGCAGAAAGAGAAAGATGAGTATACGTAAATATTATGAGAGTAAACATTGATCAATTTTACCCATTAAAACTTTCACAAAAACATATAAAGAATTAGATTGTATTGTTGATAGTCAAACAAAGATGAACCGTTCGAAACATCTTACAGTTTCCAAAACAATAATTCGGAAAGACTGATTCAATTATATCCTAATGCTTAAATGGAAACGTGAGCTTATTTTTATTTAGTGTCTTCAACATAATTTTGATTATCAGCTTGCTTGGTTGTCAACTGTTTAAAATTTCTTCTTACGTGAATTGTAAGGGAATGAATAATTTATACTCAAATATGTGCACCCAATGGGGTCTAATCCGATGGGTCCTGGCCTGGTATAATATCATTAATCATTTCATTTGATATCTACCGTCCTGTAAGATATTCAATTTTTCCTTCTACATTTTGTTTGAGTATTAACAAAATAACACAAGTTTACTTTGAATTATATCCTAGGCGTTATTCTAAGCTTAATTGTCCAGTTTTTATGTAGGTTAATTATCATTTTCTTATAGAGCGCTATATAGATCATTATACTGGAAAATCTCTTGGGAAATTTACGAAACACGAAGCGTATTTCTTCTGCATAATATTGAACGAAAAGTAAAGGTAAAACGTGGGGATCGGATTATACATGTTTCCAGAAAATACTCTGGAGCTTATAAAACCTTCCTGTCATCTGACCACAACAAGGATGATATAAATATGTAACACAATAGATATTCAATCACAAAGTAGCAGGTTTTGAAAATATCTGTTAACCAAAGTTATTTGATATTTTAGTAATATTTATTATTTGGGGATCAGCGTAAAAAGTATTTTTCTAACTTTTGTTCAGTAGGGATAATTGTATTATAATTTGGTTTTCTTCTTTTGTTATAAAGTCTTATCACCTAATTCATATTGTATAAAATTATTGTTATGAATAATTAAGAATGGTCTCCCCTTGTTTTGTTACTGTCCTCTTTGAAAGAACTATTTCTGTTTACTGGGACTATAAAAGGACACTATACGAGAGCCTTGTGTTCTCAGTTGAATAAAGCTCTTTTAAAGCCTACACCTGCGTACGTTTGTCATTACAGTTATATCAGACATAATAGTATGTTAGATTATTTAAGAGCTTAAAATAATATGATAGATTAATTAAGAGCTTAGACATGCCCGGTAATGAGCTTAAAAGCTTATTACCACGTACGTCTAATTAACGCCTTTCGTCGAAAATTCGAAAAAAAAAATGGAGACGGAAATTAAAAGAAACAGGCAATAGTTAAACTTCATGTTCATTTCTATTCTTTAATATCGTGAAAAATTAATTATTTCAGGAAATATATCTTCGACATTGAAATTGTAACAGATTATATGTTGGTTGTTGTTGATTTTTTTTTTTTTTTTTTTTTTTGGTTAGCGAAAAATGAAAATCTATATTATTATCATTATAAATAAATAAACATAGAATATAAAATAATAATAATACTGAAAATGTTAAATAAAATAAAATCAAACCCTAACAAAAAATCCTTTGTATAAAATACCTTAAATACAAATTACAAGGAGTATATACTCCCCAGCGTGCAACAAGAACAGCTCCTGTCGTAAATACGAACATCATTCCATAAGACTTTAAATTTTAACTATTCATCACGAATCTTGGTAAGGGGCAACACGTGCCCGACTCTTCTCTGTGATATGGTTTGTAATACTACGATGTAAATTTCTCCCTTTTATCGCATGTACCACACAATTATTGTAACCTTAAAAATATAGGTAACAATACACACAAAAAATATAAATGAATTGTATGGAATTAATATACAATTTAGCATTATTTTTCTGTTATTTGTGTACGTTTTGTTTTCTGTCAATAAGCTTTTACCTCCATGAACAGCTAATTTCTTCTGCTATGATGTGAGTGACCCCTACAAATATTTTGTAAGTAATTTTATTTGGGGTGTGTAATTATGGTTTAATGAAAGTATTTATAATAATTAACCCATATCTCTGAGGAGAAGAGATGGATCCATTGCTTTTCCAAGGTTATTTCCGCGTAAACGTGTATAATGAACCCAAGTGGAATTGGAACTCGGATCTCCGATTAACAATTTAGAGCTATGATCCAATGCACTACCACCAGCACATTCAAGCTTACACCAAGCGAACACCCATCTACATTTTGCCAAGGTATGACGTTGCTTAACTTATGTAGTTTCAACGTGAAGTTGTCGTTAGCCTGGATGACATGTTACGACTTTAAATGTTCCATGTTTTTAGCTTCAGAAACATGGCACTTATGCCACTTAAGCCGTATGAGGCACAAGAGTAGACGCTAAATATACAGAGACGAGAAGATGAAGTGTGAAATTATTTTTTTCATATGATTTTTATTAATCTTTAATTTATGTGTGTGATGGAAATAAATTGAAATAGAATCGTGATGCCGTTCTCACGATTCTAAAGATATTTATCGCATATGTGAAATCTAATAAACCTTATTTCAAATATCAAAACTTATAATCTAAGTATTAAATAAATAAAAAGAATGAGTATATAATACTGCAATCAAATACATAAAACGAATATAGATCGATAAATAATAATAAAAAGACACCCGAGCTGAGGGTTATATTTTTAAAATTATCCTGCCCCTTTAAGACGCAGAGGATCACAGCTCTTCACAGATATTTTTCTTTATTATATTTGAATTGACATATTTTTCGGCGAAGGGAGTCGAGTAGTTATTGTTTTACGTTCTCGATTTTTAACGAGGAGTAACACTTCCTTTAAAATGGTTGCCAATTTAGTCGAAAATGCAATGTGTACTGTTTTTTAAACTATATATCTTGGTGGGGAAGATGAATAACTTAAAATATTATACATAAACAAAGAAAACAGGTAGGATTGGATTCACCTTTACACTGATTTTCCTCATAATTCATCAGTATATGTGGAGTCTGCGCAATGAATAGTGTCACATGAAATTCCACTACTACTGGCAGATGGTGAGATAAGAGAGAAAGACGACTCTTTCGTTTAGGACTAATAATTAGACGATAATTAAAGCATGAAACCAAGATTCCCTAGGAAGTGTTGATATCAATGTCAATAATGATTCTGTTTCTGAATTCACTCTCCGATCATCAGCACACATCTCCTAAAGGTATGATATCTTAAATTAAACATACATGCATATAGATTTTTCAGAAATGATTTTTATATGACATTATTTTTTATTAATATAAACGTTTCTTCAGTGGATACATGTAATTATGATGTTATCCCAGTGATTTGTTTATTATATTAAACAATTAAACTAATAAAAACAGGCCTAAATTGAGAGCCCTAAGAAATAAAGTTGTAGATACAAACTTTGGCTTAAAAAGCGGTTTCTATGGTGGATAAATGTATGGAGGTCCGAATCTTGTGGGAAGGACTGCTTTTCTTTAGAAAGACTTTTCAGTTTAGGCTGGTTATTAATAATTCCACTGTTAAAAGAAATAGGAATCACAACACAAACACGTTTACCCACTAAGAGTAACGTTTAGAATAATAGGGTATTCACACACACATATACACACAGAGAGAGAGAGAGAGAGAGTTGAATCCACTACCTTAGTTTCAAAGTTATGGGAACTTTGGCGATATTTATCAATTGACCTCCCAACATTTTATATTAACAAAAAATAATGAACTCTTTCTTTTTTAAATGAATAAACAACCACATAACGTTGGGTATGATAGAAAAGGAGGAGGGGTATGTGAAGAAGAAGAAGAAGAAGGACAAAAAGAAGAAGAGGAAGAAAGCGTATTGTAAAATTATCGATGTGGGTAATTAAAATGTACTTTTTATACAACCTCATATGTGCATAAGCTCAAGAGTTCGGTTTTCTGGTTCAAAAGTTTCTTGCATCCGGAAATATCATTATTGCTAATTTTTTCGTTAGCAGAGGTTGCAATTATTATAGTGGATATATATATATATATATATATATATATATATATATACACACACACACACACACATATATATATATATATATATATATATATATATATATATATATATATATATATATGTATATATATATAATATATATATATATATATAAGACTAAGGGAAAAAGCATTCTTTTCCACCACGTTTCAAAATCTGGTAGTCATTATGGACAAAATGCGTTGCGAAAGATTAGTTTACTTTTTGTTTTTATTCAAATTGTCTTTTTGTCAGATATAGACTTTATTTATATTTGAATTTTTACACCTATAGAACAATATATATATATATAGTAGTAATAATGTTATAAGTATTAGAAATTATACTCGTCCGGAAAACATTCCGTGTCTTGAATAGCAAAGGGAAAAAAATGTATAAAAAAGAAAGAACCAGGAACATGTATGTCAGCCGAAAATTATCGTCTACCATGCAACCCTAAAGTACAAAAAAAAAACTGATAAGAGTAAGCAAAATAACTAAATAAAGTGCTCAATACGATGAGTAGATCAGACCAAGTTAAAGCTAGAGAGCCAGACAAAACTACCTAAGCCGTTTGTCAGGGAAGACTGACGATACGCTTAAGTTTGAACCTAGGTAGGTTTGTCTGACTCTCTAGCTTTAACTATACACAAACACACACACACACACACACACTTATATATATATATATATATATATATATATATATATATATATATATATATATATATATATATGTCTTTCTCTGTGTGTACGCGGGTCGGTGTTTACCAATGCATAAATAAATGATGAAACATTGATTATATATATATATATATATATATATATATATATATATAAAATAACACATGATTAAATGAACATATAATTTCGCCAGATTACAGAAACACATTACCTATATTGATCCTTGATTATAAAAATTTAAAATATAGTCTGTTGAAACAGTAGTTAGACGTCATATTATTCTGTGTATCCTTCATGGACGTGTTTTCCTATATTTTAAAGTGATCACTATCGAAAAATGAAATGATGGTGACGAGTTCCCATCCCAGACTAGTCTTTGCATGAAGTTTAATATATGCCATTGAGATAGGGATTTATTCGGCTCTTTTTCTCACTAGTACTGGTTAATTAGACGTTGGATGTTACTAATCTCACTGAAGGAGTAAATTCAATTAGAAGTTGAGGTGAACACAACTGGAATTTACAAGAATGCAAAACAATTCACAGGTACTAATGAAAAAAAAATCAGTTGAGATTCTTGATGGCCTCCATCCAATGCATTTAACTAATCTATCGTTTGTCTTAACAAAAATCAGATCTTACGCATGCCTAAAATGAAACAGGTAATAAATAAGGTTTTCTGATAAATTAATCAATGCAGTTGATTGACGCAGTAGTGCAGGTATTGAATGTAGACGAACTGAATGAGTGAAAAATCGTCATGGCATGATACTTTTACCAGATTCAATGTTGACATTTATAGCAATTGTGAGTGTCTCAGGAATTTACGGGATCCTTTTCTATTGACATATTTTGATTAGAAAGGTCATTATGTGGACGGGCATTATTCTGATGTAAGAATGCCTTGCGTTACTATTATACTAAGGGAGAAGAACGGTTTGTTTAATATTATTAACACAAAAGTTGTCGCACAATATTCCTCCGAAAATCTCCAATTC
>OZ010573.1:47072593-47152593 GCA_963932145.1 Acanthosepion lycidas | reverse complement strand
AATAGGAAGTAGTGAAGAGCCATTGTCGCCAACAATTTGGATTCCAAGCGGGCACTGAAGAATTATCTATCAAACCAAAAAAATTGATCGAAACTGTAGTTACGCATAAAAAAACATCGTATCAAACACACACACATACATACACACACATTTTGTAAAGCGTCCTAATTTAATGTTGCTTAACATACATTGACTATAACAAAAATTACAACTCAATATCTCAGTATATATTTAATTTGCCAAAACTACGTATAAATATAACTGTGATGTTTGAATTTATTTCAGAATAATCTGCAAAACAATCTTGCTAGCTATTTGCTCAACACAAAGACTTTCTCCTTTACTATTTAGAATTTACATTTGTAAAATGTTCTATTATTTACCATAAACATGGTATGATGTCAGAACATTGAGCTTATTTGCAAGCCGTGGATCCGATCCGATCAGATCAGATCCGTTCGAAAATTCAGTAAAAATTACCCTTAGAAATATAGGTGAATGAAAGAAGATGAGACGCTATTAGACTAACACTGATCCGGCCATTCAATGCATCTGCGTAAAACTCGCATCAGCAGAGTAAAATCAGAATATAGCCAATGTATATAAGTATTCTTTCTCTTTTGTTCAGAGATAATAGATATAAATGGTTTTAAATTCTCTCCAGGAGAAAAGTATAGGTGCTAAAAATCTATCTTCAGACAGACTTTGAAGTCTTTCCATTGTTTCGAAGTGTTGCCAAAATCGCCTCCCTGGGCTAGATCATGCAAGACGGATGGTACCAGACAGAGACCGACAAAAGTAACTGAAGATACCATATCTGTGTGTAGTTAGAGTGAGTAATAGCTATCCATTTGTGAAATTCGGCAGAGATTGGTTGTCTGTATGTGGCTTGCACTTTTAGTTCAGTAACCGACCCCACTTTTTTTATCTGATATGCCATACAGTCGTCAGATTTTTCTTTCGGGTCAAGAAAGTACCTTTCGAAATAGAATTACCGAAATGCGGAAGCCTCGAAACGAAATGTTCCCCTGGAGCAATTCACTACACAAATCTGTGAATCATTGACTATATATCTCTTGTAGAACTACGGAAACGTGTGATGAATAGTAATCAGATAATGACAGACATACGTGAATTACTATCTGTGTGTATCTGTGTGTGAGTGAGTGTGTGTCTGACTGTGTGCTTCTGTCTACGCGAGCAATCACATATATGCTGATGTGCATGCGCATTTCAAACCAAATTAATGCAAAAATAGCAGCCGGTGCACATACAAACACACCCACGAAAAGGTATATAGGCATACATATCTATATATACAGCATTGTAAATATTATACCAGTATTACCAGTATTGTAATAGCGGTTCGAGGATTCATTTATATCTAGAATGCATTTAATTCATTAAGATCATTTTTAACATTTTTATTTTCATAATTTGTTATTCTAATACATTGATTATAATTTATATTTTTTAATAAATAACAACAACAACAAAAATAGTAATAATAATAACAACAACAACAACAACAAAATAAGCAAAATGATCCAGGAAATCGCAGGAGATGAAGAAATATCATTACAACATGGATAGCGTGCCACATCCTTGGATCCTTTAAACTTATGTAATTAAACAAATTATCTTCCGTAGTATTAAACTTCCGTAAACACAGCATAGAAAAGTAGAAAACTACATTATAACGAAGTCCCACAAGAAGCATTGCCATCTTCAATGACCTGAATATCCGACGAGAAATCTTTCAAGGAGACTCCCTGTCACCCCTTCTGTTTTGTTCGTCCTTAATCCCGTTAACGCACCAAATAAAAAAATAATAGCTATGGATTAAAACTAAACAAGAAAGTATCCAATCATCTCTTTTCAGATAGATTATCTCAAACTATTTGGCAAAGACGACAATGCATTTAAGTGTCTCCTCAGTATTGTAAAAGTTTCGGTGACGTCACAGACATTAATTTCGGATTAGAAAAATATGCTAAAGTGACATTCAAGAAAGGGAGAATCACAGAAACAAATTTGATAGATCTAGATTTTGGGAACTGGAACAAGTTGAAGCCTATAGGTAACTAGGAATTAGCGAAGGAGATGGAATACAGCGTAAGCAAATGAAGGAGAAAGCAATAAGGGAACATTGCAGGCGTATGCATGGGTTGTTGAATACCATGCTGAATTTTAAAAAAATAATATAAGTCATAAACACCATGGCTGTCCATGTGGGGTAATAGAGTTTCAACATCCTTAACTGGACCATAGCTGACATTAAGCGAATGGACGCCAAAACGAGAAGCCTTCTCACTTGCTATCGTATGCATCTCCCTAAGGCTGGTATTGATCCTCTGTATGTGTCCATATCAGAAGGATGCGGAGTATTAGTTCAACTAGAACTGTCTTACAAAACTACAACTATCGTCTTTCAAAAATACCTGGAAACTACAGAAGACTTGATGATGATCTATGTACATTAAAGAAGTAAGAAACTTTATTCAATAATAAAGGAAGCCAACAATTTCAAAATAGAGTTTGAAATGAGAGGTGAAATAAAATAAAACAATAGCTCCACGTGCAACTGCAAAATATTTATAAAAGAAAGCAACGATAAATGCAACCGACAAAATGGAGAAGAGATGTCAAGATAAGCCGGTTTAGAAACAATACTCTTCCATACCGAAGGTTTTATTCTTGCTTCACATGACCAATGATTGCTAACTAGAAATTACCAAGCACATATATTCTAAAAACTATGTTAGTAAAAAAATATAGATTATGTGATAGTTATCTTGAAACAACTTTTATCAGGTTACACAGTATTGAAATCAACTGAATATAAATCCTGGCATGAGAGAATGGGCAAAATATAGGCATTGGAAAATATGCAGATTTTAAAGAGGAGAAACAGCAAGAAATTGGTAGAACTCCCACCTATATCTAGTTAAAAATATAGGACCAGAAACAATTTTATATGCTTTAAATACACACAGAACAATCAAGGCTAATCGCCCAGATATCGTGATTCGAGCCTGCAAGGATAAAATAAACCGTCTTATTTATATGGCAGTCAATGTAGACTGTGATGTATCTTTGAAGAACTTAAATAAAAAACTATCAATGCAATTACCTTGAAATCGAAATCTAAAAATTAGGGTACATGAGAGCATCAACAATTCACCTGTAGATGGATACTTCAGATTGATTGGAAAAGATTCCAATAGTACCATTGGAATATTTCCGCGAAGCCCATGCCTGAAACAAATTTTTTAAAAAGTGGTCCTCACAATTACAGCCCACAACTATGTAAAATATATTTTTTAAAGTGTACTTTAAAGTGGAAAATGTCATAATGTCGTTTCTGAACTTGTGTTTCAGATAGGGACCCGGAAATAAATCCGTATAAACGAAAAACCAAAGAAAATAAAAAAAAAATAAATAATAATCTAAGTTGCTTACAAACCTTCATTAAAACGAGTCAAAAATACATGTTAAATAGTTTATATATACCTACATATATATATATATATATATATATATATATATATATATATATATGTGTGTGTGTGTGTGTGTATATATATATATATATATGTGTGTGTGTATATATATATATGTATATATATATATATATATATATATGTTTGTGTTTGTATGTGTGTATGTGTAGATAGATAGATAGATAGATTCAACATTAAATTACTGCTAATGCAATGTTTTTTTTTTACTATTTTCTGCTAATGAAAGTCAATATTCGCTACAATATTTCCGAAAGCACAATGGTATCTCAAACTCATTTATAATTTCGCTTGGGTTCACTTAACTCTACTCATGTTCCTTTCTGTATGGTATGATTATTTTTTATCCACGCACTGTCTGCCACATCACATTATCTTGAGAAGATATAACATTTCTCTAACATCCCGCATTGTTTACTCGGTTAGCATGTACTCAAATGATCTCTCGGTGAATCTAAATTATAAAGTACCACGCAAAAGTTTTCAACGCCTTATACAAAATGATTTATGTACATTGCTTTTCGATAAAAGTGACTCACCTGATTTTTTTTTTTACTAAAAGTATTTTTCTCTATTGTTTTGGAGGTTAAAATAATTTTTAATCCTACTAATATAAAGACCACCTTCCCGACCACCTAGAAAAAAATTATTGAACCTAAGGTATTCTATTGATAATTATAAGTTTGGATATAAATAAGATACAGGGAAAAACTATGTGCAAAAAAAGTGACTCAGATATCGCATTCTAATCATTAAACTGGTAAATTTAAAGAGCTTTTGACAAAATATTGAAAACTATTTTACAATACACTCAGAAAAATATTCTAGAGAATTCTAGAACAGCTTAAATTAAATCTAGAGTATTCCAGAATATTCGGGAAAGCCTCATACGGCATAAAACAGCTTGAAATAGCCACTCAGAACCACTTAAAGCAACTATTATTGCCCTCTCAAAAGCAGGCAAGTCTACGAGAGAAATTGCAGAATTTTTTATAACCTCGCAATCCACTGTCTCTCGAGTGCTTAGGGCACATAATGATGCCACTACTGCACCAAGGAAGGAAAGAAGGGGTCGAAAGAAAAAGATTGATGATAGAACTGGCAGGGTAATCAAAAGAGAAGTTGCGAAGTATAGGATTATAACTAGCCAAGAAATGCAGCCAGTCTAAGCGAAGAGCAAGGTGTTAGTCTTGCCTCTTCAACAGTCCGTCGCTGACTGTTAGAACAAGGCTACAAATCGTGTACACGAATATTTAAGCCGCTAATAAGCATAGCCAACAAAGCCAAGAGACTTGAATGGGCTCACTATTACAAAAATCTCACCGTAGAAGACTGGAAGAATATTCTCTTCAACGATGAAACGAAAGTTGAGCTAAATTCAAAGGTTAATCGATCGAAAATCCGAAGAAGATACTTTGAATGCTCTTTGAATTTAGTAAGAAGTACTGTCAAGCATACGTTCAGTATAATGTTCTGGGGATGCTTTTCTTTTCATGAAACTGTTTTCTTAAAACCTATTGATAAGATCCTCAGGAGCGAGTAGTGCAAGAGAATTTTAGACACTTGTCTGCTGCCTTCTGCTGAAAGTGTGCAAATCGACCCCAACCAAGTTCATTTTTATGCAGGATAATGCTCCCTGTCACAAATCAAGATTGATGAAGGAATACTTCGATTAGAAGCAGGCGAGTCTTATGACATGGCCGCCACAATCTACTGATTTCAACTCCATAGAAAACATATGGAGCATTATAAAGTACAGGCTCTCGAGAAAGCAGTTGAGCAACAAAGGATTTGATTGTGAATTTCATATCCGAATGAAATTCAATGCTTGGAGATGAGATTTGCCAGAACCTAATCAAGTCAATGCCAAAAATCGTTGAAAAGTTTTTTTTTTCCAAATAAAGGAGGACCCATAGATTATTAAAAATTTCGAACTATATTACCTATTATAAATAAATTATACCTCTATTATTCTTTATTTAAAGCTGTTCGGTTATGTTTCTATTGATTACTAGTTGCAGGAAATAAGTCAGTCTCTTTTCTTGCACAGAGTTTTTACCTAAATCTCGTTTTTATCCAAAATTATAATTATCAATAGAATACCTTAGGGTGGGTAAACTTTTTTACTAGGTGGTCGTGAAGAGGTCTTTATACTAGAAAGATTAAGAATTAGTTTGACCCCAAAACAATAGGCGAAAAAGTTTTTAAGTAAAAAAAAAATAAGGTGAGTCACTATTATCGAACAGCACTGTATTCCTAATATAGTTATATTAATTAAAATTTACTGATTGTAGGTAATATCTTTAGTTATTCAGTCAAACAATCAGATTTAAAAAGAAATCAAAAAATATCCCAGGTAGAAAAACCGATATTTACTAAAAGTTTACAATACATTTTTTTATATTTGCAACAGTTTTTTTTTTTATAAAAGTGTTCAAATTTTACTGTAATGGTCTCAATTTAGTATGGAGTTGTGTTTTAGAACGTTCCAGATTAATTTTATGATTACTTTTAGGAAAGATTAAAAGTATTGCGTCATTCTTCTTCTGTCTACCGTCCTTTAAACATTAAGAAAATGAGGAAAAGTAAAATAATTGATCAAGACCTCCGTAAACGTATTGTTGTCCTTTATATAAATGTATTTGCTTATAGTAAGATATCTAGCCAGTTAAATATGGCATTACTTTGATACGATAGTTCGTCATTGGAAGACATGTCATTCCAGTCATCGAAAAAAAAAACGCTCTGGTCGTCCTAGAAAGCAAATAGAACGTACAAGAAGATTATTAGCGGGAAAAGTTGGCAACGAGCCTCGGGTTACGTTTAAAGAAGTAAATGGAGTAAAAGTGATTACGGATACAATTAGTCGTTCACGTCGGCGAAATGACATCATTTCGAGGTTTCGAAGGATAAAAAAAGTTCATAAGCGTAAACTCGTTGTTGCTAGACTGGATTTTGCAAAAGAGCATTGTATCAAACCTGCAGCATTTTGGGAAAATGTACTTTGGTCAGACGAAACGAAAACTGAACATTTTGGCAGAAATTCTGTGGCAAAGGTCTGGAGAAAGAATATTCGCCGAAGAATACTATCCCAACAGTAACATTTGAAAGGGGATCAATCATGAACTGGGTGGACTTTAGTACCCAAGGTGTAGGGAATATTGAAATAACAGAAGGGAGGATGAATGAAGCATATTATAAAAAATTTACGTCAAAGTGCGCATTCACAGGGTTGAAACCTCTTTGGGCTTTCAACAACCAACGTTCCTAAAGATATTGCAAAGCTTACAAAGTCATGGTTAAGTTCAAATAGAATATACGATCTAAAATGACCAAGTCAAACTTCAGATGTCAGTCCAATTAAAAATTTATGGAGAGAGCCGAAAATGTGAATTCAATGAAGGAACTCGCAAAAACTGCATGAACTAAAGTAATTGTATCGTGAAAAATTGAAAAAAATATTAGCCAAGAAACATGCAAGATGTTCGTAGGGGACTACTCTAAACACGTACATGCTTTAATTAGCAATAACTGTTACGCTACGAAATATTAAGTGATGATTTAATGAATGCTTTGTACACTTTTGCATTATTATTTTTTTTTCTTCGTGGGTTATTTTTATTGATTATTTTTTTTTAAATCTAATTGTTTGACATATGGTTAAGGCATATGTATTATTAGCAGTAAATGTTTCATTGATCTGTATTAGAAATAGCTAAAAAACATTTTTTGTAATGCGCTGTAATCTTTTGCATGTCAAAGTATCTATCCTTCATAATGCTGAAGGCGAGATATTAGGTAAATTAATCGGCATAATTAGTTTTGTGTTAATATTTGCCAAATGATCTTTCAATTTTGATTGGTAACCATCCATATAACAGTATAGATGATTTCTTAATTTGGTCATTTTTATTTATAGAAAACTATATAGGAAAATGTGATTTATTTTTCAAACACATTTCTGCGTAGACGGACTTAAAATATTTCATGAAATTTTCATAAATAATTTAATTATTTCATAGTTTCTTTCCTGAAAAGGCTGGGAATTTTGACATAATAATCAGTCATAATTTAATTAAAGAATTATGATTATTCACAACAGATCCTGAATATTAATAATCATTCTGAATACCTGAAGGAATGGCGATTAAATTCACAATTATATTGTTTGAATTCTTTGACAAAGAACTATCAGAATTCTTTAAAAGTACTTCCAAAATATTGTCCTAGATTCACACACTTTAACCGAAATATTTTGCATTTTCCCGGTCATTTTTATATTTTCTTTACCCGTTGACAGACATTCTTGCAAATTTGAACAGAAACATGATGTTTTATAGTATTTAAATTAAATTTTATTATATATATGTAAATAATTATGAGGGCTTGAATAATCATAATTAAGTAATTCACCAAGACTAGAAGAAACCTCAACAGTATGCAGAAAGCACCGGACACCTGTTTCATCTTATATTTGAAACTCATCATCAGTGTGCATCCACTACCGAGAATTAAAACCCGAACAGATAAGATAGGACGCAAAGGCCATACCAACAGCAGCAATAGGCAGCGGGGACGAAGATGTAACGAATTAGACTCGATAGAGCGCCGCTCGTTCACATGTGCCGTGGTGGAACTCATCCGAGTTTCTCTTTTTCCCATAGGACTGTGCCTCCACGAACTACGACTACTATCCCCAAGCCGCTCAGTCCAGAGTATTATATATATATATATATATATATATATATATATATATATATATATATATATATATATATATATATTATGCAAAGTGTTATGTAAACTTACCGACAACATATAATTCCTGAGCTCATTAGTTAAAAATAACACAAAATTGTTGTCTGAGTATGTTTTGCAAAGACGCTGGAATACTTAAATTATAAACTATTAATTTAAAAGAAAGCAACAAGTTAATAGTTTTAGAACGTAGATATTATGGAAATATTAGGTTGGTGCAAAAAAAAAATGTTGTTTTTCTTTTGAAGTTGAACGTCAAAAAACGACATTATTTTTGCACCAACCTAATACTTCCGTCATCGATATAAAATGGTATAATAATATACCATGAAAATGGACTAACAAACAATGTTTGCACTTAAACAAGGACATTGAAAACTGGAATTACATCATTACACGGAAAAATATTTGAAAAGATTTGAAGACCTGTAGGCATTTCTTTAGTTAGCGTAGCACATGGATGTTTATAGAATACTGATGAGATGTTTAGAAAGTTACTGAATATTTACAGTATGAAGCTCCACGAAAACGTTAAAATCTCATCTTATCGTATTGAAAACATGCTTCAAAATTAATCAAAACACAATTTTGTCGTCAAAATCGTTATGTTGTTACTAAGAGGAAAGATCCTAATATTTTTTGATTATTTAATTGATATTTTTAATCCTATTTAGAACATTCGAAACCTTGATTAAAAAATTTGTCAGTCTTTGTACTAACTTTCAGTATAGCTTATTTTCGCCTCTTTTTACCGTGACAAACAACTTAATTTCAAAATCAAGCAATCGTCATATTTTATTGAGGTTGTTAGGATTTATTCACAAATGAATTAAATTATTGTTGATTTCTTTAGTAGAAAATTTTGATAAAAATATTTATTTTACATGTGTTTCAGTTTTTATGAAACCTTCAAAATCGGACCTGGACTTACGTGAAATCATTTCTGAATAAAAAAAAAACGCAATGAAACTAAAACATTTAATTAGTGAAGCTTTTAATTGCTTTTACGAATATTATATATTTAAGACAGTATTGTGTGAAGAAAAAGTATGCGATGAATAATGATTTTTTACACGATTTGTTGTTATTTTTAAAAAATTTTAAATTGAATAATTTAGAAATTTTTTTAATCTTTTAAAATTAATTTTCAGTGAGATAATTCTTAGTAAATATTGTTAAGTAAAACTATATTTTCTAATTGTATACTGTAAAGCTTATTACAATCTGAAGACCCGAATATTTTTAAAGGATTTCGATTTATTTTTGTGTGTGAGATTACGTGCACAGTTTCTGAAGGAAGAATGTACAAACTGATACATCTAGCATTTAAAAATCACGTATTTTAATGGCGAAAAAAACTTTATCGACTGTTTCACCAAAGTTAACTATGTTCACGTTCGGCTGTCAATCGAATGTAAATAACTCAATTAACATGTCAGAAAAACAAGAACCTGTAGTTAAGAAATTTTTGCATACAGCATTTTATGCTAAAGTAAATAATGCTTTATTCAAGTCCTGTTAATATGACTTGAAATTTGCGAATTTTCATTGAATAGTATTTGAGAAATATATTTTTTCTTTGCAAAATTGTTAAAACCGAGAATTAACTTTTAGCTTACAAAGTGTAAAAATGGCTGATTTGATCGCTTTTAATGAAAAAGAAAACGATTCCAATCAACATAGTTTCTGTTTGCAATATAGCATAGAGTAGTTTGCTTAATGGAAATAGGAAATTTGAAATCCTTTAGATTTCAATTAAAACTAAAATAACAGCATCAAGAAAGTTTTTTGACTTTTAAAAAATCATTTTAAACTGTACGCATGCCAATTTAGTGGAGACACCTATTTTAAGACGTACGTGTACCGACTAAGTGGATGTACCTATTTTAAAACGTACGTATACCGAATTAGTGGACGACTCTATTTTTAAACCTTACTTACATCGAATTAGTTGAGGTATATATTTTGAACCTTGCGTATACCTAATTATTGGAGTTTCCTAATTTACAATGTCTCTTCAAGCAGAAAAATCTCTGACGAAGTTATAATATAAAGAATCAGTGTTTCTTAATCTTCAGGGTTTCTGGTTGATACATATTATTAACTGACGCTTGCGTTTTATATTATCTTCCCTCTATACATACATAATTCAATGAAGAAAAAACATTAAGTAAGTTAGTCCTAAAACACAAAGCGAGTTACACGGAGATTTTTAAACGTCATCATTTATTTGTTTAACATTTTTTTTTTCTATATATTGTCCCACAATTATATTGATATCACAAATTTTTAGCCGTAGTCTGATGAAGTCCTAAAGAATAAAAACAGGTTACACAGAACGTTTTTTCCTCTTTGTCATTTATTTGTGTAACATTATTCTGATATATAGAAATTCATATACCATATTCTCTCATTAATATTTATGTAGCTAACTTTCTTAGTAACCTTGGAGATGGTTTACAAGCTGGAGATTCTGACGTCTATTCAAGGAAAATTATATCTGGTGCATTTCTATTATAAGAATGTTCGCCCTGTACAAAAGACTGAGAGACACTCAAGGTAGAGTGTTACAGTTAAAGAGGTATAGTTTTTGTTGATGTGTGTAGGATATAAGGTTTCTTCTGAGATGCATCTTCTTAGGCGTCGGTACCACAGACAACTGGTTCGTGGGAAGAAGTTCCTCGTTTTGGACTTTCATATCACCAATGCAATACGTAGGGCATGTGTATATTTCGTTGGAAAGGACGTGGCGTGTTGGGTCTTCGCCGTGAAGATCACGGCTGTTAGAACCCAGGAATGTAGTTCCTCTGAATACTTTCTATGGGAATAGCGATAGAACAGCACACGACTTTACATGTAGAATAATGCTATTATTTTGAGCAAATTTGCACTACACTGTGTCAAATTTTATTAATCAAAACATTGGTTTTATAGTAGAATTTTATTTAATTATGCTCATAAAGTAATGTCTATATTTCTATGTGACAGTGACCGCTACAGTATTTTCTAATAAATGCAGGCGATGCGTGAACCTCAAGTGGCATGGACATTTTACGTTGTAATATCAATTCCTCTCCGATTATCGAAGTTAAGCAACATATAATTCTTAATTATTTGCATTATTTACATTATTCGAACTTTTATCATCAATTTCATTGGCATGTTCACAGCGTTTCGGCTGTTGCACGCTCTGGCCATCTTCAGTTGATTAGAATTTCGAAACCAACCCCTTATTTATATAATCTGGGTAGACTGTTCTAGTTCCACGTGTCATGACTTTTCCGGATGCCTCAGTTATTTCTCTTCTAACAAATCTTTTTATGTTTTTTGGTTCACCGCAGCTGTGGTTTTGTACTGAACTCACAACGTTTTGTTTTAGGTCTAATTAACGTCTTTAACTTCTGGGCCATGTGTCCTCGAGGACACATGACCCAGTTGATAAAGGATTCGTTTCAAAATTCCACTCACCTGAAGAAGGTCGATGTCTACAACGGCCGAAACTTTTGTGAATATGGCAGTGAAGATGAAGATAACAGCTCGAATAATATAAATAATCATTAATATCTCAGAGTTATCGAAAGATATAATTCATATTTGATCAGTTTTATTCCATTTCTGCTAACCCTTACTTATGTGTTCTAAGTTTTTTTTTTGGGGGGGGGCTCTCTGTTATGTAACACTGGACATTCTCCTGGCAGATAAAGGCTTGAGTCAGTAGGAATGTGGTTCTACAGAAGGATACTGAGAACACCAATGAATGAATATGCGAGCAAAAACGAGATTTTATGGAAGATCGAAACTAAAAAGGACGCTTATGTTTAGAGTCAGTAAATAGCAAATGAAATGTCTACGGCAAGTAATGTGGAAAGACGGCTTGGAGAGTCTGACACGAAGAGGACATATCGAAGGCAAAAGAAAACAGTGATTAGCCACTTCTTTAATGAATTTAAGTTAATGATTGTCAGATTAGGGAGCCGGAAGTTATATCAAAAAGGATAAATATTATTGTGAGCTAAAAAGTTCGGAGATTGGGGAGAGCCATTGTGATGAGGAAGAAGATATTCAAATGTATTCATATATTTTCTTTTATATTTTATTTTCAACTGATTTCTTTCCATTTCAGACAAAATAGTTATCTTAAAACATGTCCTTCATGCAGCTTCGAAACGTAATGTATTTAACACTGAAACATTATGATTATTCATAATTAATATTAGATTATGTACGTGTGGTGAGTGGTTCATTTTCATTATTTGATTAACATACGAAACTAATTGATTAAAAATGTTAAGATTGTTATCGGTGACTTCATAGCCGATGCTTTATTGATGTCGTAAATTGATGTGGCTAAAATTAAAACCTAACAAAATACATTACCAAAGACTACTAAATGTCGTATGTGTACGTGTCAAAGTGTGCAGGAACGAAAAGTGAAAAACAAAAACTAAAAAAAAAAAAAACTAGGGAAACTACGCATGTATAAGAACATAAAATAATATACAAATATTATCTGGCTCTCTTTCTCTTTCCAAATCACAGGATATTTCCTCCTCTCCTTAACACATTCTACCACATCACACATCATGCGCTTATTCAGTTTTTTTATTTTATTTTAAATATATATATATATATATAGCGTCTATAAGATTATTTTCAAAACATAAATGTTTAGGATATCAGTTGATCGTCGAAATCGCCTGAAGATACTGAAAGGTTGAAACCAAGGAAGATGAATTAGCTGATTTCCTTATTTTCTAAACTTAAAAGCTTTACATGTTAAATTTTTCCTTTTTTTAATATGTATTGAGCTCTTATTTAATACTACTGTTTCCTGGTCTAATTCAAGCCTGACCATTAACTTCTTTATCATATATATATATATATATATATATATATATATATATATATATGTGTGTGTGTGTGTGTGTGTGTGTGTGTGTGTGTGTGTGTGTATGTGTGCGTGTGTGTATGTGTGTGTGTGTGATCAGGGAAATATAAATAAAGCAATTTCCAAACCTAGAGAAAACACCCTAATGTACAAGATTAAAAATAAATTCATACCCATTCGTCTAGTAAACACTTTCGATCCCACTCCCGCTACTAACCCAGAAAGTCAAAATATTGCTACATCACAAACCGGACCTATACATTTTGTTTAAAGAACCCGGGCTTCTCGAATATCGTAGACCTAAGTACCTTAAGGGAATTATCGGTAGTAAGCACATTTAAGATGATAAGTTAATCCGTAATTAACCAAAAAGAAAAACAACAGGATTTTCACAACGATGTAACAAAAGGAGCGTATGCTGTAACTACCTTAGACACTGCAGTTCGTTCACTCGGTCAGTCACTAAATATATTTTCAAAACCTACTACGACTCTACTTGTAGAAATCATAACATAATTTTCCTCCTAGAATGAACACTATGCCAGAATCAATATGCGGGAAAATCTGAAAGGCCCCTTCACTACAGATTTAATAGTTATCGTAATCGCATTGTTGGCTCCCCATGAAAGATTATTCCCTGTAGAACAACATTTCCCCCCTAGAAAAATATGATTTTAAAAGTCATGCCAAATTCACTATATTTTAAAAAATAGAAATAGACAGCAAAGATAGCAAAAAAAAAAAGTTAGAAGGCCATGAAGACAAATGGATTTTGCGCCTCAAAATACTCCATTCAGACGGGCTTAATCATGAAATTTATAACAGAGATAGAATTAATATATAACCCCATAAATCAAGCCCTAACAACATTTTTCACCCACACAAGGTAGTCATGCTTGCAGAGGTGTTGATGTCTCAAACTTATACATACACCATACTAATACCAATACTTACACACACCATACATATTTCGGAAGGACTAAACTATAACATAACAAAGGCACATCCTCTTCCCAGGAACCAAGAAAACAGCCAAAATGGTCAAAGGAATTCAGAGTAGCCTTAATCTATTCAGCCACTATCTTAGAAAAAAGAAAAAGAAAAAAAAAATTAAAAGAGGCCGTTTGAGCAACACAAGGACTGAGCAAAATTAACGATAAAAATCAAATGAAAATTACAGATAATTACATTTTTTTTCAGAAAGTCAGTCATTCCGGTTGTTCACTTGTAATGACAAGCAGATTTTTTTTTTATCCTGATGTTGGCTGAATCTAGTCGAATAATCTAATTGAAATAATAAAACAAAAAAAAATATAATATACAATCCAGTGTTCCTGAAAATTTTAATTTATTAATTTTTTAATTTCTCAGTATTTTTTATTGTTCAGGAAATATGCGTGTGTTTGTTTCAATTTTTAAAGCCTGTTGGTTTTCACACCGAATTTTTTCCTATTAATCGCCGGAAGGGGTACAATAGCAACTGCATTGTTCCATTAATAGAGACAGAATGTGAGAGGGATGATAATAAAAAACAATTAATCTGATAATTTTTCGTCTTGTTTCAAATACTTTTTTTCTGGATGAATCTGACTTTGTATCTCTATCTATAAAAGGCGGGATGTGTGTGTGTGTGTGTGTGTGTGTGTGTGTGTGTGTGTGTGTAACGAATGGACTGCCGCAATTTTCGAGGGATTTGCACCAAATGTACATGCAAATGCTCCAGGTTAGTGATTAGGCCAAGACAGACTTTGCATTTTCCAACTCCCATCGATAGTGTAAATAATCGATTTTTTCATGCTTCTACGGCAGTTTTCATGTAGTTTGCGGACATTTTATCCTGGCCAGAGTGAGAGACAATAGCTAGCTGCCACGAATAGGCAGGAAGATTCTATTGGCCATCGTGAGAGCCTACAGCGGACTGACACGAATCTTAAATAGCATGCTAGCAGACAAAAAAAAATCGATAGCTGCATTCGTAACATGTGGGAAAAATTTAAATCTACATGGCACTTTACTCCAATTGGCTCATTCGCTTGCTTAAACTGAACGTTGATTCTGATTCCGCAGAACTGGGTTGGATGTGAAAAAGTATTTGTTGTTAACATTCTTTTTTCATTCGGTTTTTCCAGTTACAAGTCCTTTTTTAAAGCTGATAATTTTGTGTTCATTTTGTTTATTTTTTTTTTTGCGTAAAAGATTTAACGTTTAGTACAGATTTTAGAAAAAATTCGCAGTGTGATATAGGCAAGAAGTAAGGCATGTAGCAAAATCAGCACGGCAAATGGCACACCTTTAAAGGCAAGGAAGGGCAAAAATATTTTAAGTCAAGTGATAGTGATTGCTGTATGAGTCGTACGATTTTTGAATCAAACACGGGCAAAGCCGGGTCATGCTGATAGTAATTAATAAAAACGTACCATGTCAATCAACATACACACACTGATGTTTAATCGGTTCTTCAAATTTAATATTTTTTGTACATGAGTACATTCTTGAAGTAATATTTTAGGATAAATGAGAAAACAGATGTGAATGTCAGCTGTAGTAAATACATAATACTCCACTCAACCTGATAGAGGGATAAAAAAGCATATTTCAAGGAGTTACTTTTATTCCTAACCTTAAATTTATTCTTATTGAAATGTACCAATCTTATATTAAAGAGCATCAGACATTTCAGTGCCTGCTTCTTACTTCCTGGTATCAATTAAATAATCTTTTTTTTTAATTAATTGTAATGGTTCTCAAGTAAATTTGTATACATTAGTAAACATGACAACGGAATTGTGAATTATGTTTAATTAAGGGATCTGTTTCCTTTATTCTAAAAAGTAGAAATTAAATTGTCGATATTCAATTAATTTTTAATTATTTTTGTTACTATCTTCGTGATATTTCTCTAGCGGGTTAATTACCTGACAATCATTTTAAAATTTAGTTTACCTTATTGTAATAATGATTGCGAATTTCCTTCATTCATTCTCGTTGCCTTTTAAATCTTCATGCCATAAGGGATCATCAAAATATCTGATGGCAGGACAATCCCTGCTACTCATCATGCAGTGATGATCCCTATGCCCATATATATATATATATATATATATATATATATATATATATATATATATAATGTGTGTGTGTTTGTGTGTGTTTGTTTGTGTGTGTATACACACACACGCACACACACACACACACACATATATATATATATATATATATATATATATATATATATATATATATATATATATATATATATATATATATATATTCATGGGATACTATTCTGTAAACAGATACATATGCTATGAATTATGCTAGTTAAACATATACTTTTCATCTTGTCCATACACGTCACAGTCTAAATTCTATAGTATATATATATATATATATATATATATATATATATATATATATATATATATATATATATATATATATATATATATGCTAAATGACCGAGCTGTATTATCATGATGTATAATGAAGGTAGATAAAGTAAACCGGGAGCATAATTCATAGCATATGTATCTGTTCTGTTTAAAGAACAGTATCACATGGAGATATTTAAGGGTTTAAATATTATTTATCAAAATAATAACGGATGATAATGAAGATGAGTTTGTATAGTGTCATGTTTCTGAGGATTATTGTTAAGTTAGGTCTTCCAGGGTTACATTTTACTTGGAGCTATCTGTCTTCACGCTGCCATATAATAATTAATTCTTGTTGTCAGCAGACAACTTTTTAAGGACCGACGTGCAACGCGTCACGTCACGATATTCGCTTCGTCAATTGCTTGTCTTGACAAAAAAGTTCAGATTAATGAAGTGAACCGCGTCAGACAACCCTAAATAGGTTATTAAGTGAGTAAAGATAGAACTTGAGCACTTAATGAATACTTGATGAAGCTGATAAGCCGAAGAACGATGTCTTGTATAAGACAGTGGCCCCTAACAGAAACAACACGCAGAGCGAGAGAAGATGGCTCGCTGTCACGCGAAAGCGAGACGTCCGTTTGATATTTTGCCCCTTCAGCTATCCTCAACTACCCCTACTTTACCTCGGTCGTCTTCAATATTTGGTTGCAATCAAAATATAATATTTCTTCTGCTACAATTTCGTCTAATGGTTTTAATTCCTGGGTGATGATCTGACCAAAGAATTATTTTGTAAACCAGAAGCACCTGAGTAGAAGTAGCTACACCTTGAGAACGAATCAGGTGTCTAGATTTAGCTAAAATGCTATAGGGAATTAACCGAACTAAATTAAATTTTCATCCGTTTCTTTTGCGCATATATTGTTAGACATATGTCCGTAATTCATATTTTCCCATAATTAAAATCTACTGCAGATTATGAATTCAAATTTATCATTCACCTAGATTGGACGCCAGACACATCCAGATAGTTGAATCTTACCAGATATTTAACCCACGTTCCAGTGTTGAAGAGATGGGTTTAACCATTTCTGGGTATTTTGTCTGTAAGTGAAAAGAAATGAACTCAAATAGAATTCGAACTCAGCTCTCTGAGTTATCATTCTGAGCTGCTATTTGCAAAGAACTTGGAAAACTTATGAATTCGTTTCTATGGTATGAACCTCCATACAATGTGTTCAGTATTATGGTAGAAGGGACTCTTTATCCTTGGTTAGTAACCAGTCTAGAAGAAGAACATATCTGAATTAAAAACCGTATATTATCCGGGCGAAGCAGATACTATACAGGTAACGAAATGATCGTATATATTAACACTCACTCTGTGATCCCGGCTTTGGTCGATGAGCTGAAATAGCAAGTCTTTGTGTACAGCTATGCCAATTGTTGTCACATCGACAAATGTCCTTTGTTTACAAGTAATTTTAAATGTTCTTAAACATTAAAATTTCCAAACAGACAACACGATGAATAATTCTAAATTATTATGTTGCATACGAATTAGTGTTTTGTTTGCTTTTGAATTTAATATATTTTATGCATATGTTCTCACTTATTATGCATGAAAATGTGGACAGAAACAGAAAATTAAAAAAGAATCGATATTAATTTAAAACGAAAAACTTATTCAAATGCAGTTAAACTGGGAAAAAGCTCGTGAAAAAATAAAAAAATGGTGATTGACTAACTGATTGATTTGCGATGTAATCTAGTGGAAAATTTGGACACATTCTCTCCGTAAAAAGGTTTCTAAATAAGTTTCAAACAGTGTGCCTAACCTTGATGCAAGCTGTTCATTTTAAGCTAGTTTCTTCTTGTTAATCTGAAGATATAAATAGAGACCATGTAAGCAACAATGAAGATTGATGGAAAACTGAAACAAAAAAATCATTTGCCCTTTCGATCAGAAAGGCACAGATGACATTACTTTGAGACATAATGAGGAAAGAATGTTTGAAGAGTTTCAGAGTAGGAAGCCATACTGAATCCATTCGGGAAAGAGGTTAATAATGTCTAACTTCCGTTACAATTTTGTAAATGGATGGCAGGGCAGGGAGAAGGAAAGTTATCAAAGAGAGCCACTTGCTAAGAAATACAAAGGAACGGAAGTCATAGAGAGCAATGATTGCTATCATTGGGAACGGACACGATAGTTAGAAGAAGTAATACTACTACTACTACTACTACTAATAATAATAATAGTAATAATTATTATTATTATATAATAATAATAATAATAATAATAATAATAATAATAACCCAGAAACAATTGATCATCTTGAATCAGTTTGCACAGTATTGGCACCAACTGAATATCAAACCCGGCATGAGAGATTTGGCCATTATCTGCACTGGAATATCTGCAACTTCTACGGAAAGGAAACTCAAAGGAATTGGTACTAACACCACCCAGACCCGGATACGGAGATAGAACCTGTTACAATTTTATGGGACTACACAATACACACTGATAGAACAATCAAAGCTAACCACTAAGACATTTTTATTAGAAACCACAAACAAAAATGTGTCTCCTTATTGATATGGCAGTCTCCGCGGTCTGCAATGTATCTTTGAAGATCTTCAAAAAAGCTATCAAAATACAAGGACCTTGAAATCGAAATCTCAAAAATGTGCCACATGGGAACATGAACAATTCCTGCTGTAGTTGGAGCCCTCTTTTTGGTTGAAAAAGATTCCAGCTGACTAACTAAAGGAAATCCTGGAAGCCCATGCCTTAAAGAAATAGAAAATTTGTTCTCACCAGTACAGCCTACACATTACGATGGGTTTATCTATGTTATTTTTTTTTTATTTTGGAAAATGACACGATGCCATTTCTAACCTTATATCAATGGGTGGAACCCACAACGAAATGTGTACATAAATCAAAGGAAATAATAATAATAATAATAATAATAATAATAATAATAATAATAATAATAATAATAATAATAGATCATCTTGTATCAGGTTGCACGATGTTGGCACCCACTGAATATAAAACCCGACATGACAGAGTGGGCCAATATCTGCACTGGAAAATCTGCAACTTATACTGGAAGGAAACTGAAAGAAACTGGTATCAACACCACCCAGACACAGTTACGGAGATAGGACCTGTTACAATTCTATAGGACTACACAATTCACACTGACAGAACAATCAAGGCCAAGCGCCCAGATATTGTTATTAAAGACCACAAACGAAAACGGTGCCTCCTTATTGATATGGCAGTCACTGCTGACTGCAATGTATCATTGAAGATATTCAAAAAGCTGTCAAAATACAAGAACCTTGAAATAGAAATCTCGAAAATGTGGCATATGGGAACATCAACAATCCCTGTTGTAGTTGGAGCCCTAGGACTGGTTGGAAAAGATTGCAGTAGACTAATTGAAGGGATTCCTGGAAGCCCATGCCTCAAGGAGATACAAAAAAATGTTCTGACAAGTACAGCCCACACTTTACGAAGGGCTCTATCTATGTAATTTTTATTTTATTTTTTTTTGTCAGTGAAAAGTGTCATGATGCCATTTCTAACCTTAGGTCCCTGGGTGGGACCCGGAAAGAAATGTGTAAACGCCAGAAAGCAAAGAAAATAATAATAATAATAATAATAATAATAGGATGAGTCAGTTTGCTTCTCATGAAAGATAAGTAAATCAAGATAAAATAGAAGGAAAATGCAAGAAGTGATTTGTAATCTTAATTTGATCAGCTGTCTAGATTAAATAATGATAATTCTCCGTTAAATTATCATTAAGTGATACTTTCAGTAGAATGAGGAATATTTTTCATCGGGTTCAGATGATGGATTTCATACTCGCAAACTACATATTCCCATCCTAGAAAAATGTAGCTGAAAATAAAAGCTCGTGGAATAGTTGTTTTTGTTGTGTTTCTAGCCATTTCTATACTTCCATGAAAGCGGAATTAACAGAGGGTGACATGGTTTGCTGTCGGCCAGCAGAACAAAAATGCCTATTAGACTTTCTTCTCCGTACCAACAAACGATCAACGACATTTTCAATCTTTGTTAAAAATAACTATTGATTATTTCCCACATTGTCGATGGAAGCATACAGAATAATTCGGAATGCCGACCTGAAGCAAATTTCACGCTGGTTGTAAGACAAATAAGGAATCTTTTAAGAAGTATGGCATGTTGCTTCGGGAAAGATTTTAGCCATTCGGACAGAATTAAAGTTATAATGTTTTTGTCTGTATTTTTTTTCCTATTGAATTGGTCGACAGGCAGTATTTTCTAATTGCAGACTTAACTTTAAGCGTTTGCTTCCAATGAACAATCATTTCTGACAGCGATTTTCGTCTCGTCAGTTTCACCATAACAATAACAATTAGTCATTTAAACTCTATCAGCACCGTATAGGGAATCGCACTCTTAAATTTTCGTCATCATCATAATCATCATCATCACAACAAACACCACCACCACCATCATCATCGCCATCATCATCATTCATATACATATATAATAACATCAACCAAAACACTTCTTTATTCCAGTAATATATATATATATATATATACAGTGTATAAGAGAGTTGTCGGGACCAGAGAAGAAGTCTCTTATATGTGAGTTTCTCTTATATCCGGGTTTGGTCTATTTTGTTTAGGTAAGTATGGCTCTAATTTGGGACCATAGAAAATCTCTCTTATATCCGTGTTTCTCTTATATCAGGGTCTCTTATATCCGGGTTAATATATATATATATATATATATATATGCGATCTCGTGTGTATGTATCTTCGTGTGTACTCGGAGGAATTAACAATATTTTTCCTTAATATTTTTGTTAATAAGGTCAATATGTTATCTTACACGGATTATTTTTAATGCCGTGTCACTTCAATATGTAGGCATCCAGGGATCCCTAGATATTCATTCGTGAATTCTTGTAAAAGTTAATGTGGTGGTTTTCCATTGACTTCTCCATGGTTGTGTACTAAGTTTTCCTTGATTAGGACTGGTTGGAACCTTCTATTTATCCCATAGATGGAGGCGAGGTGAAGAGACATATGTACCCTTTTCCCAAGGCCATATATGAAAATGTTTACAGATTAGACTGGATGTTGAACTCGGATCGCTATTTCCCGTCTTTGTACATACATTCCTTACACTAACTGCACATCCAGTTGGAGGTGATATTTCATTGAACGTTTTCGGTTAAAAGAACGTTAAATTAACGCATTGTGGCCATTCTGTTCCCTTTACTGTGAAAAGTAATTGTCAGCTTGCGTTTTCTATTGCCTCAGTATAATCAGAGCGAAAACTGAACAAAAAACATTTTGTAGAAATCCGTAAAGCATTAAGAAAGACTAATCGTTAAATGTGAGGAAACACAATATAATTGCTGTCAGAAGAAGAAACAACCAAAAGTGCGTGGAATATACTGGGGATGTCGAATTCGAGAAGCTGAAGATATTTAGCATCTTGGTAGTTGATGTAATGGAATAACCAGTTCCCTCATCAGTGATTACACTATAGGTATTAACTACCTATAATTACCGAGAAGGCAACGGGCTACAGGAGGTTAGCTGGGATCTGTTGACTACGACTCAGACTTACGCGACCTTCCAATAGAAGCACTCACTACTGGATTGACTTGCGACAATCGTGCGCATAACTTTTACCTCATGTCTTATTGTACTGGTTTTTACAATAAACATTTACTTATTTATCCACCGTGTTGTCATAAAAAATATTTATAGACATGTCACATTAAGTTTACATTACGAGAGTTGAGAATGTGACTGAAGCCGAGATGTCATGACAGTACAAATGGAGCAGCGGATTCTTTTGCAAATGTTTGATAAGTCGTAGAAAAAGAATCAGTCAGTTTAAAATTATCATTCCTTACCTATCCTTAACTTGCAATAAAACATCGCTTTAATTTTAGCAAAGATTGCATTAATTTCTGTTCAAAGTTATTCCTTAACATAAATTAATTATGTCATTAATATGTAGATTGAATATCAGTGATTGCTCAAATAAGTTAACATTAATCCCATTTTTAATGTTAGGTAATTAATCTTCTAGTCTTTTCTTTAAACTTGAAACTAACTGCAAAATGATATGATGTTAATGAAAAGAGCAGAAAGTTTGCTTACGAACACTGTTTTACAAAGTATTAAGAAAGAGAGGCATACTATTTAAATTCCCCATTAAAAACATATTGCTTTGTTTGGTCTATTTTGTTTTACGGCATATCAATATCAATGGGGTATTTAATGCCGACAAGTTTTTTAGGATAGTTTCCTATGAATGAAATATGTATCCTGTGTATTAAATCAGTTTTTAGATCAAGTTTCATTGACATATTTGTGTAAAGAAGTTTTTTGACGAGAGTTAAATATATTGCTCGTATTTATATGTTTCAAAAAAGTTACTACACGTAATAATTTCTCAAAAATGTATTGCTGGTAATAATTATATTTTTCAAAATTTTATTGCTGGTATATTTACTATGCAAACTGCTTCTGCATTTTAAGTGTGGTGGTTCACTGTTTGATCAGAGCAGAGAGCACAACAGCTGCTACAATCAAGTATCAAGGCGGACCTGGGAAGAATAGCAATTAAGAATAGGTTCTATTATGCTCAAAATCGCCTAACCAGAGGCTATGTTGCGGATATAGTTCATCGTCATACACAGGACGCCTCATTTATTGGGTGGGATCGTACCCCTCCGCAGAGGAGCAGTCAGCCTATTCTGAAGCTTCAACTGACAAGGCGGAACAGATATTGTGTTGTATGCATATTTATGCAATGCTCACAATGAATAAAGAAACTAAAACGTGTTATCCTAACCAGTATAGCACAGTTCCTAAAAACAATGTTTGGAAAGAATTTAATTAATAATTAACAATTATATATATATATATATATATATATATATATATATATATATATATATATATATATATATATATATATATGTATATATATATATATATATATATATATATATATATATATATATATATATATATATAATTGCATTATATATCAGAAAGAAAGAGACAGATAAACAAACCGCGGAATAAAATATCTGCATTTCAATTTCCCTATGCATAACACTCCATGTGTGTCACTTTGCTAATGCCCTTTTTCTTGATTGTGATTCCGAAAGTTATGTAATTTTAAGAGCAGAAGTATTTCTTAATGAAGTGAAGGTGATAAAAATTGATTCGTTTGCTTTTGTGACCGTTTTTCCCAGATTCATACGTTTGATTATATTTTTCCTTCAGAAAACTGTGCATTAATTTCTCTGGGTGCCTGAAGTCACATTTTGGTTCAACTTTGAATAACTTGAAATGATGCAACCAACCAATTAGCGATGGATTGTCATTACGTAAATGATGTCCCAGGGGTTGGAGAGCACAAGTAAAATTAGAAAATTTAAAGGAGAAAAAAAAGAACGCGGGAAGAGAAAAACGTATCCCCGACTTCTAACAACTGAAGGAAATGTGATGCTGACACAATCGTTTTGCTTTTTTTTTCTCACTAAGATCATCTTTTTCCAGTAAGGCAACACAGAAGCTTTGCACTATTTTTCGGAAAATTTACTATTTTGATAAGATAGAGAAGGCAGAGAAACAGTTCACGAAAATAGTTCAATAAACTAGACAGAATAACGCGGCGTCCATGTTGTGTTATACAAATTTCAATCACATAATAATAGCTTAGATGAGATTACAATTCAGAATTTTGCATCAAATGTAGGATCATTACACATACAGGCATATATATATATATATATATATATATATATATATATATATATATATATATATATATATATATATGTGTGTGTGTGTGTGTGTGTATCAAGTATGTGGTACAGTTCAATTTACATTACATGGAACATTCATACAAAAACAGATATTGAAGTTAATGATATGAATGGCGAGAATGCATCTTCGCAAACAAAGTTAATAAATTACATTAACCCGGAACCTGTAGATGAATGTTATGATCCCTGTTTATAAATTCCAGTTTCATAAGGCCTTTTTTATTTTTTTTACACGCTTTCATCTGTGCATACAGACATCATCAGGTATAGAAATAGATTTGTTTTTTACTTCCCGGTAATAACAGGACAACGAAAGAATAGATGTAATCCGAAATATGTTTTTAGAAATGTGTTATTGTTAATTGGAAGAAATTTTGGAGCGTTCCGTCTAAAATTTCTTAGATATCGTAATTCATATAAAGAATCTTATTTTATTTGTATTACGAGATCTGAAGATTATAGGTTTTTGTATTTATGTAATAACATCATTATGATATAATTTTTGAATACATACGCCTATTATCCTTCACAGCTAGCAACACTCGGAGTTTCCTGCACAGCGCAATATTCAGGACTATGTATGTACTGACCGTTAAGTAATTTGAATTTTAGTATATCTGTTTATTGCAATGTTGGACATAAGTGGGATGGATATAAGCATATAAGGAAAGTAAATGTAATTAAATAATTATATATATATATTTTTTTTTATTGTAAAAGTTAATCATTTACTTTTAAAAAAAATGTTAATTAAAATGATATTACTTATTCTTATTTAAAATATGTATAACTCTGTGATATTACATCGAAATCTGTCTCAGCAATATGTGTGTGATATATAATAATTATATATATATATATATATATATATATATATATATATATATATATATATTTGTGTGTGTGTGTGTGTGTGTGTGTGTGTGTTTCTGTGTTCAATTAATATGAAAAGTATACAAGTAGATTTTTCAGTAGAATTATATTTACTTAGGAGATTTGTGGATATATATATATATATATATATATATATATATAGATAGATAGATAGATAGATAGATATTAGGTTGGTGCAAACATAATGACGTAATAATGTCGTTTTTTGACGTTAAAAATACGTCAGAAAACGACATCATTACGTCATTATTTTGAACTAACCCAATAGATAGATAGATAGATAGAGAGAGAGAGAGAGAGAGAGAGAGAAAAAGTGCGAGAGATACTGCGTCTGTTAAAGACTTAAAAAGATTGAAACCTCTGGCATTTCTCGAGTACTTGTGGTTTTACTGTCCTATGAATGTTATTTTTCCTCTTGTTGGGTGTTGATTGATTGCTGATTTCATTTCTTCTTCCTTCCTCTTTTTTAATTTTTTTTATTTCTTTTTTTCTTTCATTCCTTTCTCACCTTCGGGCAATTGTTTTTTATTTCGTCAAATGCATTTGTGACTAAGGTTTTGTTTATTGTGTACTTATTATTGTCTTTCTTGACTATTTTTGTTTGTTGCGTTGGGCTATTATTCTTTCCATTTAGTATTGCTTTAACAGATTTTTACTCAGTTTTTGTTGATGATATTTGAAACAACAGTAAGTATTAGCTGTTATCCGTAAAAGATAAAATATACAAATGAAAATAAATATTCTTCAAAATAATTGAAAACCATTTACTTAAACACAACAAACTATTAAAAAAAACATCAAAAATGCAATAAAAATCATTTACAGCTACAGGGGCAACAAGGGAAAATAACTTACATAATATCCCGGGAAACAACATTTAAAAAAGATTAACAATCATCAGCTTCCAAGATCAAAAAACTTATTGCACAAGAGGAATGAAATAATGTGGAAATGCAGACATTTAAATAAGCAAATGTTTGCTACTAATATAAAAAGAAAAGAATAGAAAACAACGCAAAACCTAATTCTATGAGAAGCATAAACCACCATAACTAACACTTAATCAATAAGAATCCCGAACACAATACACCTAGAAAATAGTAGCCACAATATCGACAAAAAATAATAACCAACCAATTCATAAATTACAGCAACTACATCTTTACAAAACGGAAAAAAAAAACACAAACAATTATATATATATATATATATATATATATATATATATATATATATATATATATAGTTTATGCAAACTTAGGTAATCCGTATGGGTAGACCCGAGGAGGATGATATCCGGAGAGCTCGATGTAAAATTCAGAGCAGATATGTTTGAATAAAAGAAGACCACGTTAATGTTCCATGTAATAAATTATTTCACCATAACTCCTTTAACAGGGCTCTGGATCATCAGACTTTACTTTACTTTACTTTTTGGAAGTAAAGTCTGATGATCCAGAGCCCTATTAAAGGGTTTATGGTGAAATAATTTATTACATGGAACCTTAACGTGGTCTTTTTTTATTCAAACAATATATATATATATATATATATATATATATATATATATATATTTGTGAAATTTTAATTCATTTGTTCTTATCTTAACTTATTAGATAAGAACGAATAGAGTATAATTACACTTTCCGTAACATTGAATTTAAAATAGGGCTCAATAAAGTTTAGATCTAAATACGGGTAAAGGTCTAATTTTATATTACTTTTTCTTACTGTAATAATTGGTAGATGTAATGCGGTGCACCGTATATGCTTTACTGTTCTATTGGAAAATTCATTTAGATTTAATATAGCACTGTATTGATTCCTCTTTAATATTATTAGGATTTTATATTGATAAATTTGTATTATTGACATCTACTACGGTTGGACAGTTTTTAAATATTATTCTTTAAATATTAATTTGCCAAAATAGTTTTGAATACATGATATATTTTTATATTTTATCAGTTTCTTAAAGAAGCCTGATCATTATCAACTACAAAAATCTATGTAGGAAAAGTACAGAGTATATATCTAGGTAATATTATGATAAATTATCCTCCTACCTCGTTCTTTTAAGTTACTGTGAAATTTGAACATCATCTTTCTTCATAATTTGCGAAATAATGTAACCATTTGTATCATTTGCAAAGGAGAACTTCTAGTCATAACTCATATCAATTTGTTTCCCGTTTGTTTAGATTTGAGTAAAGGACACTTATTTGATTGGTTCATCAAATTAAACCCACAAGACTGTTTTTTCGTTTTCTAATTCTCTTTCAGAAAAGAGGACATATTCTGCTGTTGAAATTAATCGATCACTCACCAGTAATTTAGAATAATGGGCACGCAAGTAAGACTAACCTGCAAAAATCACATCCATACACAAAAATACGGCCATAATCTAAATACTGCTAAACACAAATATCAAACATTAAATAAAGTTAAAACATTGAGTAAAAGGAAATAACTAAAGCTACTAACATTTATTAAAACACTATGTAAATTTAAATAATATAACATACTAAAAATACATATACACACACAAAAATACGCACCAAGACAAACACACAATTAGACGCACAATGCAGTTAAAACGAACACACACACAAACACCAATTACTCACTTACATGAACACACAAACATATACGCGCAGTGATTGTGAGCCAGCGTGCTTGTATGTATGTGCCTGTGCGTGTGTACAGATGTATAGTCTCGCACATAATAAAATACAAACATATATACAAACATACATATATACACGAAAATGCAAGTATAACCTACATTAAATTGATAAAACCATAAAAAAATCTAGAGATAAAAGGAGAAGGTGAGAAGAGGAACAAATGAAAAAAGTATAATATAATAAGAAATAAAATGAAAAAAATACAAAATATATGGAGGAGACAAGTGAAATCAGCAAATAGTCAACACCTATCAAACGAAAAGAATAATAACTTACTCATACCACAATAAAAGTACAAGAAACCGAAAAATGTCAGTGGGTTTAACTCTCTCCCGTCGACTGGTTATAAGAATGTAGACACAAAAATCCGAAGTTAACATGATTTAAGTTAAAATTCTTTATCATATTAATTCTGTTAAAGCTCTAAGTCTATCATCGACATTGGGGACTCTACCACAAAGCGTGGTTGCCTTAAATGCCATCATATCTTAAATCTACTGAAAAACCAGCAACCTTGGCTTCAAAAAAATATTACAGTATTTCAAATTATATATATATATATATATATATATATATATATATATATATATATATATATATATATATATATCTATTATAAATTAACTGATTTAAAATATGGTTTTTCACTACATAGTAATAACCATGTTTCAAAAGTGGAACGTAAAAACTTTAAATTTAATTATATAATTAAATTAAAAGCATTACTTCCGTTTTATCTTCAAGCCAATATTGGAATAACTTATTTTTAAAATTTACTGAGTTTTAAACATACATAAATTCATAAGATACTCCTTCCAAGGGTACAAAACAGTCCAATCATTCAGACAAGAGCTGTAGCGTCTTCATTTTTATTAAATATTGTTGTATCATTTAGAAGTTACGTTCGAAAATGAGGTGAAGTTTTGGGAGTGTATGGCTTTATTTTTCAACGAATTCTGGCATCCGTTAAATGCATGTCGTCTGGGATTTTTTTATTAACGGCAAAAAGTTTTTCAGCATTTTTTTCTGTATGCTCAAAAATTTTTAATGACGGCAAAATAGCTATTTCATTTCTCTGATCCAGTAAATTTTTATTTTTTGTAACCATAGTAATATATAGTTTCAAATGTATGTACAAAAGAAAAGGGGGCATCTAATGACCTACATATTCAAGCTATTCTTATTAATTTTCATTTTACTGTATATGTTTTATTGGATTCTTTCAATTGCCAGAAATACTTTGAGTGCAATGTTTGATTTCTGGACATATCTATCCTAAATGAAGTTTGATGTTGATTAAAAAGAATTTTTTTTTGGTTTGGTCTGTTTATTGAAGATATCAGCATTATGTTTCTTATTAAAACTCAGTAAATTTAAATATAATTTATTCCAATATTGCTTGAAGATGAAACGGAAGTAATGCTTTTAATTTAATTATATAATTAAATAAAAAAAAAATTAGCTTCCATATTTGAAACACGGTTATTACTGTGTAGCGATAAAAAATTTTAATCAGTTAATTTATAATATTTATGCTCTGTTAATTTACAGTGAGCACTCTTTTGTAAAAATAAAAATAAATAAAAATAAAAGATAACAAGAACACCGGATTACATGTCTTACTCTTCTTTCTTTTTATTTATATATATATATATATATATATATATATATATATATATATATATACATATATGTGTGTGTGTGTGTGTGTCTGTGTGTATGTGTGTGTCTGTATATATATATATATATATATATATGTATATATATATATATATATATATGCATCACAAATAAAAAAGAATAGATGGAGTAAGAATCTACGTAACTCTACCCTCTGACATTTTTCATTTTTCTATTTTAGCTTGAATGTCTTTTAACTGATTAATCTTGACATACACCATAAAGTAAATATATATATATATATATATATATATATATATATATATATATATATGTATGTATATATATATATATATATATATATATATATATATATATATATATATATATATATATATACACACACATTATAAAGTATATTTATTATTAGCCAACCACCTCTATTGAAATTTCAAAAGAGTTAACGATTTGTGTTTAACTTTCCCAAATACATCATTTTTATCAGAAGCTATCTACCATCGCCCGAAGAAGGACCATTATAGTTCTACAACATGAAATTTTTTGTGTAGCGATGTAAAATTCTCTCATCGTAATCTATTATAATAAAATATATCATTATATATATATATATATATATATATATATATATATATATATATATATATATATATATATATATATATATATATATATATATATATATATATATCGCCTCTAAGTGTTGACTTCTATGTTCACTTTTATATGTGTGTTTATGTGTATCTGAGTGTGTAAATGATCGCTGGGCTCTATGTGAAAGGAATATTTTATGCCCTTAATATTGTAAGATCTAAAATACGCAATGCTTCAGTTAAAGCGAAGCTATGTAAAATAAAAGTCAAGTAGGAAATGATGAAATCACCTTCACACATCGACTTTCAATTCGGCATAAATAATATTGATCATAGTAAACATAGTGTGTTAATAGATAGGATCCTTGTTTTAGGTTTATTCTCGAGAATTATGTGTTTAGCACACATTTCTTCTTAGTAAATCCTTTTCTCCCCTGTTCATACAATCAGTTTGGTTCAAAAATAATGTCGGTTTCTCACTTAAGTTACTATGTGAGAAACGGATATTATTTTTGCACCAACCTAACAATATTTATCACTTCGAAATTGTGATCAGATGTATGACGAGGGACGTCCAGTTAGGTTCAAGTGTTGTTATGCACCATATTTTTACGCTGCTCATTTTTTGACGTTTTTCGATGTTTCGCCAATAGTCACTAGCAGACACGGTTGAAATATCCGAAAATCTCCGCAAAATATTATACCATAATATCACTAAACATCGTAAAAGTAATAATAGCGCAACGCAGTATAAGATTTAACTAGCAAAGAAACAATTAATTTCTGGTTTCTGTTCATTGAAACATATTCCTGTTTCTATCTTCAACGTCCCATCATAATTTCCTTACAGAGTTTTGTTTTGCAGTCCAACCTGAGAAAGTCGAACGCAACATACTTCGGAGAAACACTTCGTTAACACTTTGTGACATTATCGCTCGCTTTTTTCGTATATATTCCCTGGTACCGCATGACTTTAAATGTAATACCAGATTGGCGATTAGGTCTCATCTTTTTACTTTTTAATTAGCGAGATATAACCGTAATTAACTATTCTAATATTTTCTCTCCTCGCACTCTTCGGAAGTTTATATGTAACGTCTGTTGCAATCATATGTCTTCTTGGAAACCGATCTTTTAATGACGTTTCTCGTCAAAGATTTATTCTTATTCTCTTTCCCTCACAGTATCTCTTTGTGAAAGTATCGTTTTGGTTTTATTTTTAGCAAACATAATTAATTTTTTGACTACTAATTTAAAATTAATATAATATCGAATAATCAGGAATCTATAGCTCATTTATTTTTTTTTATTTTTCATATTACCTATATATGGCAAGGGGCACCTCGGGTTGGTGTAATGGTTAGCAAGCTTGTCTTGCTAGATCAATTAAGACTGAGTAGTGAGTTTAGGTCTCGCTTGGTGCCCCTTACTTTCGGCCTTGTGCCACATCCGAGATACGCTTGGAAAATCACTATGGCAAGTGTAAATGCTTAAACAACGTAGAATGACTAGTACATAAAAGGGTAACGCTGAAAACCTAAATAATGTTGTCTAATATATATATATATATATATATATATATATATATATATATATATATATATATATATCGAAGAAAAAATAATTGAGATTGTCGCCATTGATGTATGCAAAGGGGTATTGCCTGTCTGGTGGCGCACGACTGACGGATGTCTGTGTAATCGGCAACGCTGAAAAACTCCCCACAATGCAACTTTGAAGCACGCCTCGGTTTTCCGTTCAACAACTGCGTCTCATACGGCAACCCTTTGTTATTGGCACTTCCGCCAGGCGATTTTTCTTTTCATGAAGCGATTCCAAGTTCAAAGCGCACGAGGTTACTTGTGGATATCACGAATCACACATGTTTCTCATTTCTGCGCCTTGTAACGACTGATTGGTCGTACGTGGCTGGACATGTTCACCGAAAGCGATTTCAAAGAACAGTGCAATTTAAGTCGGTGACCGAACATTGAATCAGAAGAATAAAAAAAGAATACTACTTGTATTATTATCGCATTGAATTGCATTATTTGGTATAAGAATGTTTAATCACATTCATTGATATTTGTATGCGTCATTTTTTGTCTCTCTGTTTTATGTATACAAATAGATGACACAAACACGCCTAGAGACTAATAAATACACACATATGAGTCGTTATATATATATATATATATATATATATATATATATATATATATATATATATATATATATATATGTACATACACACATATGTGGGGGGCATGTGTACACACACATACACACACACGTACATATATATATATATATATATATATATATATATATATATATATATATATATATATATATATATATATCGGGTGTAACAGCAAAATTGTACAAATCGTTTACAGAATAATAATTTCACAAAATGTTTAACATCTAAAAAGCACCAAACTAATTGAATTTCTTTTTCCCAAGTTTTCTGATAAGACGATTAGCCATCTTGACTCCATTTTTCGTAATAATCACTTAAATCCCCATTTGGGTTCTTCAGCAAGATAGAGAATAGTTTAAAACCGTTTTGTGTCACACCCATTGTCTTCACAACAGATCAATGGAAAGAAGAAAAAGATCCTACATGCCTACAATATTTGTACCAATATTCTTATTCTGGCTTCTATTTTCAAATTCCATTCAAGAACCTTCAAGGGACCGATGGATAGGTTTAGAAAATAGGGAACACTAGTGAGGAAAGCCGGAAGAGGTGATCACAACGGGAAAAGGGATCATCAATCTAAGTTGGAGATGAAGTTATCAATTAGAATATATTCAACTCAATCCATGAGACTTTTGGCACGTGAGAGAGTAGTTTCAGCTACGACAGTCCAAAGAGCAGTGAAAACAAAGACTTGAAAACATAATCGTACTTGAAACCGGTGAGGTACATTTTTATTCCAGTATAGAAAGTTAGAGGGCAAAGATCAGCTTCATTAAGTTGGATAATGAACCTGTTATAAGATATACAATACTATTCTATAAAAGTGACTCACCTGACTTTTTTACTTAGGGTAAAACTGTGCAGAAAAAGTGATTCGCATATTTTCTGCAACTAGGAATCAATAGAAACATAACTGAACACCTTTAAATAAAGAATAATAGATGTATAATTTATTTATAGTAGGTAATATAGTTTGTAATATTTAATAATCTATGGGTCCTCCTTTATTTTGAATAACCTTTTCAACCCTTTTTGTCATTGACTTCATTAAGTTCTGGCAAATCTCATCTCCAAGCATTGAATTCCATTCGGATATGAAATTCACAATCAAATCCTCGTTGTTGCTCAAATGCTTTATCGAGAGCCTGTACTTTATAATCCCTCATAAGTTTCTATAGGGTTGAAGTCCGGAGATTGGGGCGGCCATGTCATAACACTCCCCTGCTTCTCATCAAAATATTCCCAAATCAATTTTGATTTGTGATAGGGAACATTATCCTGCATAAAAATGAGCTTGGTGGCGTCGATTTGCACCCATTCAGCAGAAGGGAGAAGACAAGACACTAAAATGCTCTTGTACTGCTCGCTCCTGAGGATCTTTTCAAAAGGATTTTAGAAACCAGTTCCATGAAAAGAAAAGCACCCTCAGAACATTATACTAAACGGATGCTTGACAGTAGTTACTGCTAAATTCAAAGAGCGTTCAAAGCTTCTTCAGATTTAAGATCGCTTATCCTTTGAATTTAACTCAACATTAGTTTCAAGAAAACGTCCTTCCATTTTAACCCCCAAAACAATAGACAAAAAATATTTAATAAAAAAATCAGGTCAGTCACTTTTATCGAACAGCAATATATATATACACTGTGTGCCAAATTATTATCGAGATATTTTTTTTCTAATATTTCAAAAACCCTCCTATCAATTCACACAAATTTTTCACACAATGTTGGCAACACAGACTTGCGCAATCCCTGAAATTTTCCTACTGATCTGCACAATGTAAACAAACTCGGGCCGTATTTGTTATCAGCACGGTGATTTGATAGTGCCAAATTATTATAAAAGTGTAAGAATTTGGTGGGTTTAAGATGGGTCGTAAAAGCAGTTTAATTGATGCTGAAAAGAAAACTATCACCTCAGAAGTCTCAAAGGTTAAATCTACCCTCGAAATTTATAAAATGATAGGGAGGTGCCATTAAAAAAAAACAGTTTACCGCCGACCCAACACAAGTACGCAAAAGGGCAGATAAAGGCAAGCCGAAGGTTATTTCACGTCGTCTCATGTCACGACTTAAACGAGAGGCTACGAAGGACCCTGGATTTACCACTCAAGAGCTTTTCAGTCGCATTGGGGATCCTACTGTGTCTAAAATTACTCGGTGTCGGTATCTGAGGGAAATAGCAACTAAAGTCAAACCTGTATCGAAGCCTCCGTTGACGAGAATTCACATTCAAAATCGATTGAAATGGGCCGAGGACAATATGAAGATTGATTTCTCTAAAGTTTTGTCCTCAGACGAAACTCGAGCAACACTTGATGGGCCAGATAGATGGTGCAAAGGCTGGGTAATGAACGGACAGAATCGCCATCAGAGTTTGAGACGCCAACAATGTGGTGGAGGCATAATCATCTGGGGCGGTATTATTGGAAAATCATTAGTGGGCCCATGTACCAGATGACGTCAAAATGACTGCTGATGCATACATAAGCGTTTATGAAGGAGCATCTTGAAACGTGGATGAAAAGGAAAAGACTTGCCTTCAGAACAGCCATTGTTTTTTTATGCACGATAATAAGACTACTGAATATTTGAAACAGGCTTCGATGGACCTCGAAAATTGAAGTGGCCAGCAAATTCTCCGGATTTGAACCCAATCGTAAACCTTTGGAGCATCATGAAGCGAAGACTGTACGCCAACGGACGACAATTCAGGAGCAACGCTGAGTAGTGGAAAGCAATTCTTGACATATCTCACGGCATTACAGCATATGGCATCCTACAATTAACAAATTCTATGGATCATAGACTTCAAGTAATTTCAAAACTGGGAAAGCAATTAAGTTTAAGTGTCTAATGATTATTTTTTCTTTTTCCTTCAGATTTAACAACTTAAGACTTTGGCATTTCAACCCTGGATAGTTTAACAATCAAACAACGTGTTAAAATATTAGAAGCCTCTTACGAAAATGAATGTTCAAGCAGTAAGGCATTTTGTGCGATTCTTTTGGTCAATCTCATCGACAAACCGGGAATAAAACTGGAAAAATTGTTTGTAAATTCAATCAAACTAGGTCGGTAGCGGATGCTAAAACACCACTGCGTGCTCATTTACGCCGTTCTGCTGAAAACATTGTTGCAGTGTACCAGAATGTGGCCGAGAATCCAGACACCCCTATTTGTCATAGCGCGAAGGAAGTGAACCTGTCGACAAGGTTACATTGAATTTTAACAAAATACTTGTCTGCACACACTTACAAAATTCAATTAACACAAGAACTGAAACCTTCTGGCCGTTTGGAGCGCTGTACATTCGTCAATTGGTTGCACTAGCAAAGTCAGGCCGATGAAGATTTTTCGCAAGAAAATCCTCTTTAGAGATAAAGCACATTTTCATTTTATTAATAAGCAGAATTGTGGCATTTGGACTGATGAAAATCCAAGGAAGATTGTTGAAAAGTCACTGCATCCACAAAAAGGTTACTGTTTGGTGTGCATTTTTTGCTAGCGAAATAATTAGTCTTATAATTATAAATTTGAACGTCCATTTTCGTAATAGGCTTCGGTAAGTTGAACACGTTTTTTGAGTGTTAATCTTTCCATGGTTGAAATTGACAAAGACTAAATTTGTTATATCTGGAAGCAAAAGAAAACCACCATTAGACGCTTCAACTTAATTCACATTTAAGATCCGTCCAAGTTATTGGAAAACCTTTTATTTAGTGATTATGGATAAAATATAATGTTGTTTGTCCTGACTTGGATTCTTAACCTCAGTCAGTTTGATTGGTAATCTTTCCATAGTTGAAGTTGCCAACGATCTAAGTTGCCATTGTTTTTGTGAGGTATGCTTCCAATCCGATTGTTGTAGTTCGTTCAAATTGGACTAAACCTCAGCCTCTTAAAGATCTTCGTACTTAGAGCCTATCCACATATGATTTCCTTTGGTACATCTTAATTAGCGTAAGTTTGTTATTTTGAATCTATTTATCATCATTTCGTTTGAATTCGAATGTTGTGTAACCATGTGCTTACGAGTGACAATCCTAAAAGTCATCATGTCATCCTAATGTAAAATATCAAAGCTTCATATATATTATCATTTTCTTTCTCCTCAGTTGAATGTTCCTACCCTTTAAGTTTGCCAACCAGAGAGCTAAGTTAAAATAAATATAATCATTACTTTTTCTCCTGGCAAATTCTATCACAACCTGTAAACAAATACACCTATTACATAGATGATGCATTTAGGTGGTAAGCTCTGCTTGTAAGAAAACATTTCTACTTACATAAGAAATGTATCCCTTCCCTGATACTATTAGAAAATTTTCTAATTAAATGCAGGTTCACGCTACAACTGGAATTCTTGATGTTTTCGCTTGCCACAACTTTTCAATTTCCATTCCGATATCCTCTATAAATTCTATATTTCTGAGATGATGTATTGTAAATATTGACAACATATACATCGTTCGAACTGTTGCTCCTCATTTGCATTGCTATGTTCACAACGTTTCGGCTGACGTATGCAACGATATTCTTCAGGCGGTATTTTCTTGGAATTTCGAACAGTCCTTTATTTAGAACATGGTTGTTATAATTGCTAAATGTTTCGGTTCGAAATTCCAACAGATATCTCCTGAAGAATGCCTATTAGAGCTGAAACCTTGGGTAAAAGCCAATAAAGAATAGGATAATAGTCCGAATGATATAAATAGTGTAACGATCTATATATTGGTAGTTAATCAAAGAATTCCAGGTTTCTTAACAGTTTTTTTTTTCTTTTTTTTTTTTTACGGCAATAAAAATGCGCCTTTTATTTTTGTGGTTTTGTTCACTATGTCTGGGTGTTTAAATTTGATTGTTCTCTCTGTGTGTATTAAGATTTCGCATAAAATTGTTTTATGTTCTATGTTTATCACCGGTTTGTGATGTCCCATTTCTCATAACAATTGTGACATTCCAGCACAGACATTGACCAATACTCTCATGCAAAGTTTTAGTTTTATATTCACTGGATTCCAATACTATGTAAAATGTAACAAGACAGTCAATTGTTCTGGATATTCATCACTGGATTGACATTTGGCATCAACACAATTGTTCAGCACAATTTTCTCATATCTAGTATTATTACGTACCAGATAGTAATTTTAATTGCTCAAACTCCAAGACTCCTTCGGGTTCTAATCAGTGAAAATCAAACTATAGGAAATTTGTCTATGCTAGGTATATATTTCGGAAGTTTACTTTAGATATATAGTGTTTTCCAAGTGACGTCTGCTGTTCTGCATAAGGTAATCTTTTGTAGCTCTGTTGTACGGATGTGTCTTATGATTTTACGCACATAATTTTGTTACCCTTCTTTATCATACCCAACGGCTCTATCACAACGGAGATGATTGTAGATTTAAGTTTTCTCATTTTTGTTACAACGATTTACATCCACTTGGAATTTAACAGTTTTTTAAATATTTTTTAGAAATATTGGAATCCTCTAGGCAAGTCATATCAATTAGTGACTGGTTCCTTTTTTAAATATTATTATTATTATTATTATTATTATTATTATTATTATTATTATTATTATTATTATTATTATTGCTGTTGTTGTTGTTGTTGTTATTGCTGTTGCATTATTTTGCTAGAAAGTAATTTTAAGTGGCTAATTGTCAAGTCTTATTCGATGTCTATAACAACCGAGAGACTTGTAGATTTAATTTTCCTCATTTTTAATACATCGAGTTGTAGGTCTTTATGTTTTGAACTCTTTAGAAATAGTTTTTTTTTTTTTTAGAAACGTTGGAATCTTGTGGTCAAGTCATATCAGTCAATTGGTAGTTTCCATTTTTGAAAATCTATATTATTATTATTATTAATTTTATTCCTTTCGCTGTTGCTGTATACCCATTGATTTACAGTCTCCAAACAGCATAGTAAGTTCAGAAATGACATTAGGACATATTCCACTGAGCATATTTTGTGGAATAACCACATGCATTTTTCTGAGGTATCAAACTTTGTAAAGTGTGGGCTGCACGTGCGAGTACAATTTTTTTGTATTTCATCAAAGTTTGGTCTACCACGTCCTACTTCATTGAGTTTCGTGTACCCCTTTCCAATCAATACGATGGATCCAACTACAAATGGATTTGTTGATGTCCTCATGTGCCACATTTTTTTTTTTTTTTAGATTTCAACTTCAATATCGTTGTATTTCGATATACATTAAAAGATAATCAAAAGTACATTACAATTTGCTGGGACGGTTATGTCAATAATAAAGCACATTCTGTTCTTGAGGTGTTTGAACCCGACGGCAGGGGGATTAGTTTCGATTGTTCTCTCTGTAGGTATTGTAATATCCCATATAATTGTTACAGGACCTATCTCCGGAATCGGACCTGGGTGATGTTCATACTAGTTTCTTACAGTTTCCTTCACGTAAAAGTTACATTTTTGTCAGTGTAGATATTGGCCAACTCTATAACATGTTTTATATTCAGTTGGTGATAATTCTGTGCAACTTGATACAAGATGGTCAATTGTTTCTTGATATTTATCACAGAATCTTCATTTCGTGTTAACACAAATTTGCAATAACAGTGCTTGGTAATTTCCAGTTAGAAAACAACAGTCTTGTGCAGCAAGAGTAAAACCCTTTGCTTTCAGCTTTTAACCCTGCTCTACTTAACCACTAATAGTTAAAATATTTTTCTACATCAGCTTGTTTGGTACGGGCATGTTGTTGTTGTTGTTGTTGTTGTTGCTGCTCTTCTTCTTCTTCTTCTTCTTCTTCTTTTGTATACTCATTTCTTTCTGAGTCACGACCACAGGCCTAAGGTCAGAAAAGTCATCATGGCATTTTCCACTAAGCAGTATTGAAAAAAATGAAATATATATTATATAGATAAAGTCCTTCGCAAGTTGTGGACTGTACTTTTTGTCAAAATACGATGTAACCTTGCAGAGAGGCTCAATTCTTTCGCACGATGACAAATAGGGGTGCCTGGATTGTGGACTACAATTTTTTGTAAATCTTTAAGGCATAGGCTACTGCGGATTATGTCAATAAGCCTACTGGAATCCTTTCCAATTAATCCGAGGTCACCAACTGGAATTGTTAATTTCCTCATGAGCCAGATTACTGAGATTTTAATTTACAGGTCGTTATATTTTGATAGATTTTTGATGATCTTCAATGATACATTGCAATCTGCAGGGATTACCATATCAATAACGAGACTTTGTCTTTGCGGTCTCTAATCACGATGTAGAAGCACAGTGGAGTGAAGGATAGCAGCGAGGTTTGAAGGAATCGTGTTCGAATTCCAGTTGAATCAATTACATTCACTTACGTGCTAATACCCTTGGGAAAGGTAATAATTCTCTTCATCATCCGCAGCTATGGATAAATAGCAGGACAGACTAGGTTCTATAGGTCTTGGATGGCAACGCAAATAAATAGCAACTTACTGCGGGATATAAAATCTACCTCAGTCATATATCGAAAGATACGTGATCGCCTAAGTGTTTATCACACATCGAACACACCTGATTGAATCACGACGATAGGCCCATTATCTTTGATTGTTCTGTTTCTATTTATTGTAAAGTCCCAAAAAATGGTTACAAGTCTCCGCAACCAGGTCTAGTTGTTCATAACAATTTCTTGAAGTTTCCTTTCTGTAAGTAATGCAGATTTTCCAGTGGAGATGTTGACCAATTTATATTCAGTGGGAGCCAATACCGCGCAAAATGATACAAGATGGTCAACTCTTTCTGGATATCTAGCACAGAATTTGCATTTTGGACTCACACAATTATTTAGTACGTGTGCATGGTGATTTCTAGTTCGAAAGCATTAATCGAGTGCAGCAAATAAAAAATTCTGTTTCAGCTTAATCCTGTATTACGTAGAAACTGATAGGTATTGTGTTAGTCTACAGTAACTTGTTTGCAACAAGAAGAGTATTGGCCGTGAAGTGGTTTATCTTGCCATCGTTTCTGTATCGGTGCGGTTGCATTTGCCTTTGCTTTCTTATTTAAACGACCGTATGTAGATTATTATTATTATTATTATTATTAGTAGTAGTAGTAGTAGTAGTAGTAGTTGTTGTTGTAGTAGTAGTAGTAGTAGTAGTACTGTTGAATTGAAGGCGAGTATTATGCCAGCATTCACCAACTTAAACATGGAGACTGTGCAGAATAGTTGAGGGGGATTCAGAAGTCGTTTGGAAGCCGTGGCTGTAGCCAATGATGATTTTGTTTCAGTTGAGAGAAATGTGAGAAATTTCACCCCCCATCTCTCTCTCTCTCTCTCTGTATATATATATATATTCGCACAAACACACACATATATACACACATACAAACACACATATACCTATATATATATATATACACACACACATACACACACATACATATATATATATATATATATATATATATATATATATATATACACACACACATATGTATATATATATATATATATATATATATATATATATATATATATAAACCTTTCCCTATTTCGAGCGCACATCTGCCATAAATTTATACAATTTTTAAAAAATATAAACGCACACGTGTGTGTGTGCGTCTCACACGTGATTTATTACAAGCATCTATTTAGGAATATTACGAAGAGCCATTCAAACCGTTATAAATGTTGACATGAGGATATATGAACATCAGTAAATCACAAAATGATCATATTTATATAGCAGATTGCTTTTTTTACACATCTTCTGTTGCTTCTATTTACTTTCATAATTGTCTCTAATCGTAAATTGTTTCATCATCTAATTTCTGCGCCAGCTTTTAATTGAGAGATGTTGGAAAAGAAATTGAAATTTGCTATTATTAATTAATTATTGCGTTAACGGATTGATGTAAGTCATGAAAGTCATTCAAATGTATGAATGAATATCATCTTCATTTTACTGAAGCATTAAAAAGATATTTAATTTGATTTCACAATCCAACTTTTCAAATTTCATTTCATCTTTATATACATAGATTACTTTATTTAAGATAATGAAGAAAAAGTTTTCCAGGTAACGAATTAATTCAATTATTAATGACAGAATTGAAATATATACTACTTATATATTCTCTCTACGCATGTGCGTCCCCAGTTGGATATAATTACGTTAGAATAACTTATTTACATTGTTATTAATGGGTTTATATAGTTTTTCACGTCTAAATATATATTGTAGTTATAGGGATAAGCATGTAGTGATTAAATATTTATTGAGGTACAAAATATTAAAAAAAAAACTGTCTAAATAGAGAAAATGTTCAATTTATCATAAAAAGATTTATTGGGCGTTTAAATGTCTTCATGCAATAATAGAATATTTGATGCTCTTTTTAATGGGTTTATATAGTTATTTTTTAATCAATATTTACTTGGTATTTTAATGGGTTTTATAGGCTTAACACAAAAATATTCATGGGCTATTTAAAAGAGTTCATATAGTTGTAATAAAATTTTCTTTTGGTCTACAAAATTAGTTAATATTTTCATGTTACAACAGAATAGTATATGCTTGTACACAAGCTTTAATCAAATATGATTTGTTAAATTTGCTGATATTGTCTTATGATATGAAGCTATTTATTGAGGTTTTCAATGGCTTCCTATTGTCACATTACAATAAAATATATACTTGGTGTTTAAATGGTTTCATATGATTGCGTTTTAATAAAATATTCATTGGTTGTTTAGAGGTGTTTATATTCATGGTACAATAATATATTTATTAGGTATGCTTTAGTAAATTCGCTAGGAAAAATAAATGCTAGTCAATCTACTTGTAAATGTAAGAATATTTCTTTCTGTGCAATAAGTGTTTTAGCAGCTGACATTCATAGCCTATCTTTGGGAAAAATGCTGAATCGTCTAATTTCCATAGCTGACAGTTTTAAGCTGCGTTTAACATTTAATAATCGGCGTATATAATTGTAGAATAATGCGAATCGACTCATAGTCAGACATTTGATTAGGTGAAGAGTCAGACAATTCAAATATTGACTTTATAAAGACTTCTTCATTCTCCTCCTCATTCGTGAGCAAAGTTCAACCAAATAGCTGCACATAAAGGAAAATAAAAAAAAATAATAAAGAGGAAAATCGAAAATATTGGAGAGTTGTTAACGAAATCGTTCGCTAATCGATATCGTCAATAATAATTCGGTCAGATGAATTGCCTATAAAAAACAAAAAACAAACTAAAATGAAGAATCTAACAAAATGGAATATATATATATATATATATATATATATATATATATATATATATATATATATATGTATATGGATTCAAATACTGGGAGCATTGAAATAAATCTATGTGCAATCATTCATTTTGTTTCACTTATTGCAAGATTTGTGTCACAATATGGTTTAGAATGAACTGTAATTTTGACAAATTCATAAATTCAAACAGTAGTTCTACCTGATTAACAGTTAGCATATTTAGAGTTCGAAAAGTTTAATTATTTTATTTTTTTAAATTTTTTAAATCATTATTAATTCTTTCATTTTTATTCTTATCTTGTGTGGTATCACCTTGCCAGAGAATAATTGTAAGTGCTAAATTAACAATTCTCTTTAGTGTCTATCAGTAAAAAGTGCATTGTAAGAGAGTTATGTATGTAAATTTAATCCTTTAGAGTACGAGGTTTATTTTGAATTTCAACACAATTAATCGGTTTTAGCTCTAATAGGCTGACGTGTCCGTCAATTTTACGCACATGTTTTTTCCGTAAAATTTGTCATACCTAATGCTCCTATCGCAACAGAGATAATCGCAGCTTCATGTTTCCACATTATTATTATTATTATTATTATTATTATTATTATTATTATTATTATTATTTACTTGGGTTTGTGATGCAAAAATATTTATTTTTGATGTCCCAGAGTCCTAATGCTTCATGACATTTTGCACTGATCATTGTTACACACACACACACACACACACACACACACACACACACACACACACACATATATATATATATATATATATATATATATATATATATATATATATATATATATATATGAATGATCACACAGATTTTAAATTGATGAAACTGTTCCTAATACGCCAGCTGTAGTTGTGAGTAATTTTTTGTATTTCTTTAACACATGAGCTACAACGAATCCCTACAATGAGTCTATCGGAACCTTTTCAAATCAATATGAAAGCCCTATCCGCAACAGGAGTTATTAATGTCCGCATGTGCCACATTTTTGTGTATTTCCACTTCAATATACTTATATATTGATATATTTTTTATATCTTCAACTCTGCCTTACAATCTGTAGGGACTGTCATGACAATAAGAAAACCCATTTAGTTCTTGTTGTTTTTTATCCCGATGTCCTGGCGATTAGCATGGATTTTTTTGTATGTGTGTATTGTTAAGTCCCATAAAATTGTTACAGCTAATATTTCTCTAACTGGGTCTACCATTTTCTTGTAGTTTCCATTCCGTAAAAACATATTATTATTATTGCTACTACTACTTCAACTACTACTACAGCTACTAATACTATTTCTAATATTAATAATAGTTTTTTTATTATTTTCAAAAATTATATATATATATATATATATATATATATGTATGTATGTATGTATATATGTATATATATATATATATATATATATATATATATATATATATATATATATATATATATATATATATATATATGTGTGTGTGTATATATGGATATGCTTAAAATTATCGAATTAAAAGTATGCCGAAAGAACATATTCCCTGTATGTGATGTGGTCAATAGATGTCTTGAGAAATAATTTATCAAAAATATAAATTGTTCAGAATATCTATAGAAGAGAATAATGACCTAACGTTTAAGTTGGTCTTCGAACAATTGTCCTGAAGCATTTATATCAAATGAATACATTTCCTTTGATATATATAGCAATAGCATATACTTACATATTGTGTAAACGCGGGATCATTGCTTATTAGAAATAATTTATTTACATAATAAGCTCATACGAATAATTGTTTTCATCTCTATTTCCATCCTGCTCTTTAGTGATCATTGAAAAGGATGATTGTTTTTTTTTTATGGATGTTAGAATTAAATGTATGCCAGATAAATTAAATTCAAATAAGGCCAATTTTGTTAAATGATTTTGTGAAGGACCTTAGAATTTAGTTCAGAACCTAGTATTAAAAGGAAATATGAAACATAAAGGAAAGTATATAGAACTGTTAAAAGGAAATGTGAAACAGATAATGGAATGTATATAGAACTGTTAAAAGGAAATGTGAAACAGATAAAGGAAAGTATATAGAACTGTTAAAAGGAAATATGAAACATAAAGGAAAGTATATAGAACTGTTAAAACGAAATGTGAAACAGATAAAGGAAAGTATATAGAACTGTTAAAAGGAAATGTGAAACAGATAAAGGAAAGTATATAGAACTGTTCAAACGAAATGTGAAACAGATAATGGAATGTATATAGAACTGTTAAAACGAAATGTGAAACAGATAAAGGAAAGTATATAGAACTGTTAAAACGAAATGTGAAACATAAAGGAAAGTATATAGAACTGTTAAAAGGAAATGTGAAACAGATAATGGAATGTATATAGAACTGTTAAAACGAAATGTGAAACAGATAAAGGAAAGTATATAGAACTGTTAAAAGGAAATGTGAAACAGATAAAGGAAAGTATATAGAACTGTTCAAACGAAATGTGAAACAGATAATGGAATGTATATAGAACTGTTAAAACGAAATGTGAAACAGATAAAGGAAAGTATATAGAACTGTTAAAACGAAATGTGAAACAGATAAAGGAAAGTATATAGAACTTTTAAAACGAAATGTGAAACAGATAAAGGAAAGTATATAGAACTGTTAAAACGAAATGTGAAAAAGATAAAGGAAAGTATATAGAACTGTTAAAACGAAACGTGAAACAGATAAAGGAAAGTATATAGAACTGTTAAAACGAAATGTTAAACAGATAATGGAAAGTATATAGAACTGTTAAAACGAAATGTGAAACAGATAAAGGAAAGTATATAGAACTGTTAAAACGAAATGTGAAACAGATAATGGAATGTATATAGAATTGTTAAAAGGAAATGTGAAACAGATAAAGGAAAGTATATAGAACTGTTAAAACGAAATGTGAAACAGATAAAGGAAAGTATATAGAACTGTTAAAACGAAATGTGAAACAGATAAAGGAAAGTATATAGAACTGTTAAAACGAAATGTGAAACAGATAAAGGAAAGTATATAGAACTGTTAAAACGAAATCTGAAACAGATAATGGAATGTATATAGAACTGTTAAAACGAAATGTGAAACAGATAAAGGAAAGTATATAGAACTGTTCAAACGAAATGTGAAACAGATAATGGAATGTATATAGAACTGTTAAAACGAAATGTGAAACAGATAAAGGAAAGTATATAGAACTGTTAAAACGAAATGTGAAACAGATAAAGGGACATATATAGAACTGAAATTTTATCATTATGTTCTGAAAATCTAACAAATATAAATTTTATTTTCTTAATATTTTCCAGCTTTCTTTTCCTAACAATTAAGGCAATAATTTTCTCGATAGTTATTTAATAACGTATTTATTTGTTTATATTTATTAGCCTTACATAGCAAACTTGTAATCGTTTAGTCGAATAAGAGGTATTATTCAAAGCAAATAGGCTACAATTTAGTCTTTTACACATTATTAAATTCTAGATATGTAACCGGCACTGCAGAGACAGCCAAAACATATTTTGTACTAGCAACGCATAATCTCATTGCCGTTTTAATATATATCTCTTATTCTTTTATGTCCTCTGTCTCTTGAAGACTCATCCACATCCAATCTCTTGTAATTCGAAGTTTGTTTATGACTCTTTTCGTTCCCGTTTTACAATACATTCACTGTGTAAATTATTCGCTCTATACCAATTACCATAATAACTTCATTTTGTCCTATGTGTGTTATATTTTCTAAGCCTATTTTCATCATATTGTATTCTAGAAATATTAACTGTTGATTTTTTATGTAAAGCTTTCGCTGTTTTCTATGCGGTCCAATCAGTCTTAAAACGTCCTCGATACGCACGTGCTCTAACTGATATTGTCAAACATCTCTTTGTCGAATCTCTGTTCTTTCACCTCGAGTTACTACTTCATCTGTAATAAACTTATCCTGGATTAACAGTCGAGCATGCAACATAACGTTTAAAGACTATTTTTTTTATCTCTAAGGATCTTTTCATATCGCTTAATTCTTTGCTTAGATTCTAAAAGGCAATTTTCGTTGCTCGATAGCGCCTCCTTATCTGTGTATCCCAATTTCCACCATCTACAACAAATCTAACCTGCTAGTCAGAAAATGCTTTTACCCACAAAATGAAATTCTTAAATTTTATGGCATTCATTAAACAAGAGAGTGGTCAATTTCAAATGATTTTCTGGAAGGATGGATTTTATACATCATAAATTATATTAGTCATAAATACACATGTCAGATCTTCCCGCTTCTCGACTCCAAAATGATATCAAACCAATTTCTCTATTTTAGTGCCCCCTCTTCAAAGTGGTCGTTTTACGAGTTACTGAATAAGAAACGAAACATCAAACCAAACAATTTGACACTGTTTTCTCAACTTAGAACTTTTAATCCTTGTTATATCTTCGGACAGGCAACATTAAAAATGATGTATTTATGGACATCCATACACTTTAACTGGGTCTTTATCATTTCGCAGAAAATGTTCCTCTCTACACTGTGTACGACACCTCTTATTTTGTGAGAAAGCTAATGCATTTGAAATCATTCGCCAGCGGAAGAAATGCATTCATTAAATTCTCAGCAGAACCTTGTGAAAGAATGCGAACAAATGAACAGTGCTTCTAGTGGCCAGTTGATTTTCCCAGCATGTCGGTACTGACCAGTCAAAGCCACATATCGACGCGCTGTTCGTTATTAATAAGGTTAAACATCAAACACCTCTTGAGCAATGACGTTGTGATCGCAAGAACACAGCAAAAGAAGCAGCCGCAGTAAGAAAACAAAACAATAACATTGATAGTAACATTAGTAATAATAATACCAACAGTCGCATAAAGAATATGAAGAAAAAGAACAACAACAAGAGCAACAACTACCATTCTAATTTATGGAAGTCGTAAAGCAACCCAATGACTTTGGTTTCAAACAGATCGATTTATTGAACACCGAAGATAATATATTGTCGTTCTCAACGCAAGTGAAAGTAAATGCCAAATAACTGATGCATCCATACCTCGTGACTACAATATAATAGGCAGAGAATCATGAAAAGATCAGATACAACTATGAACTAAAGTCTGAGATTGCCAGATTGTGGAAAATGCCGGTGTAAAATGATAAAATCATCCCGGAAATTGACTGTGACACTTGGGCTCACGTGAATGAAGTTTAAAGAACACGTCTACCAAGTTAGTTTAAAATACACTTGTGGCACGGTGACAAAATGAGTACCCTTGTTGAGTTCAGCAAGTATACTTCAAAATTACTGTCAGTCTGAGATCCTGGTTGTAACATGAAAGCAGTATCTTCCTTGGTACCTAAGACATCTACAGTTAAGAGATAATATTGATATTGGAACAGTGGCAAATAATAAAATCAGTAATAATTGCAAGAAATCAAGCAGAAATAGAGAATGTGAAAAAAATGAACATCTTACAATACTCTTTAAGATAATTTTAGTTTAGCAATATATGAAAACTAAGCAAACCATTATGAAATAGGTAAGCTTACAGAACTGTTATGTATATGACAGCGAATGCTGGAGCATCTTCCCACAGATGAAGGATCTTCAGATAGTAGAAATGTAGATTTAGCAGAAGCATCCTGAGAATACAAAAATTATGTTTATAATTAACATCAGAAAAAGACACTTTTCATCTCTACGGCAGTGATGAGGAATTAGGAATTTCAATGTTTGAAGTTCACTTGTTGTGTTGAGGGCCATATTTACAGAAGTAAGCAGCGCATAACCTAACTGACAATTTTCTGTAAACGTTTTGCAGAACATGATTTAGGAGAGATATCAGTCATATTTAATTTGCAAAAAGTTACTAAAGACAGATCCCAAAAGTCGTGAAGGGATACAAGAAGAAGAAGAAGAAGAAGAAGAAAATGTAGTACAACCTTGTTCGTTGTATCTCTTATTCTTCAAATAGATAGAAACATATTAACAAAGAATAATTATATAATAAACAGTAAGTAATTCGTATGAACTCCACACAGATCCAGTTAGGGAGGTAGGACCTGTAACAATTTTATGGGACTTCACAATACACACAGACGGATCAATCAAATCTAAATGCCCTAACATCGTGATTAGAGACCGCAAAGAAAAAATTGTGCGTTCTTATTGACATTGCGGTCCCTGCAGACTGTGATGTATCTTGGAAGAACTTCAAAAAAAAATAAAAATAAAAAATAAAAAATAAAAGAAACTATCATAATACATGGACTTTGAAATCTAAATCTCAAAAATAAGGTATGTGAGGACATCAACAATTCCAGCTGTAGATGGAGACTTCGGATTGACTGGAAAAGATTCTGAAAGACATAGTTGAGGGATTCCTAGTAGCTTTTGCCTTTAAATAAATAAAAAAATGATTTTTTTTTACAATTGCTGCCCACATATTACGAAGAACGTTTTCTATGTAAAATATGTGTGATTTTTTTTTTTATTTGTTGCTCCAAAATGCTCTGTGAAAAATATCATGATGCCATTTCTGACCTTAGTTTTCTGGTCGGGTCCCGGAAAGAAATGAGCATAAACTAAAAATCGAAGGAAATAATAATAATAATAATAATAATAATAATAATAATAATAATAATAATAATAATAATAATAATAATAATAATAATAAATATAATAATAATAATAAATATAATAAATATAATAATAATAATAATAAATATAATAATAATAATAAATATAATAAATATAATAATAATAATAATAATAAATATAATAATAATAATAATAATAAAAAATATAATAAATATAATAATAATAATAAATATAATAAATATAATAATAATAGTAATAATAATAATAATAAATATAATAATAATAATAAATATAATAAATATAATAATAATAGTAATAATAATAATAGTAATAATAATAATAATAAATATAATAATAATAATAATAAATATAATAATAATAATAGTAATAATAATAATAAATATAATAATAATAAATATAATAAATATAATAATAATAGTAATAATAATAATAATAATCATAATAAATATAATAATAATAATAAATATAATAAATATAATAATAATAATAATAATAGTAATAATAATAATAATAAAAATAATAATAATAATAATAATAATAATAATAATAATAATATGAATAATAAGAATAATAGTAATAATAATAATAATAAAATCGGTATCGGTGAGATAATGTGTTTCCCTACACTAAATATGAGGCATTCATCGGCAAAACTGCGTCAATGTTGCTGGAAACTTCTGAAATATCCGACGCGTACAAATTTCTTTCTCTTTATAATATTGATGGGTGATTCCTTCCTAAACCTTCGGTTAATGTTATGCCGAAAGTCAGCATCTGGATTATGTAATAATTTCATTTCTAGATTCATGTTTGCTCCTGCTGATTCATTTTACTTGCTGCTGCTGTTGAAAGTTAGCCAGTTATCTATTCGTTATTTGGTACAGTTCTCTGTTTGTGATTCTCTAGCGCCAATCAATTGTATCCGATTGTCTTCTTTAAGACCTAAAGGATTCATTCTCATGAAGCCAGTTAATCTCTGAAAACGGTTTTCGATTGTTGGTAGTTTATACAAAATCTGAACGACTTGGACTTCATGCATAACATCCATAGGAAATTTTAGAATTGATTAGGATAATTAAGAATATAACAGGTTTCGTTTAAGTGAATATCTTGATTTTTTTAATATCTTGCTATCTTGGACCAAATCGCCCCTAGCACACACATCCTCTGCTCAATTTTCTTATCTTCAACACTAAATTTGCTATTACTGACACTTATTTTGAAGTATTTTTGTATATAGTGTTTATTGATTCTATATTCGAAAATTTTATTCTGCTTATGTTCAATCACTACTTTTACTCAAATTCAGTTTTGGATAATAATAATAATAATAATAATAATAATAATAATAATAATAATAATAATAATAATAATAATAATAATTACCGTGATGCTACACCAGGTATTTTTCTGATGACTTAAATTGACAATTAACTCGTAAATAGTGTGTCTTCTTGAATTAAGATGTGTTGCAGGAAATATCTCGTACAAAACCATAGATTTCCTTGTCAGTTCGCCGAGATTAACGCGCTACTCATGACCCCTATGAGCCCCACGCAGGATACAATTACATTCATTAATGGTAGTTGTGAGGAAACATGGCCAGCTGCCCAGAGCTTTATGTAGTTTTAAGTTTGAAGGATTTGGCAGCCAAGGAAAATTAGGAGTCACTTCTAGATCCTTGGGGAAAACCTTTATCGGAGACCATCTGAGTGAACTGCGTATCAATTTGTTTCATTTCTCCTTACACACCGTAACGACCAGTAAATTTACATCATATAATCATACTACTATAATGTTTAATGTAAACATGGTAATTCATATACACCATAGAAAAGGACATTGTTTTATATTCTTATTTATTTCCTATATAACAAACATTATTTAACTGACAAAAAATAATAACTATTATTTACAATATGTTCGATTTTTTTTTAATATTTTTATTTTTTTCCAAAATGCTCAGTGGAAAATGTCGTGATGTCATTTCTGACCTTAAGCCTCTTGTCAGGACCCTTAAAGAAATGAGTATACACCATAATAATAATAATAATAATAATAATAATAATAATAATAATAATGACGATAAAAACAGTGTCGGTCTGATACTGTTTACCTACAATAAATAAGAGGCTTCACAAAACAGCTTCAGTTTTGATGGAAATTTGTGAAATATTTCAAGTGCACAAACCTATTTCTCTTCATAATATTGATGGGTGACTACTTCCTGAAACTTCGGTTAATGTAATCTTGATTGTATAATAATTTCCCTTCTATAATAATGTCGTTTTCTCACATATGTTACTATGTGAGAAAACGACATCATTTTTGCACCAACCTAATAGATTCATTTTAGTTCCTGTTGCTGTTGAAAGTCTGCAAGTTATTTCTTAGTTATTTCGTACAGTTTTCAAATTGGGATTACCTAGTAATCCAGTACTTTCTTAGTATCTTGCAAACTTGGACCAAATCGCCCCTAGCACACACATGCTCTATTTAATTTTCTTATCCTCTACACTAATCATGATTATTCATTTACACCATTGTAAAAGACATTGTTTTATATTTTTATTTATTTCCTAAATATTTAATTGACAAAAAAGATAACTATTATCTACATTATTTATATTCGGAATATTGATCTCATCTTTGTTGTTACGACAACGTTACGGTTTTTGTAATCTTCAGCCTTCATCAGGTGTATATCGACTAGGTAACCTACAGTGAATTCTGAACTGAACCATGTCTAGATATGGGCAGCGGAACTAGAGCAGACTACCCCTGTAGATTAAATAAAGAGTTCAGTTCAGACCTCCTTGTAGGTTACCCACCTCGATATGCAACTGATGAACGATGGTGCTCGCAGCGGCCTAAACGTTATGACAACAACAAAATAGTTCAGAACAATAGTCCTAAGAGAAAGTATGTAGATAACGATAACTCTTCATCACAGAAATTCAAACCCTAAAACCGATAATTTTTGTATTTTATTTGAACCTGGAAAAGATATTGCTGATCATAAATTTTCAGCCGCAATATACTACTGTTGTTTGAAATATAGATTCTTGTTCTGAGAACTTAAAAATTTCACATCCTATGAACGTCATATATCTTTGCCTAAACTTGTGGACGGCTGGAAATCCACTGAGATTCCGCGTAAATCTGCAGTGAACTTTTTGATTTGCATTCTGTCTTTTATTAGGTTAGTGCAAAAAAAATAATGACGTAATAATGTCGTTTTTGACGTATTGTTTAACGTCAAAAAACGACATTATTACGTCATTATTTTTGCACCAACCTAATATTTCTTTTTGAATTCCCCCTGCAATCTCTGCTTCATTTATCGATTGGCGTGTTTTTTCACTGTAGTTTTACTTTATTATAGCGAATCAATTATTTGACTTCTTTCATGGTGACATGATTTCACCTCCATCTACAGATGAAGAGATATACCTGATTTTATAGTTTCTCCATTTAAAATCTCCGACATTCCTTTATACTGTTATACTTTCACGCTACATCTATTTCCCACATACGATTGCCAGAATAAAGTTTGATTTTGTAAATATTTATATTCTAAATAATAATGTACTATTTCCGCCTGTGATAGATTACCTATTCCTGGAACTTATTTATTTTTTATTTATCTCTCTTCTAAGATTTTCAGTAATTTGCGTTTTTAGGCCGATTCAGCCATCTGATTTCCAGACAGGAAATAATGTTATTTTTAAAGTTACCCTTTCTGTGGTTAGATTCGTATCCAACGCTAAAAAACCTCTATATGCTAATAAATTGTAGAATTGTGAATGCTTACAGGCACAGCGGCGTGAAGGCAAAGTCGCAGAGTCTTTTGGGCTCTACACTTGGTAAGGATTTCTAATTCCCGATAATGCTGACGTTGTCCCTCTTGGATACTGTTATCAGTAAGACATCTCTTTGACCAATCGATTTTGGTGAGATTCGTGCATGGGCCTTGGGAAAGGAACACTAATACTAACCATTTAGTCAGGAACACATATACCTACATTCTACCAATGAGATAACAATATTAATTTCAAATAAATTATCTCGTTTCTATTAATTAATTGTTACCAAGAAACATTCTGATATTCATCTATTACATGACGAAATAAAGAATTGCGAACTATTTAACCAATAAATGTCAGCCAATCAATGTCTCACCGCAAAATGTAAATAAATGTCCAGTATTAGTTTTATATTTCTTATATTAATTCTTCTTCTTCTTGTCTCTGTGTTGTGTCCACTCAGGAAGTCGGCGACCATGGCTTTCAAAAAATTCCTGTCGTTTATAGATTTTAATAAATTTTGTCTTTTTTATATCACTCCTAAACCTTATTCTGTCAACTACTAAGCTATGCGTTGTATTCACTATGCCACCTTACCTTCAATCTATCTTGTGAGTATCAAGTTTTCCAAGTCTTCATCCTCTTTATGTAGCCTAGAAATTTCTAGTGTCTCTTGTTGGTGTCCTTTCGCATGAATTTAAATTTGTATAATTTCTTTCTTTAAAACTTCGTCGTTGCTTACATGTTCGGTCCATCGTATTCTCAGTATCCTACTGTCGAACAATAATTCCTTTGCTTCAAATTTCTTCTTCATCAACGAGGAGAGTGTCAAGAAATCACTACCCTATATGAGAACCTATGTTACAAAATAGTTCTGTAACCTTTCTTTGTTTCTAATTAATTTCTTTTCAAATTTTTAATACATTGCTTAGCTTCTGGAAGTTAACTTTCTATATGCCAATGAATATTCTAATTTCCAGTATTAATTACAATTTTATAGATAACCTGCGTTAATTAATTAGGTTTTTGACTGTGGTCATGATGTCTTACAAGTGACAGGCCTGGAACAATCCATTATTACTATCGTTAAGAAGAGGAAGTTGAAATGGTGTAGCCTCACCCACATTGATGTTGGTAATGATGATGAAATATACCATTCATGTCAATTGTGCAATAATGGCTTATTAAATATGATTCCAGGCATATAGCATTTAGTTTATTGACATGATTCCGAAAGCGCATTTTAATGGCAAAACATGCATTCCAAAAACTGAGTACAAAAAAGAAACAAAGAAAGGTGTGCTGAAATTCTATGGTATATTCATAGTGGATATTGAACGTTTTCCTCGTAGATTAAGAAAAGTCTGGTTAAAGTAGAAATGCGATTCAGCAGACGGATGCTGAGAAGACAATGGTCGGAACATGTGAGCTACGAGGAATTCTTCTGTAAGATGAAAACAGAAAGGATACTTATATCCAGAATCAGAAGGAAACCGCTGAAATTTCTGGAACATATAACTGGGTAAGTGGAGCTGGAATATTTGACATTCGAGTAGCATATCGAAATTAAAATGGATATTAATAATGACGAACTTGTCCGAATGGGTGGCGGAACGCGGGGTGTGAGAAATGGTAAAAAGTCAAAAGTTAATAAGACCGCCCAAGTCATGAAGGGACACAAAATATGGAAGAAGAAGAAGAAGAAGAGGAAAAGTAGGGGTGTGTAGTTGATGTATCTGATTTTTAACGGTTTATCAATCGTTCGCTGGCGATTTACATCCAGGAAAGATATTTTTATATTGCAGGAATTTGTCGGAAGATAGCAATGATTTTATTACTAAAAGTATTACTAATGAACCCATAGCTGGGGGAAATACGCAAATTCATATCTTTCGCAAGCTTATTTGCCCGTAAGTGAATATAGCGAACAGAACTGGAATTGGAAGTCGGCTTTGCCAATTACGATTCGTTATCCATTACACCACCTGCACCTCCAAGCAGGATCTAGGTAGTGACCAGGTTCAACGTTGTTTAACCATCGGTGATTATACGAGAACGGGTCTTTCAACGCGGTATCTCAGTAAAACAAGTGTGTAATTTATTGAAATTTTTGTCGGGACTTGTTGTCTCTTGTCTCAGTAGAATTAACTACAAGGCGTGATGAGAAGTTGCTGATAAGGATTAGGCTGACACTTCTGCTAATGCTGAAGAAAAGGTAAAATACAAAGAAGTAGAAAGCACCAGAAGAAAGGCGATAACGAAATATTAATAACAGCGAGAATTGAATTTGTCAGCTTCAATGAAGCAAACGTATCCGTACGAACATGAAAAGTTAGGCTTATCCTTTGATGATACAGCTTACTTTACGTTAGCTGCCACAGTCATTTATTTCGCTCCCCAAGTCCATTGGCTCGAATTCCTTCATCTCTCGTTTCCAACACGCCATACGCAGCCTTTCATTATTCATGCTATTGTGGTTGTTTTGGGCAGTAGAAAATATATAAAAAAATAAAACAACCCAATCATTTCAAACTTATCATTATTCTCACTCGTACCAAAATATTTTTTCCTGTCGTTGTTGTTTTCATTGCTTTTGTTAGCATTACTGTTATTACTATTATATATATTTCAATACACTATCCGATGGCACCGTTTGTGGTATTAAATCTGTGTGCAGATATTCCCATCATACGAGTTGATGCAAAACTTCCCAGCATATCTCTAATTTTTCCTGTCTTATTTTTCTCTTGTAAGTTCCGAGGAACAATTAATACGAAACATCATGAATTTTGTGGAGACGTCATTCAGAAAGAAGACATGATTAATGTAAAATTCGCAGGGTATTTAAGACAATGTAAGCATATGAAAACAGTGTGTCATGTGCTTAAAGATTTTGTGTAAATGTTTGGAAGAACGGTCCCTAAAAACAGCGGTATGCAAAAAAGTCGGCAACTGTTGATTAGAGAACCTGATATATTTAAATAATATACAGCACGTTCGAGTGTATTGCTAATTTTAACTCACTGAGATTTGTATTGCAAGTTCCAGAAATAATAATAATAATAATAATAATAATAATAATAATAATAATAATAATATCTGAGATTTGGGAACACATCATGGCGACAGATGACATCGTTAATTTGACACTCACTAGGCATTTGAAGAGAGAAGCAGAATGCAATGTTTCATGCGTTTGGGTAAACTGCTGATAGAACAGTACTCAAAATTGTAACGATATACAAAGAAGGCAAAAATGTTGCTTACAGCAATAAATTTCGTAAGCTGTGGAGAAGCATGACCAGTTTTTAATCGATTTCAGCCCAAACAAAGCCTGTAAGACAGAAACTAGGCGTGAAAGTATTAACTTTATTAAGGAGCAAGTGGAAAAGATAAGTAATCAGAACGACAATAGATATTGATTAACATTGTATTTAAATCCTTAAAAAGTAGATGTCGCTGGAGAGTGTGCCGCCAAAAGAGAGTTCCAGAGTCGAGAAGTGCGGCAAAAGAAACTATTAACATAGAACCTGCGGTTATATCTAGCCAACTCAAATCTATATTGGTGAGACGTCGTCGCCAGTCTAGTATTGCGCTTATATTCATAATGTCCAGTTAACCAGGCTCGGAGATCATGCGAAGAGATGCTACAGAAATATTTATAGGAAAGGCACAGGATGTCAGCATTATGACGTCGGAATATTGACTGAAGTTGAGGCACCAGTTCAGTACCAATAATATTGCTCATTATTTTGAGATTTTTTAAATATCACTAGATATATGGGGAGAGCACCTGACCATACATGGCAGCAATATTCTATGCATGGTCGAATGGTAGATTTATAGATATTTAAGATATATAAAATTGTCTTGCACGATACAGTGATCCAATTATTGTAGCAGTAGACTTAGCAATGAATTAAATATAGTCTTTCGACTTCATGTCAGCCGAGAATGTTAGCCCGACGAGTTATGTTCGTAAAGTACATGGCATATGATTGGGGCAATTAGTTTTTCTCCTCGACCTACATGTATTTTGCACAAAGATTGCGCGAAAAAATGTTTGTAGAAGCTTTTTTGCATAGAAATTCATCCTATTCTAACTGATTCTACTGGGAATTTGTGTCCGAGCCTAGAGGCTAGGTTTTGCCCCACACTAAAAAAAAAACGGCCTTGGGGCCACATCCTTCCTCACGGGGAAATGATATAAATATACTTGTTCGTTGGAGATTCGTTTCCAGCTGTGATGGGTGAAATCTCTGCCTTCGGTCAGAGATGAACACAGACGATGTGTGGTAGACAGCTACACGACCCCGTGTCTTGGGGTATATGGGTATTTTTTTTCCTGAGCCTGCGTGCTCAGTTTTGCCCCGTATTAAAAAAAATCCTTGTGCCACAACCTGCCTCACGGGGAGGTAAGGTAAATATCCTTGCTTCAGGAATTAATGCCTGCCACCCGATTCCATGTCTTTCAGTAGTGTATTCTCTTTAAAAAGAAAAAAAAATCAATTTCTTTCATCTACGCGCGTGTTGCTGTTCCTTCTCTTGAGTTCCACCTATGTCTGTTTGTAACCTCTTTAAGGACACAGCAATTATATCATAGACCTTTCAGATTTTATCATCTGTTTCAAGTAAGCACCTTTCTGATTATCTTCTATTTATTCCTACACTGTTCTTGACATCCTTTTCCATGGCGTAAATTTGAATATTTCATTGCTGTGTCGAAATTTAAAGGATGGGTAGTGATACTTATCGCCAAGGTGCCTTGAAACCATTGAAATATGACAGAGGAACGAATTTACTATGTTTAATTGTTTCATCCGTAAAATATCAATAACTAGGGTATTTACAAAATAATATTACTCATTAAAAAGCACAGCAGATGAAAAACTAAATGAAAATAAATCGTGGAGATAAATCATAAAATCATTAAAGAGTATCTTTAAAATTTATGGCGGAGCGGGTGTAGATTGGGATGAACGAACATCACCGCTGTCTTTGAAAGAAGTACAATTAATAAGACTTAATTTTGTACATCATATGGGGACCATTGAGATGCCTGGATAAACACGTTTTTTTTTTAATTTATTTCACAAATGATCATATCATGTACTTTCTGGGTTGCTTTATAATGTCAGTATGGTCTTGTATGCAGTATGACAGAGGAACGAATTTACTATGTTTAATTGTTTAGAGTATGTTTAAAATTTATGGCAGAGCGAGTGTAGATTGGGATGAACGAACATCACTGCTGTCTTTAAAAGAAGTACAATTAATAAGACTTAATTTTGTACATCATATGGGGACCATTGAGATGCCTGGATAAACACGTTTTTTTTAATTTATTTCACAAATGATCATATCATGTACTTTCTGGGTTGCTTTATAATGTCAGTATGGTGTTGTATGCAGTATGACAGAGGAACGAATTTACTATGTTTAATTGTTTAGAGTATGTTTAAAATTTATGGCAGAGCGGGTGTAGATTGGGATGAACGAACATCACTGCTGTCTTTAAAAGAAGTACAATTAATAAGACTTAATTTTGTACATCATATGGGGACCATTGAGATGCCTGGATAAACACGTTTTTTTTAAAATTTATTTCACAAATGATCATATCATGTACTTTCTGGGTTGCTTTATAATGTCAGTATGGTGTTGTATGCACGTTAGAAAAAGCAAGAAATGAATTTTATGAGATGATGAAGGAAAGATAACTCTTAACCTTAGACAAGATTGTAGTTATTGGGAAAACAAGCTACCGGGACTCTGTTCCACAAACCAGCAGTTGTTGGGAAGAAGCTGTTCAAATAAAACTTTCTTCGTATTGAAGGAATACGGACTGTATTAGAATAATTCACCATTCTGTACGTGGCAAGGCGAGTCCCAATTGCAAAGGTCATGAATGGTGAACTAAGTAATTCAACTCGTCAGAACAACCTGTCCTGTATATTGCGACAGAGCAGCGAGAGGCTAGCGGCGTTTCATCTATGCGAGGACTGTAGAATTGAAATAATAATTAATCACCCTAAAAACAGCGTAGGGGCTTTTGAACTCTGCCAAGACAGCAAGTGAATACCAGAAAGCTCTATCCAAAATATGGCAGCAATATTCAATTTTCGGACTGATCTGACACTTTTGAAATCAAATTATAGCAGGGGAGTCAGATATTTACTGATGGGAGATGGGAAGAACAATGAAACGACCATTCTTCTAGCATCTTTAACAATAACAGATCGTATATATGAATTACACTCGAGGACTAGGTTGGTTGATTTTCAGTCCAAATAGACATTCAAGACACGTTATATAGTGCAAAGGATTATCGCTACAAATCTCTCACCTTTCATTTACTGTTCTCTCTCTCATTACTTTTCTTTCTCCACACACACACACACACACACACACACACATATATATATATATATATATAATATATATATATATATATATATATATTATATAATTGGAATTAAGATACCATTTGTGAATTATCATATTCGTCTGCGAATTTTAAAATTAAAATCCACGGGATATTTCAAACTGTTTTTGGAGTCAGTTCAGTTTGTTGAAGAGAACTGCCTAGCTGAGGAAAAAAATGCAAGAGAGAACAAAACGGGGGAGGTATTAAGGGAGAAAATAAAACATTGAGCACTCTTTGTGAGTCAGTTTTAAAATATCATATTTTATATTTTAAATCGTATATTGTTTTACTAGGACTCATTCGGATTATACCAACTGATTCGTTCCATATTTTCTCTCCTTATGCCCATGAAATTTTGAAAAATTCAATACAGGAATTCGAAGAAAAAGAAACCATTCTTTACCATAAGGCATATATGACAGGAAGACGCTTAAAAAAAACACGAACTGAATGAAGTAAAACGATCAATCAACTATAATAATTAGAAGAATGTCCGTATTTTGCAAAACAAACTCAGTAAACTCATTAATAATAGCAAATAGTTCAATGTCGGCAGAAAAGACCGAATAACAAACAAATTCCAACTATCGGATACACAAATAGAAGAACTCAGCTTTGGTCAGAAATTTGCCATTAGAATACCAAAATATGACACCACAAATTACATAATCAAAAATCATCACCACAATGACTCCGATTTTACCAAAGGCTATATTCAGGGCCTAATCACAGCTATACACAAAAATACGAGCGACACCGCTCTTCCTCGAAGTTACACCAAAGCCCTGAAAGAATTAGATAACAACAAAAACATCCATATATCTACTTCTGATAAGGGCGGCTGAATTGTAATCATGGATAAACCCAATTACCAACAGAAGATGATAGAGCTCCTTATCGATGATAACATTGTGTGTGTGTGTGTTAGTATGTATGTATGCATCTATGCTTGCATGTACAAAATCATAAAGATGTGATTAAATTTTTCAGTGGTCCTTGGATAAAAAAAAAGATGTTTTTTTAATATTTCAGTATATATATATATATTTCACACGAAGTTTAATTCTTAAAACATCGTCTATCTGACTTGGCAATTTGATGAGCATTAAAACCATCTCTTACGATTTCTCACCGTATTGCTTCATACGGGCGATTTTATACACATATTCATGCATGCTGTATTGTTATGAAGTAGGGTTTTTAATGCTAGCTTCTACATTTCACTACCTTAAAGGAGAATAGGAAATACTAAACTTTAACAATGTAAACACCATTAATATAAAAATAAGTTATTCTTCTTCCGTATATTTTGTATATTCAAGACATTGCCGATCGTTACTCTACACAATTTTCTGCCTTTTGTAGCACTTTTGTATTTTTTTATTTGCACTAATCCCTAATCTACGATCCAAAGGAAGTTTTCATTTATCCGTCTTGCCTGCAGAATGAACGGTCAGTATCAAATATTCCAACACCTTTTCCCCGTTATTTATCCTATAAAATTCAACACACTTTCTAATGCTAAGTTTTGTATTCATTTTCACTAAAACACCATCATTATTCATATATTCCGTCCATGGTGTTCGAAGTATCCTCAGGTCGAACCACAATTATATCGCCTTTAGTTTCTATTTCATATGTGCGTTGATTGTCTAGCATTTACTGCCATGAAGGTGGACTGATAATAAATATTATTTCAGTAACATTTCTTTGTCTCTAACGAAATTTTCCCATTCCTTAATACATTGCTTAGATTTTGGGAAAGCATCTTTCATTTAACCAATGCGCTTTCGTATTTCAGATTCATTTCCCAGTTATTTACATTTTTGGACATGGTAGATTTCTTTTTTTTATAAAAGTCCAAGCTGTCACATTTGCTGACATATTTCATCTTCAATAAATTTGTCGAATATTCAAGTCGGTTGACTAAAATAAATAAATTGTTTAAAATAAAAGGAGCTTCTACTCAAATATGGGTATCCACTAAAAAAAAAAACTTTAAAAAGACAAAAAATACTGTGGGATGAAAAGTAACTATATTCATTACTTGTATATGAATATATATATATATATATATATATATATATATATATATATATATATATATATAACACGTGAGTGTGTGTGTGCGTGTGTGTGTGTGCGCGAGCGTGTGCGTGCGTGCATAATGGTCCGTCATCTATATAATATCCGGCCATTCGAAGATACCGTCTACTAGAGTGGCTAGCCAATCCCTATTGCCGACGCTCGCTCAGGCACATTTTTGTTTGCTCATCACACACGAAGCGCTCCTGTTCTTTATACTGCAACTATGCTGAGCAGACCTTAGTTACAGTTTCTTGTAGAAAGAGTGCTATCTAACTTGATCAACAATTTAAACAAGGCCAGCACGATGACATGTGACTTTGTGCTAGCACAGCCTCCGACGGGCCACTAGAATTCTGTTATCCATTTTCACTCATAACTCGTGGCATGGTTTTCAGGGACTTTCCAAGGGTGTCGCAGGCTGAGTTCGATCTCGATCCCGCCCCAAAACAAGTCACCTTCCTAACAAAGATCACTCGTCCACATATGTGTGTGTGTTTTTGTGTGTATGTAAATATAAATTTTAACATTGAAGTCAACATAAATATAAATATAGCATATCTTAAAAGTATATTTCTTCAAATATATATATCTATATATATATATATATATATATATATATTCGTGTATGTGAATCTGTTTGGAGGAAGATTATGACATTTTATATTGTTTCGTTTTATTCAAGCACTGTAAACTGTTTTCAAGGACCAATTTGGTGTCTGTGTACTTGGCATTATTGCGAGCGAGACCGAGCCCAAAAAATGCGATTTCATTATTGTACACGCACACACATACACAAACACACACACACACACACCGATCTGTCTATTTACATATGTGTTTGCGTGTGTGCGCGCCCGAATTAAACAGTTAACTATATGGGTCATTTTTTCGGTAAAACTTTTCCCAATTCTTTCTATGAGAGTTCAACCTGCGCAATTCGCTGTCATGTCTTAAATGAATTCATTACTATCTAATATTTGTTTCTCGTTACATCAACTCCGTATGTATCCAGCCTAGCTTAATCATCTTCCATTTGGTCTGTTCTCTATCCATATTTACTAACCATTTCCGTGTGACTTATCGTCATTATCTCTTATAATCGTCGGTTATCTTGACGATTTCTAGTGTTTGCAATCAGCTTTGATCTTTTCAATAATTCTATACATTTTTCTTTTCCTTTTGTTAATTTCTAATTTTCGCCTTCATTCCTCATATTTTTTATTATATAGTCATTTTCATTTCATATTTTAAATTGATTGGCAAATATGTTTTCTGCATATACATATTGTTTTTCAATAATCGAAATACGTGTTTTTATTATTTCTTTATTTTTGAGCCCTTGAAAAGTAATTATTCTATGTTCTTGGAATTATTTACCATTGACTACAATAAATATTACACTGCTTTGGGAAAATATCTTGCAAAGATAGTTGGTGTACGTTGACATATACAAATATTTTTTATTCTGACATTTGCATTGGAAGATGAGTTTGGTTGATCGAAACAGTAGAATTGTGGGGATAATTAATGCCATGTGTTTCCAAGTAAATATTATCATAGACCATATCACTGACTTTGACCGATATTGTAGTTTAAAATGGGTCTTGAATTATCGTGATTATAGTCTGCTGAATGTAATTGTCTGTGGTAAAACCATACATTCAGATCCGCATTGTAGTGGTAACAAACGCATAGACGGCACCTTAGACCGGCGTTCCTGAGGTTCCATATAGAAACAGAAAGCATACTATGCCGTCATACAGTTCTTGAACCGGATCAGTGATGTCGCAAATCAATCTGACGACTAGCGACGTACGGCCTTGTTCGATGTATCTCGGTTTCCTTTACTTTTCAGCATAAGGGTAAAGTTTGAGAATGGCTAACGCCACTAAGAAAATAGACTTCAGTTGCCAAATAAGCAAGCGTAAGTAAGCGATATTCCACAAATGTATAAATGAATGGTCATGCGCCATGGCTTGGATCTGCGTAAACGCGTCATCAGCAAATGACTTCGATATTGAAATTGGATTGTCGAGCAGTGCGCAGACGTCTGAAGAATGATTTGTCTAACCCGGAGCCCGGACATTATCCCAATCTCATTTGAGGGAGATGTTTACTCGCACGCAATCTCATGTAGTAACAAATATTATGGAGTTGTAATAGCTATCAAGACGGCATTGTTCTACATCTGTAGTAATATTCCAAATTGTGCAACCGAAGTCGCCTTGTGCTGTTATACATTGTCTTGCTAGAGGTTGTCTTACACGAAATAAATGGTGAATCTTTTAATAGTCAGATACTGTTTTAATATCCTCAGAGTGTTTTAATGTTTTCTTAAAATGTCGTAAGCGAATTCTACTTATTTTAAAATATTCTTCCGTTATGTGTGATCTCGTTCATGCCACGGCCTTTTCTGATGATTTTTTTTTTGTCAGGCTGTAAAATATTAATACAAATGATCGATGTTTGTATACATGTTTTGCTACTGTTAGATAGATTCATAAGTTATGGACAAAAAATGCTGAATAAATGATAAGAGAGTAAGACACACATGATTATATATCATACTTCTCTCATCACCTTCGTGACAGGGAAAATATTTTATTTTGTTCAAAACAAACTATTTACTTTTGGTTTTGGTTTTCTGATGCAACAAACACAGCGGGTGAATTAATGCCGACAATGTTATTAGGATAGGTTTGTATGAATAGATTATATATATATATTAATATTTTTTTCCAAAGTTTCTTGATGGTATTATTTTTCTTGTTTCAAGAATATATCAGTCATTTAAGTGTCATGCGTGATACACGCTTAGGCAATAATGTATCTAACAATACATGAATGATGAGGCAGATTTTTTCCCGCAATAAGTTGCCATTACTTTCTGCGGTTGCCATCTAAGGCTATAGAACCTGGTCGGTCCATAGCTTGGAGGAGGAGAAGAGGATTCATCCTTTTCTCAATTATTAGCACGTAAGTGAATGTAATGGATTCGACTAGGATTCGAACTCGGCTCTCCAATTCCTCTAGCTGAGCCACTATCCATGACAACGCCTTGTCTGGTAATATTGTGTTTTACCAAAATGTATTGCTGCTATTGTTTTTTTTGTTTTTTTTACAATAATATATTGCTTGTATTTATAATATTAAAATTTATATTTATATATCCATAGTGCTTCGAACACAGTTTGGGAGTTAACTATTTGCGCGTGACTGGGAAGCTAACCGTTGCGACAACCCCGGCTCAGGGTTGATCTGGGAAGGACAGTAATTAAGTTAAGGTTCCACGTTGCTCAGATCAGATTCCTTGGTGTCTGATGTAGTTAATCATCATATCCAGGACGATACTTATTTTTGCATAACCATATAAACAAATACTCATAAAACCAGATATGTTATGAAAACGTGTCTCTCTTATTTCTACTGTATGGATAACTGAACTTCTTGTTGTACTCAAACTAAGTACCTAAACATTCTTCTTTAGTTACATGTTGGACAATGAACGATATGGAAAGCTTTAGTACTTTCGCACTACCACCAAACGAAAAAATGTAAGAAGAATGGAAAGTAAAAAAAAAAAAAAAAAGAAAAAAAAAACATTAATTCAATGTTTCTTGTCCGTCATGTTTAACGAAAACATTTTAAAAGAAAGGTTGCTGCCGAAATATACATTATATATATATATATATATATATATATATATATATATATATATATATATATATATATATATATATATATACCCAAGTATGGATTGGTGTATACGTAACAAATTCGAATAACCAATAAATTCTTTAAAAAAGTGCTCAATACAGAGTAAAACCTATATAATCATTTATTCAAAAAGTATAACATAAAAATAAAAAATCACTACTAAAATAGCCGTTTTGTTTCAACACTTCTCTAGAGATGTTTTGAAACAAAATTGCTATTTTTGTAGTGATTTTTTAACATTTTTATGTTATAAACAACATATATATATATATATATATATATATATATATATTATAAACAACATATATATATATATATATATATATATATATATATATATATACATATATATATATATATATATAAGTCAGGCAACCTAATATTTAGTGCCGTAAATTATTTTTTAGCTCTAGTTTTCTTAATCATTACTTTCCTAATTTTGTTTCATTGTGTGCCCGATCGCTAATAATATAATATTCGCCGCAAATGATATACTCTGAAAACGTTATCTCCGTAAACACTTTCTGAACACATTCTCTCACAGTTCTGTACGTATTGATAGCCGTTGTTTATCGTTGATCAAAACATATTTTTACAATAATATTAAATTTGCTTCAACCTGCTATTTGAAATCATCCTCACACAGATACATGGAAGACATTTAGTCAACTGTCTTTCGCTAATGCAATTTTGATTTAAAACGATACATGATATTTTTGTAAATTAGTAGTTATCAGATTCAGAAAGGAAATTGGCCTACGTCTTATAAAATGTATTTAAGGAAAGCAAGAATAAAAGACTAAACTATTAACCGTAAGAAGACAATGTATGTTGGTCGGCATACGTAATAGCCCAGTGTATGAGTGTGGTATTCGAGACTTCAATGTCTAGTAGTTTCAGAAATTTCATTATCTATGTAGTATTGGCAGAGACGACGGAAATGGGTTAACATTTGGAAGGCACATTGAAGTACATAAAGAAACTTTTTCAGAAAAGAACCAAGTTTTTAAGAATGAAATTAATTTAAGAAAAAGGTGTGCCGGATTTCTATGTATTATATATAGCTTGGTGCAAAAATAATGTCGTTTTCTCATATATGTTTCTATGTGAGAAAACGACATTATTTTTGCACCAACCTAATATATCCTCCTATAAGCCAGTGGTTAGAACGTTCGCATTCTCATCATGAGAACCGGGTTTGAATCTCACCATGGTTGATTTTTTCTCAGGAATGTGACTTCCTGATATTATCGTACTGAAGGGGTCGATCCTAGCGAGCGACACCTTCGCAAAATACCTGAAGACCATACCACGCGTTTACCCAAACCTTGTGAGTTAAATTGGGTAGAGGGAAAACTTTAGGGTCCGTCGATGGCTGCTGTAGCACGACATCACATATCGTAGCCGAGGGCTTTATTCAAATTGTTGATCAGACTAGATAGCACGCTCTTACATATATTTGTGTGTGTTTGTGTTTATATACCTATAAAAAGAATGCATAAGCATAAAAATGACTTACACCCACACACACAAACATATATATATATATATATATATATATATATATATATATATGTGTGTGTGTGTGTGTGTGTGTGTGTGTGTGTGTATACGTTGCTACTATAGCATGAAGCTTATTTTATTTCTTACTATGGTATGCGGTCTACCGCGCTATGAATTATACCATGGTCTCACCTCATCTCTTGTGCTGTCCACCTGCGGTCTACCACGATGATTTCTACCATCACCTCACCTCACCTCTTGTGTGTCCTATCCAAATAAAAGGAAGAGAATGGAGATCCCACGGAGGTCTGATATTGTTAACATAACCTGGATAACCTGCTTCAGATTAAAATGATTCTGAAAATCTTTTTTATAGACGTGTTATATTGACTGAGGAAACAGAAGTCGCATTTTTACGAGACAAAAATCTGCTAGATAAACTATAGTGTTAGATAGTGCTGTAGATCGAATACTATTTGTAGTATATGAGGTCGACTGGTATACTGTTTGATACCATTGTAAACCGCACCAAATATAATTTACTTGAATTAAATAAGACGTAGAAAATTCCTGAACGTATAATCACGGGTTTGGCGCATTTAGGAATCACATTATTTTATTTAAATTAATATGTTATTAAAACATTTCTTTCCCACAATGGTTGATTTTTTTTTTTTTGATTCTGAAGTGTTATTCTGCAATGCCTCCTCGATGTACTTGACATAATTATCTGGACATATCTTCTTTACTGTATATGTTAATATTAAAATATAACGTATTCACAAAAAACACAAGACACGTACATAGTTTCTTACTCTATCCAAAAAGATATATCTTTGGAAAAAAGATTAATTGGAAAATAAACCAACAGTGTGAACCAATGATTTAATAACAATACATATCATTGATTCCAACACGTATTTGCTAATATATATATATATATATATATATATATATATATATATATATATTTATGTTCCGCACACTCTGGCTTTACGATCAACAAAGTTGTCAGTAAAGAGCCAGAAGCGTTTTTTTTTTCATTTTCTGCAATTACATTGTTAAGAAAGCACTGTTCCAAAGATGTCACACTGCCTGTAGATATGATAATTAGAAATGGAACCGTCTGGAGAATTCTACAGACGAATGAACATCTCAGTTCACTGCGTCTTTTACTTTTGAATTATTTATTTATTATTATTTTTTGCAAAGAAGCCCAAATATTACCCCTGTTAAGCAGATCCCTGTGTGACTACTCGATTTTCAATATGTTTCTAGTTTCGTCTATATTATGGTGTTAGGAAAAATATATATTTCTTAAATATTTTAAGGCAAGTCATGTCGTAATAACGGTTTAACGAATAACTAATCAAGAAAAAGTATTGTAAAACATAACTTGCAAGAAGGATTATGGTGTTCATATGAGCAACTTTATACTAGACATTTGCTATTCATCTTCGCTTAAGTATTCTAGTACACAGCCAATTTTGAAATTGAAATGCAAAAAGAAGAGGAATTTAATTAACTGGGTTGAGTTTTTAGAGAGGACAAGAATTGTGATCCTGGGAGACAAAGTTACATTGGGACGGCAAATGTTGCCTTCCAAACCAACAAAATGTTTACAAAGTAGATAAAACTAATTTTCTATGCAATATCAGTCTTCTTATACTGGAATAAATGTTGAAAAATACCGCCATAGACAATGGGGACCCTTGTGGTAACGGATATGTGATTTCATAGAATGTTGCTGATATTACCATGGACGGAACATGAGAGCAACGAGAAAGTTTGAAGGAAAAGTGGTTAAACAAATGAGACGTACTTAGAATAAAAAAAGAGGCAGTTGAAATTTCTACAACAAAGAAGTAAGAAAAGTCTAGAGAATTTGATACGTAATATATTAGAAGCAAGATTGCATGAAGAAATACCGAGGAGAATACCTAATGAACTGGTGAAAATTGATTCGAAAACAGAATGTGGGAAGTATAGTTAGGGGAAAACAATGATTCGAGATATGAAGGGAGAGGAAATTGTGGAACGACTTGGTTGGCCATTTCTTGAAGTGACCCAACGCATAAGTAAAAATTATCAGTAAGTGTTAAGTGTTCAGCATCTTTAGGTTTATTATTTTATCCCAGTGAATTTATTTGGCTTTGGGGAAAAATATTTTAGGTTTATGCATGGTTCGTCGATCGAAGCAAACAATACAAAGTTTAAAGTAAACACACTGCTCCTGTGGAGATGAGAACACGCATTTCCCAACACAGGAGAGCGCCTAAGGTCATGAAAGATTTATTATCTTTGTTTAGTCGTCTATAATAATAGCTGAATGTTTTGTTTTTAGGAGATAAAACAAGAAAGATGGCGCAGATATGCGAGAATAATTGAAAGGCATATTGACTGTTTCCAAGTAACTAGATATAATAGGATAATGGTAGAGGATATTCTTGGCTTTGGTTTAATCTGAGTTTATGAAATCATATAATAATCTGGTCTTCTGGTAAGGATATTAAACTTGGAAAAAATGATTAGAGTCTTACTATCCAATTTCTAATATTTTATTAGTTTTTCATTTGATTAACTTTGAATAGAACCTTGGCTAATATTAATAATTTCAATATATATATATATATATATATATATATGAGACACGATGGATAGCAGCTCGGATTGAGGAATCGGAGAACCGAGTTCGAAATCTAGTCGAATACATTGCATTCACTTACGTGCTAATAACATTGGTAAAGTCATTAATCTTCTTCTATCTATGGGTAAATAGCAGGACAGCCTGGGTTCTATAGCCTTGGAAGGCACATGATCTAGGAGAAGGACAACTTTGGGTTCAACATCAACAGAGCGTGCAAGTAGTGCACCAGGTCTGTATTCAGCCCCTCAAAAATTGTGGTTGGTTCTGCACAAGCCTTCAACACTATAATCAAATATGTGATGGAGTCTGGCTGTCAGTTCCTAGGAACTGATCTGCTTGACCCTCATACGTCGAATACGACGGGGGAGTCTACCATATATATATATATATATATATATATATATATATATATATATATATATATATATATATATATATATATATATGCTACCTGTAGTAGCAGCTGTCAGGTTCCTACTTATGTGCGCATCAATGAACCTAGTCCAAACAACGAATGAGTTCATGAAATCATATATATGCTAACGCTGGTAGCAGCTGTTAGGTTCCCACCTATGTGCACGTGAATGAACATCCACCTAACTAACAGAAAACACTATAAAAGTATAAAAATACATTTTATATTAAAAATACCGACAACTCACGATCATTGTTTGGTAGTATTTTAAACGGATTTCGATGAAATCGCGGTAATTTATTAGTATGTGCGCAAAATACGCATATATTAAAATTGCAGCGATTTCATCAAAATCCATTTAAAATATTGCCAAACAATGATCATGAAAGAATATTCAAGACAGTAATCCATATACTTTCCTAAAATTTCTTAAATCCAATTGTATTCTAAAATATAACTTTAACAATGCAGAAGACGCACACATCACCAATGTTCATACAAACATGTATATGGACAAAAGCTGAGTATCTACCATTTATTCCATTGTGAAAGCAGAATACCATATCTTATATTTTTTCTTTCAAAATCCTCAGGAAACTTAATTTCGGCAAAAAATGACCCATAAATGAGTTGATATACCGTTAAACAGACAAATCAATCACAACAAGAATTAGAATTATGCCATTATTTTCTGGGAAAATTTGTAGCAATAGGATGAAAGCAGAACAACATATATATTTATTACTTCCAATCTCTTCAGGGAACTTAATTATCGACAATAAATGATCCATAAAGGATCTGATATACCGTTAAACAGACAAATCAGTTACAACAAGGCTTAGATACTTCCGAATATTTTGTAGCAATAGGAAATGCTGACCATAATGTAATAAGAACCTTAATATAATCCCTTAAGTGTATCCACGTCGGTGGAGGTTTTCGACTAATCGTAGCCTCACTCTTACCGTCTAATACATTAGTGAACAGTCTTCGTAAAACTCTCGTCTCTAGTGCGCGCCATTTTATGATCGCACAGTTATATAGACCTTGCCTGTTCGGGAAAGACATGATCAAATGGATTGCAAGGCCATCCACATGAAAGTAGACGATCCTAATTCGATACGTAGGTGGAACTTAGCAGGAATCCACTCGCCAAATGATGGCTGATTCTATAAACGCCAAGTTCTAGACACTTGATCATCATTGCGAAAGGAGGATTTCTCTTTATCATTGATAGCCCCAGATTCCACCAAATCCGTCCATTCCTCTAAAAACGCATTGCATTTCAAACTTTATCTCTGGCGCTGACCTTCCACATTTGAAGTCGATTGTTGGTTATTCTGAATGAAGGATATGAAGGATTTCTCTTTCATTTATTGAGGTTTCTTTTTCTTTTACTGAAATCGATCTTCCATTTATTATTTGTGCATGTCAGTGCCCGTGTTAAGGACATTCATCTTGTTTTTATTTTGTTTTTTGTTTTTTTCTGTTTGTATAACATAATATATATACATATATAATATATATATACATATATAATATATATATAATATTTTTCACTATCCTGTTACGCTTATATTATAAATAGATTCACGTATATTTCAGGCTTAAGAAGTTCATTTGAGATCTCTCTCTCTCTCTCTCTCTCTCTCTCTCTCTCTCTCTCTATCTGTCTATCTATCTATCTATCTATCTATATATATATATATATATATATATATATATATATATATATAACTTGAGTATCTATCAAGCTATAATTCTCTGTATCTATCTACTTATAGCTGTTAGTATCTATGTATAACTGTCAGAATTTATTAATCGCTGCCAGTATCTGCCTATCTATAAATCTATCACAGCCGTTATCTATCTATCTATCTATCTATCTATCTATCTATCTATCTATCTATCTATCTATCTATCTACCTCTCTCTCTCTCTCTATATATATATATATATATATATATATATATGTGTGTGTATGTGTGTGTGTGTGTATGTATGTATATACAAAAATGCCGTGTCCAAGACAGATATCTAAAAAAATGTGTTCAATACGCCGTTCATAAAATTGAAATTGAAGAGCATGTTAATACTATAAATGTTGAAAATATTGTACCCTTTTATATAACCCGGTTATCAAACATGAGGTCTCGTCTGGTACCTAGGCAAATTATATATATATATATATATATATATATATATATATATATATATATATATATATATATATATATATATATGCTCGTAGAATCTTTCGTGTAAAATAGTTATTATATTTGTTGTTTTCAATAATATCGTAATATTTTTCAACCAAGTTAAAAACTACTTTTCATTGTATAGTTATAGACAAAATATTAGTGTGGATTTTCTTATCAAGATTCTCAGAGTTTTGTGTAATTGCCTACATTGTTTTGTAGAGAGCACTAATGTCTGTTATACTGCACATTTTATATTTAGAAAAATATTCATGCATAAAAGGGGCTAAGTTTTGTTCGGAAGACTTGTCAGTGCTAATGGAAATGAATTAATTACTTAATGATTTTTACATATTTAGCATTTTTAATGCGTATCAGATTCGGAAAGAAGTAAAAATATTCAGAACATTTTCTTTTATGTTCCATAATAATTCACTAATTTCAACGTAATAAATCTTTCGTCTTTCACTCGCACAATTTTTCGAAAGTGCAATATATATATATATATATATATATATATATATATATATATATATATATATATATATATATATATCGCAGACACCTTATAAATAGCCATAATTCTGCTGTTAGTTTTAGTGGTGACGCTTTTACCATCCTTGGCAGGCCTACAACTAATTACCATTTAAATATTTTTTCTCCCACCAATACACTTTGTCCATTGTTTTTTTTTTTCATTATAAAATTTACTCTATTTACTTCGATTTGGCTCTGTTGAGCGAGTTACGAAACCGGTTAGCTAGCCTGTTTTTCATTTTTATTTTTTATTATCACGAGTGTTAATAATAAAACTGATTTTTGTCTTTTAATGCCAGTCATAAAATGTTGTACCACTAAACATATATTTTAATATATATATATATATATATATATATATATATATATATATATATATATGACAGTTGTTTTTGAGACAACTGAATCATATCAGGAAACAGTTGTATTAAAAAAATAATTAGGTACAGAAATTATGTCTTAGGAAATCAATTTCCTAATACCACCTGAATATAACGAGATGTTGAAACCAAGGTAGCGTGACCAGTTTCAATAAAGATGAATGACCATGAGCTGCTTCTAAACTTTTATTAAATATTTCTCGCCTTCAGATACGTGATTACTTTTTCTGGACAAAGTATTGATGTCGTATCTGAGTTGAAGCTGCTCCGTCTTTGCTTTCCTGTTTTACCTGTGTTCCCCATCGTCCTTGCGGCCTTGTAGGTGATGAATTATTTTCCAGTATGCCAAACATTTCCGACAGACGAAACATCACTAATTTATCGGTGTTCTGATGACCTGCATTCGCTAGTTCCTTTAGTCCTGAACATCGCAGCTCAGACCCACCATGCTACGTATACTGAGGTGATTCAACCTTTTTCATTTTGTATTCATTTTGTAGGATATTCTGACAGTAAGACCTCTGATCAAGTGATAGGATGTGGATCTTGGAACCACGTTTATTTGATGCTGTTCCTTAACTAGAGGAGGTATCCCTAGCTATTGACAAATATTGAAGTCCCAAATAAAAAGAAAATTCTACGAAAGTATAAAAATATATGTTTATATCAAAAAATACCAGCAATATATATTTTATATATGTATTAATAGTCAAATAACTAACAATATTCGTCCTGTGTATGACGATAAACTAAGTCCGCGTCCTGGGTAAAACGATAGGGCGCGTCTGACAGCCTGGCTTTTGATCAGTAAGTTTTTAGGAGTGTGGAACTGCCTCTTAGGTGCTGGTGTTCTCGGCTTCGGCTTGGCCCCGAGTGGTGGCACCTATCAGGGTCCCGACTATGGGCAAATGGTTGACCTCTAAGCTTTGGTAGGAGTATTATGAAATTCTAAAAATAGGTTTTAATACCAGTTTTGTAAAAAAAAAATATTAATACCAGCAATAGATGTTTGAAGAAAAAATATTACCAGCAATAAAATAATTGTCTACATTAAATAGACTGTTATGGTTGCTATCCCAACAAACGAAACGAAACGAAACCAACGATATACTTTTTAAAGAAAAATGACCAGTAATACATTTTATCTTTTGGTGAAGGCTTCAAAATGAAACCATGAAATTGTGTTAAATCCTATCTACATTTCATGAAATTGTGTTGAATCATATCTACATTTCGACATTAAATAACCCATAGTGGTTGATGTGTCACTAAACTAAATCCTTTTGCGAAAAGGTAGCTCTACTCATTTTCTTTACAAGAACTGCTAATTGGTAGAACATTCTCCCTAGAGTACGTTTTTTGATCACTACAATCTTAACGTCTTCAAATCGACGTTTAACTTTTATCTTTCCAACATACCGTCATAAACCACACATTTTACTACTTCTTACAATCAGAAAACAACACCGTTCAATAATACGGCTCTTTGCTTGGTTCTCTGGCCATATATTGAGCCGACATAATTAATGAAAAGCATCTTACGCTCGTCATAAACTTATTCGAACCATATAACAAACTCGATGAAAGATTCACTGGATATATATATATATATATATATATATATATATATATATATATATATATATATATATATATATATATATATCGAGTTTGTTATATGATTCGTTTGGAAACGGGAACGATTGATTCGTAGTAGTACTGCAGAGAAATAGATCAATTCACGACAACAATCCACGACAGATGTCCCGGAATAAGCGAGAAAATGGTCGTAAACTCCGATCAGGATAAGGCTAGTATGTATAATTTATTGCTAGTAATGCAAATATTGTCAGTGTATCAATGAAATATTTGCATTTATCAACAGTTTTCACTGAATATTGCAACTTATGGTCATCTATTTTTCCGTTCTTCTTAATTTTTGTTTTGTTTTCTTCTCTCTTTTAGGTTGGTGCAAAAATAATGACGTAATAATGTCGTTTTTTAACGTTAAAAATACGTCAAAAAACGACATTATTACGTCATTATTTTTGCACCAACCTAATACATATCATTTTCTTTTCACCTGTTATCTTACACGCTGTAACCTTTTGATTTATTACATTTATTGCTTTGCTACTGAAAGTAGAATATAGCGGAATATTTAGACACCTCAAGGCGGTGTAAAGGTTAGCAAGCTTGTCTCGCTAGAACATAAACTACTGAATAGTGAGTTTGATCCTCGCTGGGTGTCCCCAACTCTTTGCCTTGTTCCATATCTAAGCTAAGCTTGGAAAATCACTATGGGTACCTCGAAGCGGTGTAATGATTAGCAAACTTGTCTCTCTAGAACAATTACGACTGAGTAGTTAATTTGATTCTCACTGGGTGCCCCTACTTTCAGCCTTCTGCCAAAACTAAGCTAGGCTTGGAAAAATAACTATATCGTTCTACTTGTTATCAGTGAGAACACTGCTGTCACGGCGAGTGAATGACATCATTTTAACTTAATACGGCTGTAAGATCTGCACATATATGATACAACGCATAGATCTCTCGATCTCTAGTCTTTCAATCAAGCAATTCAATTAAAGCATCATGGTTCTCAAATGCATCAAAGAATCATCCTTAGAATATCCTTATCTCAGAGGTACCGATGGTTTCGTCAATATACGAGTGACCGCCTCAAAAAAGAGTCCATTACTAGATTTCTGAGCTTTAAATCTCCTAACTGAAATGCCATGAGACACCAGGCGATAAATGCAATTCCTATGTGAACAGGATCAGTTTTCCGACCGTTGAAAATACGCTTAATCCAATTAGGTTTATTTCGGTTGTCAAACTAGCCGCTATTGGGACTCTGGCCAAGAAGCTAACCACTGAAAATGGCAATCGGCTTAATGAGGTTATGTTAGCTTTTATAGCACTGACAAAGCAACCAATCGAGTGACCAATTACATTTCGATAGAGCAGCGTCGCACAAGCCTCCTATCCTGGCCCTCCGAGCGCCAATAATAATTCATCGATTCTTTAGACTAGCTTCCGGCCATCTGTGGAAAATATCATTAAAAAAAATTCAAATCGATAAATGTATTATATTCTGAAGCAATTATTTTAGAGTACAGGCAAAACTTTTTTATTATCTTTATAAAACTACTAAAATAGAACAATAAAATATCTGAGGGGATGCTGAAAAATTCTTGCTCGGGTCTACTTCTAATTCATCTTTGGTTTTGCAATGACATTTGTTGGTCTCTTGCTGAAATGCTCCCTACACATAATAATTAAGAGAGTTGCAGCCCGGGGAGTTAGTTGGCTATATGTAAGGTGTGATGTGGTTGCAGAGATTGTCTGACAGCCGTGACTGTGTTAACAAGCTTGTGGAGCCTGGCGCACAGTCCTGTTGGCAGACACAAGGTCTTCCTGCAGCCATACTCTTTACGCTGGGCAGCAGTATCTCCTTACGGCACTTGGTGTAGACCTACGTGTTTAATCTGCGGCATCGTGGGAAGATGAATGGAGGCATAACATCGCCATCACTATACTTTTTCAATTTCAAAATGATAATGAAGTTGTTTCCCAATTTGAAGTTGATTAATCCATTTTGAAGTTGATTGATCTATTTTGAAGTTGATTGATCCATTTTGAAGTTGATTAATCCATTTTGGAGTTGATTAATTTTTTTACCTGAAAATGTGTCCATTTTGAAGTTGATTATTATCATTTTGAAGTTGAAAAGGTATAGTGATCACTCTAAACTCTTTCGTAATCAAGATTTATCCAACTCTTTCCGAATCCTCTGCATTGTCCACAGATTGAGACCCCAAAACACTTAAATGTCCGTATTGAAGTTCCCGGCGCGTATACCAAGCAGCGCAGTATGCATTTTCTAAATTTTTAGCGGAGTGAATTGTCGCATGATTCTATTTGTCTTACAGACCGTGCTTAACTTACCTTAATATACGGTGAAGTCGAGAAAAGCAAAGTAATACAAAACTCATGCGCGAATTAAAAAATATAGAATGACGACAATTTTACCATCGGACCCTGTAATCAAGATGTAAATCTTCCGCACTAGTACAAACAAATATTTGGGAAGGATTTCGCCATCAATACTGGAAAGAAGCATAACAGTAACTAACTGTGGTATCGAATGCTCAGTCAATAAATGCTGAACATAGGGAAAAAGGTAAGGTTATCATTACTACGATAATGTAAGGTACATTTCGACGAAGAGTACTATTCTTTGTCAATAAAATAATATAAAAAAACACACCCAAAACAAAAACCAAACAGAAGAACATTGAACTGTTTCTCCTTCATCTTTCAGCTTACATTGATTTGGTGGTTAATAGCTCTCTATAGCTTCCAAATCCTAGTATACCATAGCAACTATTATCCCTTTGACGAGCCTCAAGTCAAATGTCATCCATACACATAAGCTCATCGAGTAGTGGATTCGCTGTCCCTCCTCCCCACTTAGGTGTTCATGAAATTTGAGTATATTTATTCGTTTTGTTTCCATTTTCTTCAAGGCATTTTCTTTGCAAAAGGCTGATATTACATAACGGTTCAGCACGATTTTCTTTTGTCTCTGTCGAACATTTCCTGTTTATTTCCCCTTGGCACTTGGTGTTCTAATAAATATAAATCCTAAAAAACTTGTTTCTGAGATGTAGTTAAAACCTCACGCAAACTGTTGCAAACAAATTAAATCTTTTAGACACAGGAATATGTGAAGAGAAAATTTAAGCATTTCTGATTCCTCTAATTAGGATAGTGTGAATTACTCTTTAACCCCCCCCCATATATATATGTATATGTGTGTATGTGTATGTATATGTATATATATATATATATATATATATATATATATATATATATATATATATATATATATATGTGTGTGTGTGTGTGTGTGTGTGTGTGTGTGCGCGCGCGTTTCAAGAACAGTATTGAGTAAATTGTAAGACAAAATGGGATAAAGCTTACTTCGCACGCGTTTCACCTTTAAAATTTTAAAACTACCAGCCTCTCTCGGTCATGCGCATGCGTAATCATAACAACTTAGGTACTTAGGTAATCAAATTTCGATGAAGTCCTAACGGATGAAAAGCAACACAAGGAAACTTTTTTTCCATTTTGACTTCACACAACAGCTTAGATTCTTAATTTCTCGTCCCACTAATACTTTATCAGATGTATTAAACCAGCACCTATTCGGTGAATAGTTTTCTAGACAAGGCTGTCTAGATTTAGGTTCCAGCTCACCTAGACATAGAAAGAATTATTCAAACCGGCGGAGAAGGTAGCGGGATAATATCCATCTTCCCTAAAAAACACAGTCTGTTCTCAATTTATACAGAAAATGTATATGTGGAGAAATATCTGTGTCTCCGTAACTTACGAAATTGCCAAAAATGGTTATGTTAATATTCATTATAAGTATACCTTAAGCATTTATTTATCGAGCAGCTTGTATTACTGTCGGTTGAAATTTATATAATCTTCATAGGGGTATGAGTATAAACAACATCCGGTAGCAAGGCCACTGATCAATAGGCTTTGAGGAGAGTAGAACCACCTCTTAATTGCTGTAGTTCCCAAGTGAACCCTGGTTGGGGTAGTAGCACCTGTAAGGTCCTCAGCAATGTGCAAATAGTTAACCCCACCAAACTTTGATCGAAACATTATTACAAATATAATCGGCTCTCGACAAAAAACCTTTTTACAAACTATAGAATGAAAACCTGATCTACAAACTGACTTCTTACAAAGAATACATCTTCTATTCATACGATCCTATACTAAAAATTTTGTCGGCATTAACCCATCGAGATTGATATGTCGTAAAACAAACCAAACCAACCAAATAATACAATATTTATATAGGTTTCCTTCATAACCTTGTATTTAAATTAATGTGGAATATTAACGTTTTTTGTTTTTTTTTTTATCTTCGAGTTACGTGTGTTGTCCATTTTTGATGTTGCTGTTACAGGAACACAAGTGCTTTTTGCATTTCGTACTATTCTTCCTTTGTGATTCTGTAGCGCCTGACCACACGTCCCGAATAATTATTCATCAAGACGCATAGCCATTTTTATTCATTGAACATGTAAGGCGGTTGTATTGAGAAGGCAATTTAACTATTTCGGAACTGGTATACTGCAATGCATGACATCCATACGAATATCACCATTTCAGTTTCATGTCACCATTTTATAGGTTAATGTCTTTATCTTTTCTTCTTTTACGAATCTGCGGTGTTGGACGAATATTCCACAAGAGCAGCTTATTCTATGCTCATTTTCCCTATACTAAATTTCTCCTAACTCATCTATACACCATGATATTTTATTAGGGTGGTGCAAAAAAATGACGTAATAATGTCGTTTTTTGACGTTAAAAAATACGTCAAAAACGACATTATTACGTCATTATTTTTGCACCAACCTAATAACTGCATAATATTAGGTTGGTGCAAAAATAATGACTCTTTTTTTTTTTTTTTTTCGTAGTGTGGTCCCTTAATCGCAGCTCTTTATCTTCAATGTCACCTGGGATCTATCAATGGGATTTTCGCCAATTATCAAGTGGGTGGTCATCCAGCGAAACACAGCCAACATTTCGTCCTGATAAGGTAGTTTCGCTATCCTAGCCGTATTTGCATTCTTGGTGCCAATTTCTGATAATATAATTTCGCTGTCATAGCCGAATTTCAACACAAAACAGACAACTTGTCCAACGATATCTTCCCATCGATAAAGACTTAACCTATGGTTTGGTTTTCTTTGTTGCTGCAACTCGTGTGTGGCCCACGGACACCTCCGTTTCTCGGTCAGAGGACGACACAGTTAATTTTTATCTATTTAGAATTCTGTCTCTGAGGCCATCTGGCCAACCTGGAATTCGTCAATTAGATTTTCG
>OZ010573.1:47025093-47067593 GCA_963932145.1 Acanthosepion lycidas | reverse complement strand
ATCATACTCATAGAGCTAACAGATGGAAACAAAGACAATGGAAAGCAACGCGTGACATACCTAGCGGGCTTAAGCAAGTAGATGACAGAACAGGGTTTGGAAGAAGTAGCAAAAGTACAAAACATACTGAGAACTAAAAGGGCTAGGGTGAAGTGGAGAGCCATTTTCACGTACGTTCTGAAAGGACACGGTATATAAAAGAAAAAGGAGGCCGTTTACAGAACTCCGTATTCCTAAGCGTCTCCCATCTATGTTCTGAGCGGCCTCGACACAGTTTGACTTAGGTGATCGAACAAGAACCGGTAGTCTCATCGCGAAAACACCATGAAACCCACAGCAGCAACGACAGGATTGAATATATTAAAATGCTTAAGAGACAAAAATATAAATTAACTGTAAGAAAGAAATTATCACAGCGAAATAATATTCAATTTCACAAAACGGAGAAGAAAACCTCACCTAATAAACGAATTGAATTCATGATATAGAAGTAATTTTGAAATATAATTACTGCTTAAGGCATGATACTTCCAAAATGAGCATAGTAGATGATCACAAATTATTTAGTAGACGACCGCAAGATTATATCTTTCATTTATGTGCTCTGTCCACAAAAACGTGCACGAGAACTGCTCTTCATAGCTTCTTATAATTTAGAGCTATTAGCAATGTTTCTGATTACTATCGCTCCCCTTATATATTCTGTCATCGACTAGCAAAAGTTTTTTATTTAATTACCCGCTGTTTCCTTTCACTCTCTTGTCTTCAAATATGAGGTGAGCGTCAAACGGATATTTGCATTTGAAGACTAAAGGGTAAACTGTTCTTTAGCCACGCGTTTCTTACTTATATTGTCATATTACTTTCATATATTTTTATATCCGACGTGTTACAGACACACATTATATATATATATATATATATATATATATATATATATATATATATATATATATATATATATATATATATATATATATATATATATATATATATATATATATATATTTATATATATATATATACACCTCTCTCTCTCACACATACACACACACGTATATATATATATATATATATATATATATATATATATATATATATATATATATATATATATACATATATATATAAGAATAATTTGTTGATATAGAGAGGAGAGCTGGAGAGAGACTACATAACATAATACATCATGCATTAATATCTTTAGTAATTTCTCCATTTCTTGGTTAATATAGATACTTTATAGCGATCATCCTAAATTCCCGTAATATTATTTTATCTGACTGCCGAATAGAATGTAATGTATTGGTATATGTAAAGACGGAAACGTTCTTTGAAAATATGTATTGCTTAGTAAGATGAAGGCAGAGAATGAGAGCCATAAACAACAGATCGTTGAAAGAACAGCTGAAAAAAAAAACTAAAGCGAGAACAAAATTAAATGTCAACAAAGTTCATTCCAATATGCCAAATAAAAGACAATTTTGACAAATATGACAGTCACCTTGTAAGACACACTTGCTAACCTGGAAAAAGTTTAACATCCTAAACTTGACCAGACATCATATACTTAAAAAAAATTATAATGATGTATATTATATAAAAAAATGTTAATAAGTACACATGAAAAATATCCAAGATGTACATGGCACAAAACCTGTCATTCATGTCTGAAGCAAATTATTGAATCCAAGAAAGAACACATCGGACAAATAGTGGTTTTTCGGATCTAAAAGAGAGCTACCTAGATTGGTAGGTCTATAAAATTCAAGAAAAAGTTAACATTGCCATATAGTCGGAAAATTATTGAACTAGGACGAATGCCGAAACGCACTTCCTTTTATGCATGATTTACGGTTCCACATAAAAGCGCAACTTTATTGGAGCAAGGATACAAAAATATTGGGTTGACGAAAAATAACTAAAATTTCGGCGAAAATAATGCTTGACAAAATTAAAGACGCCGCTAATAGAAATATGTAACAATGACATGGATTAAATGCAGCTTGTTGTCATAAAAACAAAAAAAGGGGAAACCCAAAATACTAATTACAAATTGGAGATATCAAAATCAAACGTCGAATATTTAAATATATGGAAAGAGTTTCAAGAGAGAATGGAAAAAGCGGAGCTGGTTTCCGAAGTCGCGTTGCGATAGCAGAAAATACTTTCTACAAACTAAGCAAAGTATTAAGAAACAAAATTATTTTGTCAGAAAAAAAGGATACTGAAAATTCTGAAATAATTGTCGTAGTAAAAATTAATGGGTATGCAATGATGACTACCTGAATATTTTATGTAGGATGGAGACTTCAGTCAATCGCAATAAAATCGATTCTCAGTACAACATCTTCTAAATAAAAAAAAACATTCACACTCTATTGCAATGGAATTTTAAAGACCAAAACGAAAAATTTCTGAAGAAAATATCTTGATGATGCCGCTTCCTCAGTGAAAGATTTCAAAGTAGAAAAATATCTGAATCATTATATATATATATATTATATATATATATATATATATATATAGAGAGAGAGAGAGAGAGAGATAATATTAGTGGTAAATATACATATATATGCAAAATCCACAGGTGCATATACACATATGTATATATTTTAGAATAAAAAAATCCGAGAGTATAGAATCCAGGTAGAACTCAATGTCCAGGACAGAGTAAGGATATAATAAAAAGGCTTAAACACTAATATTCCATGGTCATAATTTATTCCATTGGAATCGTAAATACGATCCAATTCATCAGACCTACAAATTCAAAAAGAAAACTGAAAAAAACCTACCCCGGAGAATTTAGAGAGAGTGTAAGTATGAGAGTGTGGGACGAATGTTAGTTCCAAAGAGAGGGGTAATATACGAGTGAATTTAACAGAGAGGTTTTTTTTTTTTTTATTAAAACTAGGTGTGAGTGGAAGGGGGAAAATGATTGTTGTCGGATGTCTAATACATTAAAGATACATTTCGTGGTGACATACACACACCATGGCCGATCAAATGTTAAAGAAGGAGGGAGAGGTAAGGAAAGAAGTGGTGGGGAAGAAAGATGGGGCGGGTGAAATTAAAATTGAAAGGGACGCTGTGTAATTGAGAAAATTTGACAAAAATAATATCGACTGCAGGTTACAAATCAAATATAAACATATAAAGAATAAATATGAGGATTATCTAATCTAGCAAGGACCTTTATTTTTATGTTCTAAACGCCTGCAAATACTCACATACACAATAACTTATACACGTATATACATACACATCGCCGTGTACCTACATACACACATACATATACCCATGTACACATACACATATATCCACATATTCACACAAATACACCTACATATACATACACACATATATACATATATACATATATCTGATTCAATATCTTAGCTCTATCTCTGATACTAAGCGCTTTCTAATAATTACCGTATATATATACGCATACACGAGAATCATTCAAAAGTGCTAAGCTCCACCCAAACAGTAGACCTATGGCTGAACAATTTTGTTGTGTCAATACACTAGCACTTCTTATAAAACAGTAAAAAGTAATTAAAATTTATATTTTACTTTCTCTTGTGCAGGTGAGGCCCGCACAAATGAGTGATATGTGCGATTGTTATAGAATATGGACAAAACAATGACCGGAAAAGTCATGAAGTATATGAAAGTGTCAGCCATAACACCTAAAGAAATCTATGACATTCTACAGGCACTTTTGAGCATCGCATCTTCATCTATGAAAAAGTGGGCTGCGGAATTCTAGCGGGTCAGCGACAGCACAGATGATCCTCGGCCAGTTCATCTAAATCATCAGTTATTGAAAATCAAATAGATAACATTCACAATATGGTTTGAGATGAGAGACGTTTTATAATCAAGCAGATAATCTATAGGCATTAGTTCTGGCTCGGTCCATACTCTTTTAACTGAGATCTTGTGCATGAGAAAGCTACTTGCAATATGTGTCCCAAGAATGCTGACACAAGAACAGAAGATGAAAGGGGTTGATATTTCCAGAACACTTTTGATTCGCTTCCAGTCTGACCATGGCAATTTATTAATTCAACATGAAACCTGGTTTTCAGCACTTGGAATCTGAATCAAATATTTAAATCAAACTTTGAATTACTCTTGTTCCTCATACACAAATAACTTCATCCATGCGGCGCCTGTTCGCAAGGGGATAGCTTGTTTTCATCTTGCTTCCGAAGGCGTGATCATGAGAGACAATCTAGAAAAGTGAACAATTAATAATAAATAGTACTATTCTTCAGAATTAAGTCAACTGAAGTAAGCAAGCCTGTCAAACGTTGAAGGAATCTGAAGGTAGTATAATGGGTCAGTTCAAACTGCTCAGGTTCACACTGCTGAGGCAGGCAACTGTAGCTTTGAATTACTACACCATACACTTTACTCGCCAGACCTCGTTTCATCTGACTTCTTGCTGTTTCCTGAACTCAAATCTCACCTGCGTAGTCGCCATTTTAAGAAAAATGATGAGAGCATATTTGCTGTCGAGTGTGTATGACCAGCACGGCAACTTTTTCCGTAATAGGATTGTAATGCTTAAGCAGCGATGGTCCAAGTGCATTGATGTCAAGTGGGATTATATTGAAAAATATTGAAAAACTCTCTTATTTCTCAAGTTCCTGGGAATTAGAACATTTTTATACTACCCTCGTATATGTCTGTATGCATGATTGTGAATCAGTGTACTTGCGTGTATAATTGTGTGTATAACCGAGGAAACTTCCTAATAACCAAAGAACAATACTAACTACCATGTGATCTTAAGAGACATTTCTCAAACGTTTTCGTTCCGATACGCTAAGCAAAATCTGCACATACACAAAAAGGACAACAAACTTTTGGAGATCAACTATTATTATTAGTAGTAGTAGTAACAGTAGCAGTAACAGTAATAGCAGTAATGGCTGAAGTTTTAGAAGTAGTAGTAATAGTAGTATTAGAAGTCGTATCTGTATGCTATCTCTTAAAAAAAATATGTCATCTTCCAGAATTACGATGGTTGCGCGATGATTTGTAAAACCATTGTTAATGCTAATCTATATATTTTAATGATGTTATGAATTTGGCAAAATAGGTTTAATATATAGACAATATTTATGTTTATATTTACCGTTAAAATTAAATTATGCCATATATAACATGGAAAATAAGGAAAACAGCATCAACCCAGTCCAATAAGTTCAAAATCTGTAAATTCTCTCTGGATAATCACCTTCCCAGACAAAGAAAAATTATCAAATATGTGATCAGAACCTACATGAAATTGTGGGCAGATGAACAAATTTTACTCCGTTACTTAAAATTCGAAAATTAAAAAGAAGAATACATTATAAAATAAAATAGTGAAAATATAGGCACTATGTACGACGCCCAAAACGTAACATATTTTAAAGCAAAAATAGTTTGAAATAACAAATGGTTGATTTTAAAAAAACAAAAACAAAAACAAAAAACAAGTAATTCCATTTTATGCTTAATATAAAATATTATTATTCACAACTCTCAAATTCATTTTTACATATAATTATTTCAGTTATCTTAAATGGCAAGCATATATATATATATATATATATATATATATGTGTGTGTGTGTGTGCGTGTATATATATATATATATATATATATATATATATATATATATGCAATTAAAAAAAAATAGAATCCCGTACTGTATAACTGCGCAACATGGCGATAACGAGATATTTTTATTAAAATTTAAATTACATAACGGTTAATCTATACTCAGAATATAGCGTTGTGGCTGAAACACCGAGTAGTCCTAACAGTGATGGAATATATATATATATATATATATATATATATATATATATATATATATATATATATATATATATATATATATATGTGGGGGGGTTGTGTGTGTATGTGTGTGTGTGTGTTTGAGTGGGTGAGCGTTTGTGTGTTATGAAGAGTGAATGCTAAATGTTTTTTTTTAATAATGAATTGCAAATATGCACGGTTGGAATATTGCTTAATAGAGTAGAAGTGTAGACAAACAGTTTTGATTCATGCTACAACACTTAATCTCTCTCTCTCTCTCTCTCTCTCTATCTATCTCTCTATCTATCTCTCTCTCTCTCTCTATATATATATATATATATATATATATATATATATGCAATTTCCTACTGTGATTGAGCGTAAGATGCAAATGAATTTTGTCTTTCTTTTAAGTACTTATTTGAAATTTTATATTCTTTATTTCCCAGACATTTTACTACCTGCTTATTTCTTCTTCTTTTTTTTTATTTTACATATGTATGTGCCGGTGTGCTGGTGCCAGCCTGCGTAAGGGAGTGTACATATACGTGATGTCTGTGCAGAAGGACTGTATTTGTGTGCGTGTCAGTGAGCGTGTGTTTTCGTTGCACATATTTTTACTGTTTCTTCTCTCGTGAGATTCTTACGAGTTGGTTTTTAACGAGCGACGAGCCGGAAGAACATTCGCCAGCGTCAATTAGCAGAGAACGGGTTTTAAAATGGGCCGTTAGCCACTTGTGTATTATGAGGAGAATGGGACCCGAGGATTGGATGCCGTTGGTACCAGAGGGTGAGATGAAGAAGAAAATCAATACTGATGTAGGGACATCAAATCAATCTGTGGCGGGAGAGAAGGTGATTTCTAAATGTGTAACTGTTAAGAGTATAAAATAAACAGGAGAGAAACAACTATAGTAAGAAGTTAATGGTGAAACAGAGAGAGTCGGAGCGACGCGACTGAAACATTAAGACTTCAAAGAAAGACGAAAAGGAAGAATTTGTAATTCGTGCATGCGAAAGGTAAATGAATTGAAGTTGAAATGACTGCGAATTTTTAAAAAGAAAATAGAGGAGGGGGCGCTAAGCTGACTAGAAGACATATCAAGAATGACTCAAAGAACTTTCAAAATGTAACAGAATTGAAATATAGAAATTTGAGTAGAGAAAGTAAATATGATTAAACAAAAAAACAAAAACAAAGAATTTATAAATAGTCATCTAAAAGTATAAAAGAGAAACAAAAAATTGATTCGTAGCGATAAAATATTATATGAAAAATTAAAAAGAAATTGAGAGAAATAGAGAAAATAGAATTTGAAAATTTACGTTTATTCATATATATATATATATATATATATATATATATATATATATATATATATATATATATATAGTACATTTAGGCAGCAAAACTTCCTTTATGTATGTTTCATTAAAAACGACAGACAACCTACTACGGTTAAGCTTTTTATTTAATTTTTCTTGTGTCCTGACAAGAGCTTTCTTTTTGGGACAAAGGGTGTGTAAGGACTGACGAAATGTTTTAGATTTCCGAGCTCTTTCTGCTATACCTTTAGCCATTATCAGGGATGATTCGATTTTTAGCTTAATTGAGTGAGTGCGTTCTGTGTATGTATTAGTGTGTGGTAGGAATGTTTTTAATTTCCGAATAAAATATTAAGTGAGAACAAGGCCACAATGTGCTAACCGTATTCGGAAATTAAAAACATCCCTACCACACACTAAGATATATTTTATGTATATAAAAGAAAAACAAACCACTTTAAAGTACCATTATAATAATTTATTTCACCAGAGTCCTTTTAAATGACGCCGGATCATGAAATAAATTATTATCATGGTACCTTAAAGTGGTCTGATTTTCTTTTAAATATTAGCTCTGGATTTACATTGAGCCCTCAGGATTCCATCCTCCTTGGGATTACCCATACGTATTACCAAGTTCTTCATAACTTCACTATATATATATATATATATATATATATATATATATATATATATATATATATATATATATATATATATATATATATATACATATATCTATATATATATACATATATCTATATATATATATATATATATATATATATATATATATATACATGTGTGTGTGTGTGTATGAACGTAATATGTATATCGGAAATGAGATAGTGAAAAATGATAAAGAAGTATATACGAGAAAAGATAGATAATTGTGCGGAAAATCAAAAGCTGGAAGAAAAAAAATAAGAGATACAGCAGATGTCTTACAGAAATGAATAAAATAGTAATAAAAAAGCTGAAGAACTCAAGTTTCAGATGGGAGTGAAAAGTGAATGATAGAGAGGGAGGGAGAGAGAGAGAGAGAGTGTGTGTTGGGTGACTGAGAATAAAATATTAATTAAATTGCGTAACAGAGTGAGAGGGGCAAATATAGAAGAAAATGTAAAATAATTGAGAGAAAAAACGTAAAGTTGATAGAAGCACGAACTGTAAGATTAAATGCAGTTCCATTGGGGATAAGCATTAGAGACAGTTGATGGAATTCACACAATAAATACAATAATGAAATGGCAAAAATAGACTGTTTTTCATTCTCTCTGTCTCTCTAACACACGCTCTCTCTCACTCACTCTCTCTCACACACACTCTTTCTCTCTCTCTCTCTCTCTCTCTCAATTTGTGTGTATGTGTGTGTCTGTGAATGTGTACGTGTCTGAGGATAAATTTAATACAAAAAAGGGCGGGTGGCTGATATTTAAAAATAAAATTATGATCATGTATGTAATAGAAGAAAAAACATGGAAATATCAGTAGAATTAGCTCCAAGCAAAATGAGAATGACAACACACACACACACACACACACACCGGGAGTAAGAACAAAATTGTCTAAATCGTATATCTGTAAAACTGCTCAATTGATAGTTTAAGATTTGAACCGAGGCATCTTAGAAATGATTTTAGATATCTTATGTGAAATCTCCTAGGTTTTTATATCTCTATTGGACTCTATTTTGAGCAGTATACACGTATAATTGCAATCCAAGCTTAACAGAAAAATCGTGATGAAATCGATTATAAATGAAAATGATATGTTCATCATTAATTAATCATAGCTAAGGATTGGAAGCTTATAAAATATTCATATATACTTCATATATATATATATATATATATATATATATATATATATATATATATATATATATATATATATAATGTTTTTTGTTTTAAATATGATTCCTTCGCTACATAAGAGTTCTCATGTTTCAAAAACGAGAGCCGAAACCATCCAAATAATTATTAAAATCAACTTGAGTTAAGATGTTTAGTCACGTTTCATCTTCAAGCGAAATTTTAGGAACATTTTTAAACAAAATACTAAGGAACTCCGGATTGTGCACACAACGTGTTCTTTTCTCTTTTCTGCATACCTGCGCACTATATATATATATATATATATATATATATATATATATATATATATATATATATATATATATATATTAGAGGATGATTTTCCACCTTAGTCAAGATGATCTTCGCCATCTAACCTTTTAAGCATCTGTCCTGAAGTAACAAGTTTCCTCACAGGTTTTCCAGTTTTTCTCACTGCTCTTAGGCCTGTCATAGGTGAAAATCCTCTCTCACGAGTCGAACGTCTTATGAATTGAGTTAGATCTTTTCTAATTGTCTCTTTTGCAGTAAGTTGAAATGAGGCGCTCTCTTCCTGTCATGACATCCTGATCCGGCTTTCGTCTCTATTGTTCCCTTTTTAAAAAAGTTTTTTCGGCGTTGTCTTGATGGTTCTTGAATGGTCTTTGAAGATATAATTCAGATTATGAACGTTGGTAACATTGCTGAATGTCTGAATGATATATTTCCTCTCAGCATTGCTCATTTGGGAAGAGAGTGGATCTGACATCGAACGATTTTAATCTTTCTAGTTTTATAATTGAAATGCTTTTTCAGTGATTCTCAAGACAAGTGGTATCAAGATGACTAAACGTCGTATTTGAAATCCTGTTAAAGAAATTCACTTAGTTTAGGTGTTTTTTTAGATATTAAATATTAAGATATTTAAATTAAAAGATATTATGGAATGTACAATCATACGAAAATGTTGCTGTTACACTCAGTACACAAACAACCACACACACAGAGAGAGACACACATACAGTCGCTCGTCCGACGGGGCTCATACAGACATAAACATATGTGGACAGTATGGGACTTGACGTATGTGTGTATATGTGTGCAGTTGTCTATATACATACGCATTTGTATGTTGAGATTCAAAGATCTGATGTGTAGCGAAAAATTCTCGTAAATGTCTCGTGAATGTATACATGTCAGCAATCAGATCATTTTTCTATTCTTTCATTGAATAGTATTTCCTCAAATGATGTATATACGTGTTGGGGGTCTGTTTAAAATTATGATAGGTAAAGATTGCTATTATTTTAAATTTTTCACGGGTGATTTGTTATTATTTTAAAGCTGGCTGTTTCCTTGTTTTTGATGGTTACGTTACTGGTAGAAATTGCAGTTTGTAATCATTATTGGTTTTTATATGGTGGTATTAATTATGTTGTAGTAAAGAGGGAGTAGTTTACGTTTATAATTATAGCGGATTTATATGATAATAGTAGATGTGATGCGGTAGCAATGTTGTAGGGGCGTTGGTGGCAATGATATTGAGCGTTTTTTAATAAGTACCGCGCATATACTATATAAATAATAATAATAATAATAATAATAATAATAATAATAAAAATCTGCAACTTCTACGGGAAGGAAACTTAAAGAAACTGGTACCAACACCACCCAGACCCAGTTACGGAGATAGGACCTGTTACAATTCTATGGGACTACACAATTCACACTGACAGAACAATCAAGGCCAACCGACCAGATATTGTTATTAAAGACCACAAACAAAAACGGTGCCTCCTTATTGATATGGCAGTCGCTGCTGACTGCAATGTATCTTTGAAGATATTCAAAAAGCTGTCAAAATACAAGGACCTTGAAATAGAGGTCTCGAAAATGTGGCATATGGGAACATCAACAATCCCTGTTGTAGTTGGAGCCCTAGGACTGGTTGGAAAAGATTGCAGTAGACTAATTGCAGGGATTCCTGGAAGCCCATGCCTCAAGGAGATACAAAAAATTGTTCTGACAAGTACAGCCCACACTTTACGAAGGGCTCTATCTATGTAATTTTTTTTTTTTTTTTTTTTTTTTTTTGTCAGTGAAAAGTGTCATGATGCCATTTCTAACCTTAGGTCCCTGGGTGGGACCCAGAAAGAAATGTGTAAACGCCAGAAAGCAAAGAAAATAAAAATAATAATAATAATATATATATATATATATATATATATATATATATATATATATATATATATATATATATATATATATATGTATGTACATTTCCAATATGATAGAATCCAGGTAGAGCTCAATGTCAAGGACAGAGCAGGAATATAATATAAAATCTCAAACACTAATATTCCATGAATATAATTTATTACATTGGAATCGTAATTACGATCCAATTCATCAAGCCTACAAATATAAATGTAATAAATTATAACCATGGAATATTAGTGTTTGATCCTTTTACATATATATATATATATATATATATATATATATATATATATATATGTATATATATATACATTCACACACACACACATATATATATACACACATACACACACACACACACACATATATATATATATATATATATATATATATATATATATAAAGAGACAGAGTGAAATTAAAAATAAACTGGGAGAAAGTAAAAGTAATTTGATGCGAAAAGGTCCTGAAGAAAGAAACAGAGTAGGAATAGCGATCGGGCAGAAAGGGAAATAAATTGAAGAGAAAAACTGAAAATCTAATCCCGAAACAAAAGGAAAATATCGAATTTGGCACAAAACAAGTCAGTAATTACAACCGCCGTAAAGAAGACAAATACATTGTCAAAATAATAGACACTAAAAAGCAAAATGAAGTATCTTATAAAACAAGGAAAGATTGAAGTACCCAGGAGAAGAAAAAAAAAACAAAAAAACTCACAGATGTAAAAAAAAATAAAATAAAAAACAACCTGTAGAAATAAACAAGTGAAATCGAAGGCCAATTGGAATGAAGGGGGGTGTTACATTTGTAAAGGAGGCAACAATCGCAATGTTACTAAGAACACTTCAAATGGATCAAAAAACACTGGCTGTAAGATAACGGAGCATGGTAGAATTGCCAAGAAAGTCGACTTTACAAATATGATTCAGTTTCCGTTCTATTCTTTATTTTCTCTCATCCCTTTTGGCTAATGCCCACATCAGGTTGAAACATCAGTACCTGGATTGGTGAGCGCTTAAGAAAAACAGTTTCTGTAAGCTTTGATGTACGGCTGTACGGCTGGTGTAATGGATAATAGCTCGGAATTGTTAACCGGAGAGCTGAGTTCAAATTAACGTTAGGTGCGTTTAATAAACATACGCGCAAATTCACTTGGGGAAGTTATTATTCCACATCTTTTTCCACAGCTATGGGTTTATTAATTAGATTTGTAAAAGTAAATCATACTTGTCTCCAAAACAAATTCGAAGAATCTAAAAATATTTTCTGGCATTAAATAATCTGTGATAAGCTGTAGAAAACGAATCAATAGATCGTCCTTCTTGGAAAAACAGACAGAATAAAGCGAAAGATATATATCAATAGAACATTTTGGATTAACTCATATATACAGGATGCGAGGGGTAAATCGTCACCATCTTATATTTTTAGTTTCGCGCATGCGCGTTGTTTGTTTTTGATTTTGTCTACTACACAGTATAATCGAGCCGTAAGGCAATTCACACCGCCATAAATTTAAAAACGGCGGCATGCTGTAATGCTCCAATACGAACATTTCATTTTGTTTGGTTTTCAATCTCAGGAGAGTGCAGATGATTCGAAAAGTGTTGGATAAGTCTAATCGTAATTACGAAGCTACGGCATCTCGGAAAAATAACTCTGAATTTATTGCTTATGGTCTCAGACTCAACACGGCTTGAGAAGATATTTCTACCCTGGGTCAAAATAGTGGCTTTTGGAAGACCCTATGTCAGGTAACAGGATTCTGCACCATGCCACACAATATTGTGAACCCAGTTATGGCTGCCAGATTATTGCTGCCTCTATATCCACCTTTACCTTTGGCTACCTAATTCCCCAGACTGCAACAACTTTGATTATTATGTGGAGGGAACAGCTGAATAAGTGAACAGCAAAACTCCTTGTAACACCGTAGATGAACTGAAGGTAAGTATTATGTCAGCATTCACCAACATAAACAAGGAGAATGTCCAGAAGAGTTTCAGGAGATTCCGAAGTCGTCTGGATCCGTGGTTGAAGTCAATGTCTATTTTATTGAATAAATTTACTGTTTAATATTTCAAGATAAGTTAATGTAATTTTGGTAAATATATCTCTTAAAATGAGATATCAGTGTTATATTCATTTTCGCGTAATTTAGACGACCATCTATCCATTGCGTACTCCATATTTATTTAGACATGATTATATTCTTACAACTTCTTTTTTTTAAGTCAGTGGTGTACAAAAGTCAAGATTCTTATGATGCGTTAGATTTAAAAATAAATATTTCCTCTTCCATTTCCTCTTGGCAAGAATATTTTCTCACAGGTCGAAAGAACATTAATAAAACATTTATAAAAATGTACAGAAGTTAACTGATAATAATAATAATAATAATAATAATAATAATAATAATATATATATATATATATATATATATATATATATATATATATATATATATATATATATATTTATATATTTCTTCTGAAAAATATAAAATCCAGTGTTAGCATTAAAACATTATTTTATTGAATATATTAAATAATTTAAATAGGAGAACGAACGACAGTCTAGTATAATTAAGGGAAAGTATTTGCTTTGAGGAATGAATCAACTGAGTTTATTTTTCACCACGTTCATTACATATCTACATAGCAAGCGAAATATTTATGATATATCAATTTCAAACTGCTTGTCTGGATGTTTCCTCGCTTTCTCACTCATTATCACTCTATGATTCTTATTTAGATGTTTAAACCGCTTCTGAATAGAGGGTAGAGTAGATAATGACGGATGTCATAGTATTGTCATAGAATTTGTTCATTAACAACCCCATAACAGGCAATTCGAATCGTATGCGGAACAGGTAGGATTGAATACATGAGCAAGTTCATATTGGATCAAAACTGAGCTCATATCGAGTTGCGCAAGTCATGCATGAATACAAAAATCATTCGGGTATCTTCTATTATCATGACGTGGGAAAAGTAATCACCTAATACATTATGTCCTTTTTTTTTGCCTTCCTTACGTAGTAAATGTATAGACATCAGCTTAATCATAATAATATAGGCACAACTAAATATATGCGTGTGTACAGCATTCTGATCTTAGTTCTATTAACAACAATTCTTAGAAATAAATAGCCATGTACATAATATGAGACAGATGTTAGTATATAACACAACAATACTCACACATACATACAGTAAAAAGAACCATCAGATATTGGAGTCCATCGATATGAAAACAAACTAGCCCACACTCAAAAATATTACATTTCAATCTACTCAAAATATATAAGATAGCATTTCGACATATGGTTCGGTTGTTAATATTTCGGTCTCACATGTGTTATGAAGTTGTTGAAACGCATCATGAATATACAACCTGCGTCTGATATTCCGCGACCGTTGTCCTCACATAGAAATTTTCTATAACAACAGAATATCATTTTTGATGGTTAATATCTTTGACTAAATGTCTGCATACCTACTCTGAATAATATACATGTGAGCCGAAAGCTTAGATTAAGGAACGGGCTTAATAAATAATGTCCAAATGTGCGATAATTTTTCTCTTTATTTTTACCCGAATTTAAAGCAAATATACGGAGTTTAGAACGGCTCAGGATCAAACATAACAGAGATTCATTGTCTTTTATATTTAACAACATATGATTATATATATATATATATATATATATATATATATATATATATATATATATATATATATATATATATATATATATATATAAAATGTAAGACGAAAGCTTAGACGGGATTAACAATGGAAACATCTATTAACATAATGATTTTATTCGTGTTTCAGTGATAATGCTAAAAAGCTTCTTTGAAAATATGAAAGAAATTTACTTTAGATAAATCGACAAAACTTGTCTAAATTATTAAACGTTAAATACATATATATATATATATATATATATATATATATATATATATATATATATATATATATATATATATATATATATATATATATAATGTAAGACGAAAGCTTAGATAGGATTAACAATGGAAACATGTATTAACATAATGATTTTATTCGTGTTTCAGTGATAATGCTAAAAAGCTTCTTTGTCAATATGAAAGAAATTTACTTAAGATAAATCGACAAAACTTGTCTAAATTATTAAACGTTAAATACATTAATATATATATATATATATATATATATATATATATATATATATATATATATATATATATATATATAATGTAAGACGAAAGCTTAGATAGGATTAACAATGGAAACATGTATTAACATAATGATTTTATTCGTGTTTCAGTGATAATGCTAAAAAGCTTCTTTGACAATATGAAAGAAATTTACTTAAGATAAATCGACAAAACTTGTCTAAATTATTAAACGTTAAATACATTAATATATATATATATATATATATATATATATATATATATATATATATATATATATATAATGTAAGACGAAAGCTTAGATAGGATTAACAATGGAAACATGTATTAACATAATGATTTTATTCGTGTTTCAGTGATAATGCTAAAAAGCTTCTTTGACAATATGAAAGAAATTTACTTAAGATAAATCGACAAAACTTGTCTAAATTATTAAACGTTAAATACATTAATATATATATATATATATATATATATATATATATAATATATATATATATATATATATATATATATATATATATATATATATAATATATATATATATATATATATATATATATATATATATATATATATATATATATATATATAATGTAAGACGAAAGCTTAGACGGGATTAACAATGGAAACATGTATTAACATAATGATTTTATTCGTGTTTCAGTGATAATGCTAAAAAGCTTCTTTGACAATATGAAAGAAATTTACTTAAGATAAATCGACAAAACTTGTCTATATTATTTAACGTTAAATACATTAATATATATGTATATATATATATATATATATATATATATATATACATACACATACAGATACATATATACATATACATACGCATGTATATATATATATATATATATATATATATATATATATATATATAGATAGATAGATAGATAGATAGATAGATAGATAGATAGATATACACAAACACTTTTTTTATTAATATGTCTCGACGGTTCAGGTCGATAAGCTTAATACGCACTGCTTAAAGCAAAAATAAAAACGAGGCGTCTATTTTAAATACTAGTTTCCACTTTATTAAGGTGTGAAGTATAAAATGTCAGATTAAAAATTAAACTATTATTATTTTAGAAATTGCCTTTTAAATTAGTCTGACTGAAGTAGTGTTCATTCCTTCAAATGAAAAAAAAAATGAAATTTGCCTGGCGTATTACGATAACGCAGATGATCGTTAAAACGCCCCGTCTGAAATAAGGTTTTATCATTGTGAAGTGGAGACCTATGTTTGCTAACTGTTAGAGAACAAATTTTTCTTTTTTCAAGATTCATTGAAGGCGATATGCGCCTATTTTATAACAAAAATAAATAAATATGACTTCTACTTTTTCCAAATACGGTATTCAACTATCAGAAAATTTGAAGTGTAATACACACACATACTTACATACATACATAAATACACACACACACACTCACACACATACACGCACGCCTTATATATTAGGTTGGTGCAAAAATAATGACGGTTTTTGACGTTGTTTTTAACGTCAAAAACCGTCATTATTTTTGCACCAAACTAATATATATATATATATATATATATATATATATATATATATATATATATATATATATATATATATATATTTAAAGGTATGTTTGGTGGTACAAAATTTTATCACTGCCATGAAAAGACAAAAATTAGTTTTATTATTACGACTCATGATAATAAAAAGTATAAATGAAAAACGGTCTAGGTAACCGGTCTCTTACCTCGCTCAACAGAGCTAAATCCAGGTAAATAGATTAAATTGTATAATTAAAAAAAAGAACAATCGCCAATGCTTATCGGTGGTTAAAAAATTAAATTACAATTAGTTAATGTGAAAAAGAACAAAATACACAAATTTAACAGAGAATTTCATTTACTGTTAACATGAATTAAAACAATGTTAAATCTTTCTCACTGTTTTGTTCAAACGCAAGATAAAATAATTTATTACTCATCAATTATTAAAAGAAATATAGAAGTTTTTGAATATTTTAAGCACTTCAGGCATAACAGTCTCTGAAAAGCAAACATTGCATTTAGGCATGGTTTTATTGCCAATACACGACAGGTGCACCAAATGAAGGCAGCAGTCAAATATTATTCAATTATGCCTAAACAACTCATAAACGCATTTTCCGGATGATCTCAAGGCTCCATAAGCATATTGCACAACTTTCCAACTATCTGGATCAAAATAACTGCGGATCTTCTGGATTTAACTATTTTCATCCTGAGATTTTGTTGCTATTGAAAATATATATATATATATATATATATATATATATATATATATATATATATATATATATATATATATATATATATTACTTTCTCTGAGAACTATATATAGGATACTTAGTTTAAAAACGATATTTTCGCATTTTGCAAACAGTGTTCTTTTAATATGCGTTGTGAACTAAAAAGGAAAGACAAATTATCCTGATCATTTTGGAAACGGTAGCAGCAGATGAAAATCCTTTGAATTTAGTATGATCGGAGCAGTACACATCGCTAGTGGTATGTCACTTTCAATAAATAACCATTTGATTGGTCCTTAAACCGCACTTCTGTAGAAAAGAATAGTTTACAACTGATGGTTTTCACTCATTTTCTCTGACTCAGTCAGCACCGACATTAGCTGAAATATCATGTTGACCAAACAAAATTTCTGTGTGAGTATATTGAAAAGATTTTCGTTCTACCAGGAATGGATTCTAAAGAAAATTCCGATATTAACTGATTTGAAAAGCATTTTGGAAATCGATTGTGCCGGGAACGTTTCAGAATCTCATCTCGAAAATGCGGTAATTGAAAATGCCGGAAATCGTTATCATTTGAATTTTCAACGTGAAACACAAGCGAGTTTGTCATCAGTTGCATCTCACATTTTAATTTTTCTTTGGAGGATCAAATCTGAAATTTATTTAGGGTTTCTTTCAGATAATCAGAATGATCGAATTATTATTATTATTATTATTATTATTATTAATAATAATAATAATAATAATAATAATAATAATAATAATAATAATAAGGTAACGTCATAGGTGCAGTGGAATATATGCAAGAAGGACAAAATCGAAACCACTGAGTGATTGTCTTGGCACCAACCAGTAACAGTTATCTAAAATAACGATGTAACTATCCTCTGGGATATGCCAATTCAAACTGACATGGAAATAAAATTCAGCAGACCTGATATTAGCATTAAATAGAAGCAATTCAGTAATTGTATTATTGACATAGCAGTTCCATTCTAAGAGACGCATCTCCATGAACATTATAGAGAAATTATCCAAATACAAGGACCTGGAGATCGAGATTAACATGATGTGGGGAATGAACACTGAGACTTTACCAAGAGTAGTCAGAATTCTTGGACTTGTGAGAAAATGAATGGACAATTTTATACATAATCCCATATAGCAAAAAAAGTGCTATCAAATAAATGACATTTCTGCTATAGGAACTAATGACCTTAGTGTGGATCCAGTTCTACAAGATACAAAGCAAGAAACATAATAATAACAAATAATAATAATAATAATAATAATAATTATTATTATTATTATTATTATTATTATTATTAAATTAATTAATAATAAAGTTCGATGTAAAGGAAAACTTAAAGAAATTGGTATAAACCCCAAATTGACCCGGTTAAGGAGATAGGAATGTAACAGTTTTATGAGAAAAATGACTGAAGTCGAGATGACTGGTCAGTATCAATTACATTAGAGTTCATTCTTTGAATTTTTTCAAGAATCTGTAGATGTACAGTAGGAGAACAAAACCAGATATGGAAAAAGTATATAAAAAGCACCGACGAAAGTACAATTTCTAAATCGGCAAGATGGGTTCTAACAATAGAAATTTTCTACTTAGTCACAGTAACCCAACATTCCTTACAGCATTTACAGCTATCGTTTCGATATAGTGGTGTCAGTGGTAGACGGCAGGCAAAGTACGATTAATGTATTGCTCTCTTCGAGTCTAGCATCAGCCGTGCTGATGACACGCAGCAACGTTTATCTTTTTTGGTGGTTAAAATTTACAATCTATTTCTTTTTCCATATAAGAACTGATTGAATATCCTTTTCAAGAATAGCAACATGTTTTACTTTGTCAGATCTGTCGGAGTTGCTAGTCAGACAAGAGTAAATGGTAGCTAAATCGGCATTCATATATAGTTGTAGACTGATGACAACGGTAAGATAATTGATGAAGAGCAGAATCATCTTAGGAACCAGGATAAAACATTGGGGAAAACTCCGGCTTTCGTATGAAAGGCTTTGGAAGGGAGACCATTCAACACGACTTTCATTTCATGATTTGATAGGAACGATTGGCTTTAGCCATATATTCGTTCTGTGACAACGGAGCCCCGGAGCCTGAGTAGAATGCTAACATTCCAAACTCTCTCGAACGCCTTCAAGATATCGAGTGCGCAAAACCGAGCTTCGATGTTCTTATCTAGAGCTTGATATACACATCGGCGGCAAAGATAACGAAATGAAATGCATATTTTATGTCCTAAAGGAATTCTTGAAATGTAGGATGATTAACAACTTCAGAATAGATTAGAGTTTAATAGAACGATATTTTGAGGGTTCAGAGTGTTATCCAGATTTCTTAATAATTGCGGATTGCTAACACGCTTGTAAGCAGGTTGCAGCGAGGTAATTGTTGTAAAGTTTGTAGAGAAGAAGAGCCAGCTCAGGAAAGCATTTCTTTAGGACGTCGACAGGGCTCGCATCTCATCCGCTTTACTTGTGGTAGTTCAGTTTGGAAAGGATACTGAAACCATTTATGGGTATATGCGCATATCACTCAGTAGAATCTCTGTTCGAGAGGGAAACACTCAGAAGTTCGGAGTGGCGTTGGAAGAAAACTTCCGTGTAAAGCACACAATCTTATCTGCACCAGGTGTCAGAACCTTAGTTTGATTGAAGAGTGGAGGGACCGAGCTATTGCTGCTGTTCAATGCACTCTTGCAGAACTGCAAGTAATCTCTAAAGCAAAATTTGTGAGAGGATATACGTTGCTTCATTCCATCAGTAAACAATAACCTCGCTTCTCTGTATGCATTGTTGGACTGGTTACCGTCAGTGGCAAAGAGACGTTTATTAAAACATGACCTGTGGTTCTGTTACAGCAGGAAGCACTGTGGGGATATTTATTTATTTTGGTGCTGGGATGAAATGTTCGATACCAGCTTTCACAATGGAGGAGAACTACTACTACTACTACTACTACTACTACTACTACTAGTAGTAGTAGTAGTAGTAATAGTAGTAGTAGAATAATAATAATAAAAACAGCACAAACATAATATGAACCAGTGACGCCATTTAAAACACGTTGTCCAGTAAATTACTGGATTTTAATGCATTTACTTGCAAACAGGTTTTCAAAAACCTTAGTGCAAAATATGGAAAAAAAAATAGAAAAATAAGAGATAATAGATAAACATTCAAAAGGCGTAACTTCTAACTTCAAATCTTCGCAGACACACTGCCTCTTAATATCAGACACACACACACACACACACACACACACACACACACACACACACATATATATATATATATATATATATATATATATATATATATATATATATATATATACATATATACAAGTTCATAAGAGGCAGACAAGAAAATGATACAAACTATAAGAGAGTGGCAACCGTCTATGATAATTAAGATGAAATAGAACTTGTTCACTTTAAATAGAAACCAAGGAAAGGAGTAGGAAGTTAATCCAATGTATAGCTAATTGTAACGTAGATTTTGTAGTTGATAATTAAAAGACTTCTTTAAGAAAACACTGAATACAACGTAAGTATTTAAACAAATGTGTGACATCCATCTAATGTTTTAATATTGTCGACTAAATAGCAATATATAGTTATATTAAATCTAAATAAACAAAATAAAGTAATAATTCATAGAAGATTCACCGCAATTTATTTACTAATTATGACCATATGAAATAGCACTACCAAGTTCAAAGTTTAAACATTGTAAGGTAAAAGTTAAAATATAAAGGTTAAACCAACAATTTACTGTTACTTCTTGATTTAATAGATAATTTTTATTAGCAAATATAATAATTTTCAAATTGACTTGTAGGCATACGTTGCAAGGTTATTTTAAGGATTTAAAAGATCTAACTTTTTTAAAACTTTCCAATTTACCATTGGAGTTCTATTAACCTCTTTTACATCAAATGTATTGGGTTGGTGCAAAAATAATGTCGTTTTCCAACATATGTTACTATGTGAGAAAACGACATTATTTTTGAACCAACATAATATATTGGATGGGTCATGAATGACCTAATGCAATTTGTTGAAAGCCGCTGAAACATTCTACAAAGAATTTCAGTCACCAGCTTCCAGTTTCGTGTGCTGCAATTGAAATAAAAAGCCATTTCCTGGAGAATGAAACCAGAAAATCGAACTACAGCACGAGAACTTGTGCCAATACGTTGAATTGTCGACTTAAAAACGTCTGAATGGAACTGCGATAGAAAACCGTTCTTCACGCAACATGTTCTCCAGACATGGCATCATTGGCGTATGAATGGCTTCAATCAATGCAGCATTCCTTAATTGGTTAATTTTTTTTCTGACGCCTTCGATGTTGAAAATTAAATTTACACTTGTTGTGCATCAAAGAACATGTGAATTCATACATACAGTGACAGAAAAGATACAATTCTATAACGTTTCCTACTTTCATATTAAGTCATGGGTAATAGCCGATGATCAATAAATTATACGTTTATTAATTACTTATATTATTCTGAATTTGTGACATGATTAATTACCAGTATTTACATTATTTACATTTTTACGAAAGTCGTAATTTTTTTTAAAATTTATTTGAAGAACACCGGATACTTCGTGGAATCGATACGATGTGCTTTCATCTATAACAATGAAATTGAAAGCCTGAATGTTGTAAGCAAGTTTTACAGACTTCCTTCGGATGCGGCACATATCAATTGTTCGAAAAGACCTCATTGCTCGTATCCTAATAGATGACGGGATGGAAATTTTGACATTCTCTGTAGCGACAATATTGTTCCGAATGGAGTCTGACATATACTAACAGGACATTTACCTACTGTTTGATGTCAAATATATGATATGTGTGTCACCAGTAACGGCGTAGATATACATGCAATACTTAAAGGGAATGACATTAGAATCGACAGCGCTAAAGTCAAGAGTATTCCTGCGATACATTTATATTCTGTACTCGCCGGGAATCTGTACAAAAACTACTGGACATTTTGAACTCAGTGAGTTCACAATGGATAATAGAAAAAATCATTATACATATACAATATGTATATAATATTAATGACAATATGTTTAAGACTTTCGTATAGCAGAGGCCAATCTTTACTGAGCAAAACTATAGCTTCAATTCTGACAACCCATACAACATAAAGATCGGAGCTCTATGCATACGACACTGTGCAATTTAATTTAATTTTCTACGTTTGGGCGCCTTGACATGCTGTAATAGTTAGCAAGCGTGTCTCTCTAGAAAAATTATGACTAAGTACTGAGTTCGATCCACAGTGGGACCTCCTTGCTTTCGACCTTGTCCACACATCTAAACTACGCTTAGAATAATGACCATTTAATTTTTCTCCCTGCCCTTTCAGCAGATGAGCGATTGCTACAAATTGACATTCTTCATGGTTCTTTGCAATGTTTGTATTCTAAATATCACAACTCCTTACTTTTCATGCGTAGGTTATGGAGAGTCCTCAAATGAAATTAGAAAATAACCGGACGAAGCTAGCTGAAATCTGGATACCTATCAGCATAGATACTTTCCTTGTTCACTAAAACGAAGTTGGTATATTTCTTGGAATTATTATTTAAGAAAAATAAGGACGGTATGTGATTGTCATTTGAGTTTTGTGAGTTTTGAAATAAAACGTTACTGTTTGTTAACATCAATATTATACATAGAGACACAGTTTCTCATGAGCAACCAATATATATATATATATATTTATTAAAGACATTTTTATGTTTAACGTTCTTTTTATAGATACAAATATTTAAGTAAATGCTCTGTTTATAATAAACAGTATTAAATAACATTTACCGGCCTGAATGTCCGAGAAATTTTCATAGAAAATATTCGTCCTTGAACAGGATTCGAACCTGCATCCTATACGGAACCGTCATTTACACTGACGTGCCTTGACCTTGCCTACCGAAAGATCCTTGTATTAGGTTAGTGTGTGGAATAAATAAATGTAAAGTACATAGACACACGAACTCTCCTGTGGGTACCTTCAGCGAGCCTAATGCTCGTTTTACTAATATTCATCTCGATTTAGTTCGGCCTCTACCGACTTGCCAAGGTTATCCTTACCTTTTAACTATAGTCGATCGTTTTTCTCGATGGCCTACTGCCATCCCTATTAAAGATACCACTGTGGTAACCGTCGCAAAAACTATTCTACGCGATTGGATTTCGATTTTTGGGACTCCCAAAGTAGTTACTACCGACAGAGGAGCACATTTCCAGTCATGTCTGTTTAAGGAATTCACTGAACTTCTTGGAGCTAAGCATATACGTACCACGGCATACCACCCATGTGCCAACGGTTTGGTGGAACGTTTCCACCGTACCCTCAAGGTTTCGCTGTCAACGAAGCATAACAGTAATTGGGTCGATGAACTACGCCTTATTCTTCTTTCACTGAGAAACACTGTCAAGGACGATTTAAAATGCTCACCAGCAGAACTCGTTTTTGGTACGTCATTGTCATTACCAGGACAATATTTTTCGCCCGTTGTGGACACATCTCCAGTTTCTTCTTCCTTTGTCCAGGACTTGCGCGTTAAAATGGCCGATTTGAGTTATACCCCACCACGGCACTGCCCGGGTGTTGTTTATGTGCCACATAAACTCCAAGACTGCGATTTTGTCTTTGTTCGCAACGATGCTGTTAAGCGGCCTATTACACCAGCTTACATGGGCCCGTACCGCGTTCTCAAACGCGAGGATAAGTTTTTCCAAATCCAGAAAGGTGTACACACAGACAACGTGTCGATCGATCGGTTAAGGAGATCCCTGATAAGCCTACTTCTCCAGTTCCTTCTCTTCCCAAATTTACGCGTTCCGGTCGGAAGGTTACATTCCCTAAGCGGTTCGAGACGTTCCATTATTTTTATTTAAATGTCTGCTGACATTTAATCCAGGGAGAGGGCTATGTGGAATACCAGTATTTCCACTTGTCATTTTTTGCGACGCGCGCGCGAGTCTTCATCCCTTCACCTCACTGACGGCCATTCATAGTAGTAAACGCCGTTATTTGAGCTAGCTGCTACTGATGATTTGTTGCCGACTTCATTGTGGCTAGTTGCTACTGCTGCTTGCAATGATAATTTGAATTTTTCCCGCGCGTTTTTCTCTAACGTCAGGAACAAACTGTTTTTTTGAAGTTAGTTGCGGCCAGGTCACTGAACGGATAAGTAACTCATTTATTCCTCGTCTGTTTACCCATATTTCAGACAGGGATATCTTAACAGCAAATTATGCTTAGACTTTTCGGCTCGTCGTGCGTAATCTCATCAAGTCGATGCAACTTTCAGCAATTATTTTCCTCGACCTGATACCAACATCTTATTTGAACCTTCCTCTGTTTTTCTATCAGAAAAAAAAACTTGAAGCTTGCAGTACGTTCGTCACAACACCTTTTTCGACGACTATTTCATCGACCTAAGGCTAACATCTTGTTTGAACTTTCCTCTGTTTTCTATCAGAGAAACTTAGCACTTACTACACTGTCATCACAACACCTTTTCCGATGACTAATTTCTTGTCCGGAGGCGAACATTTTGTTCGAGCCTCCCTTCGTACATAACCAGGGAACTTGAAACATGCAACCACGAAGAGTGAGAACTTCTCATATTTCTTTGAACTCTAACCATTATGAACCAGTACCTTAAAAATATCACATTACACACACATTACGACAATTCGCAGTGAGTATTTTTGTTCCTTGTTGCATTCACGTTCATTATGATTCAAGCAGGCATCCTTCCACATCTTTCCTACTGGTGAACTTTTCCCGCCTTAGCCATCTTGAATTTCATTTTGGCGCGGAACATTGATGAATTATTTGTCACTGCCTTATCGTTCCTTTTGCAAGTTTCAGTAATCTTACCTATTGTCTCCACTCACGAGACTAAATACTTATTAAACATAAATAATAAATTTTATATTTGTGTGTTTTATCAGACTTGCTTCAGTCATTCCTCTTGTCTACCCTTTATCTCATTTTTGTGCACGTGATAAGCGACCTTATTCCTCTTTCCTCACCTAGGAAATTGGGATATTTTGAAAGAAAAGATCATGCTATATATGTTTGTATATTTTTTTTCTTTTTACTTTGTTTGTGGGTCCGGTAGTTGTGTGTAGTGTCTGGCACAAGGCCATCTTTTCGCAGGCCGGGACTGCATCGTTACAGGACCTACAACAAGTGCAAAAATAATGACGTAATAACGTCGTTTTGTGACGTTAAAAGTACGTCAAAAAACGACATTATTACGTCATTATTTTTGCACCAACCTAATACTTACACGTCGTATGAGGGTCAAGAAGCTCAGTTCCTACCAGTTATGATTTGATTATATTGGTGAACGCTTTGTGCAGAACCCAGCACTCTTTTCGATGTGTCTAATACATTACGAGCCAAAAAGTCTGGAAACGACCCTCCGCTGTTTCCCTTCTCCTAGACCAGTTGACATCCGAGACTTTATTACTGTTTACTCATAGCTGGAGGGAGAACAAGAGGATTAAAACCTTTGCCAATGGCATTAGCACTCGGCTCACTGATTCTTCAAGCCGAGCCGCTATCCACCTCTCCATCGCGTCTCCTGCGTGCGTGTGTATGGGTGTATTTGGGAGTTGCGCACTACTGGATTCGGCCAGCAGAAAGTGGCAGTAGCATCTAATTCAAATAGTGTTTCGAACTGTGTCTCTTTCTGAGTCAAGACGCTAGCAATTGATTTGCTTTGTCTGTTAATGTTGTTATGTTTCTCTTCTTTCTTTCCCTGTTTTTTTTCCATGGGATGTTGCTGTTTTTGTATTTGTTTTTTTTTTTTTATTATTATTACTTTTTCTTTCGTCAGCTGGCAGAAATCTTTTTTCGGCTTCCATAAGCCATTATCAAAGATGTCATTTACAACATATTAAGCAATATACGGACAAGACAGTGATGATAGTCTGTCATTGTTTACATACATGATTTCTAAGCAACGATAAATACGTGCATATAAGACGCGAGATTGAATTGGAGAAGTATGAAGTATGGGAAGCCATTCGTAAAAATCAATGGCTTCTGTTATCAATTATATACATTTAAGGATATTTGTAGATATTCCATAATTGATTTTGTTTAGGTTGGGTTTTGTATATATTAGGTTGGTGCAAAAATAATGTTGTTTTCTCACATAGTAACATATGTGAGAAAACGACAATATTTTTGCACCAACCTAATATATATATATATATATATATATATATATATATATATATATATATATAAAGAATTGTAGGTCGTATTTCATAATGACGCTGTACAGTCCCCTATCACGTTTGGTTCTTAGCAGCTTTTCTACCTTTGTGGAAACACCCACAACCTCTTCCGCCATCCATTTACACAAGCTCATCAGGTCAGTTACATGGCTTGCTACCTTTTCCTATGTCTCTTGTCCTCAATAAACCCATAATGGTGACGTTCTGCGTTATTTTTCCAAAGGTTTTCAGCTGGCTTTTCATGATTCAGATTATCTTTTGCTATTTTCTTCAAGTCTTCCTTGTCGCTTCTTGGTTTCATGTGTGGAACTTTCAGTATATTTCTGTAGAACCGGATTTCTACTGACTTTACATTTTCCTTCGTCCAAGGTAAGATTATTCAGCATTCACTGCCACAGAATTGATAACAAATATTGATCCAGCACTCTTTTCTGTAATGGAACATTTTTCCGTTTCTCAGCTGCTTGCTTATCTTTTGGAATGATTCTTACTTGAGTCTTATTTTCCATCCTCTGTTAAAATGCTTCACAGATATTTAAACTTCTGCACCTACTTGTTGTTTATAATTCAATTCGTAATTAGAATCTAGGGATTTTTCTCTTGTTAATCACATTAATTTCTGTTTTCTTGCAGATGATAATACTTATCTCGCTTTCTCATGCCCTCTGTCTAGTGGGTTCTGTAGTTTACTTTCGATCATCAAATATGTCGCCTCTTCGTATCTTATGGTGCTAAGATTACACCCAGTGATAATAAATCGTAACAGGATTACCACCTCCATTAAGATCGCAGCACAGGTTGAACAAATATTCTTGTCTTACTTCCTTTCTATTGTATGTAGCTACACAATTCATTTTCTATATGTATGCAGCTAATTTGCTCCCAGTATAAATTCTAGATTATTCTTTACAAATAAATATACCTTTCTTAGCTGATCAAATAGATATGTGAGCCACACCTTGTCAAGTGATTTTGTGTACAAAATGGATTAAATCAAAAAGTTTGTTTTCTTCTATAACGGGAAAAATTGTGTCAGCTTCGGTCAGTTATTTTTATTACAGTCGACATATTCACTTGACTTCGAATCAACAGATTATTAGTTTTTTTTTCAATCGCAGCAAAACGATTTAGCGAGAAAATATTAATAATATATTTATAACCAGTTTCAAGTGTTTCCACATAATGTTTTTAGATCAAAACTTTTACTCAGAATCGAATAACTGCCTAATATTTATCAACAAGTCATTGCAAATAGAAATGATTGCATAAACAGAATTAAATGGAATTGGAATTACTTTATTAAAAAAATAAATTTGATAAACAAAAACAGATATTATTTAAGACTCAAAATAATAATGAGTGAAGGACACATGGTACTGTGGATAAAGGCGTTGGTTAGATCCAGTGACAGGACCCAAAGAGTGTGAGTTTAATACCCGGTTAAGACAGTGTAGAACTTTCAGAGGGAAATTAACAGGAGATAACTGATAACTGACATACATCAAACATGGCACGTGGAAATAGAACAATCTACCCCAGTGAGCGAAATAAAATGTTCAGTTCGACATTCCAATCACCTGAAGAAGGCCGGAGGGTACAACGGCCGAAACGTTGTGATAAATATGGCGACAAAGATGAGGACAATAGTCCGAATAATGTAAATAATGTTCAAAATAATACATTGAAAAGAGATATCCCAACTTTCCTTCGCCATTTGATGTACTTTGAGTTCATATCTAAACTCAACACGTGATGACGCATTCTCTGAGAGGAGAGATCAATCTCGATCGTGATTCTGCGGCAGTTTCTCTGTGATTACGCCATGAAATTGAATCGTTCTTGGACAAAATTTCAAAGGGGTGAAAAGGGATCGCTTATGAGTATGTTAACCTCAAACAGAGCTGTAAACAAGATTATGAATCTGCAAAATGTTTGGTTTAAACGGTCTTGCAAACAATAGATAGTGTTGATGTTCTTTTGGTAGGATTTCCGAGTGATAATGAATAGACACACACCCACACACACCCACACACGCGCGCACACACACACACATATATATATATATATATATATATATATATATATATATATATATATATATATATATATATATATATTCAAACATTGTTATAATGGGCACTTAGTTTTTTTTAAATAGACGGTCCATTTTTATTTATTCACCATTGTGTATTACGTCCATCATCCAGCGCATTAGAGAAATGTTAGTAAAGAAAATGTGTTCGTGGAACAGGCGTCACCCTTTGGAGGAGAAATCGCCATTTAATTCAGCGTGCTTTTCGGCTGCTCATCGAAGAGAGTCACAGTTAAGCAAGGCTATACATTACCATCTTAACGAAAGGCCACTTCCTTATTCAGGTATTTTTCTCAAAAGCTCTTAACTGCCCAGTTACTTTTCCGAAACGTAGACAAATCAATTTCTAAAGAATTGACGTACTTATTTTTAATCTCACCTTTTTATTCAAACGTTATTATAATGCACCTTTATATTTGAATTATACGTAGGTATTACGTTTATCGGCATGTGCTTAAATGTTTATTTCAACATTCGACAAAATATATATTATAATCTAAAATGATAATTTAAACAGAATTTTCCATTTTAACTTAATATTTTTAAAGTCAAATAGGATTTGTTACGCTTTGATTTATGTTTTAAACCATTTTAACATCCGTTAATATTTAGTGTGAAAAGAACGCATGGGTAGATGTTCTGGAAAAATAAGGATTTCCTCTTAAAATCTTGACGAACGACTTTGTTTTATGACAAATGCAACATAGAATACATTATTCACAACCATTATTTTCAGCGATGAAATGTTTTAAGCGTGTGTTCGATTTCCTATGAATCGTTATTCATTTTTCAAAGTGTCTGTTAGGTTTTTTTTTAACATTTGAGATGGAACGACATTTCGATGCGACAGACTCTCCAGCAACTTTTTTTTTTCTTTCGGATGTGCGATCAATTATATCGGCTGTTGCAAAAAGCATTACCTCTAAGACGTGTTTATAGGAAAGCTAGTGATTTTCAATTGTGAATTCCACGACGTTCGAAAATTCTACTGAAATGTCAAATATCATAGCCATTATCATCAAAAGTATTCGCATTGTTGCTGCTGTTATTTTCATAATAATAATAATAATAATAATAATACATCATTTCCCAAGAATTATCAGAAGAATATTGCTGAGGATAAGTCATGATAAACAATTTCCAAATCCTAAATATTATAACACTGCAAAAGTTTGTGCCCGTTTAGAATATTACGACGAAAATATTACTTAATCACACAAAAAATATTAGTCAAGTAGATAGTTTCGATTGTTTTAACAACTGTCTCCGAACATTCTACAAGTTTTCTGGTGCACTTATTTTTTAGCGGCTTGGTGATTTTTAGGTACTTTCAAACTAACTATACAGATTCAAAATCGTTTTTATTTAAGTGTTTCTGCAAAGACCTGAACAAATGAAAATCTTGAAGTATGCAAAACAAAAGAATACGTTGGGTATTGGAAATTTTCCCATTTCAAATATTTGACCTTCTGCAAGGTTTGTTCTGAAACATGCAGGCTTGGGTTGTTTTGTTGGAATATGGTATATTTTCGATTTGCTAAAATCTGCCGTTTTTCTTGAATAACCGCATTGAGGTTTCTGAGCTAGTCACAATATTTCTTTGCAGCTTTTATTTCGCCTGTTGGAAGAAACTCAAAGTAAATAATCAAAGAGTAATTTAGTCAGATTTGCCAAACAAGCTTTCGTATAGAGCAAATTAAGAGAACGACCGCTATATGTACCACATATCGATCTAACACGAGAGATGTGATCCATCATAACAAAAAATCCACGAGGAACACTGGAATTCTTCTGTGAATTTCCCAGGAGAAAAATTTATCTAATTCGAAAAGAAAAACAAATCTTTTTCTCTATCTGCATCGGAAAAGTTCGGTATAAAATGCGCAAATTATAGTATATGTGAAGGATGGATTGATTAAGTGCATTGACAATGAAAGTTAATATAACCGTGTATAAATGCTGTAGAAAAAAAAAAAAACATTTTTTCATCCTTATTTTAGGAACTTATTCATATCTCAATGCATGAATGCTGAACGGAAATATATGAACATCTAATCATCAGCGTAAATTCATTCCAACTTCATATATTTTTGACTTGAGATTTACTTCATGCTTTCATTATCCATTCTGTTCTGCTAAGCTTAAATTTATTATTTTCCATTTGAATGTAGATTCATTTTCGATTTGTTGTTGAGAAACATGCGAGTGAAGGCCCAGAGTGAGAGTTCCACATCGAAACAAAGAGGCGATCTTAAATTAAAATGAGAAAGAGAGAGAGAGAAAGGGGGGAGGCGGATAGGGAGAGAGATATTCATAAAAGAAACATCCCTTGATTGTAACAAGGTGAAATCTTATCCGTTGCTATTAAATAATAACAATGAGATCTGGATAAGAACAAGGATAATTATCTTTCGATGCAACATATGAAAAAAGAAAAATATATGAAAATAATCTCTGAATATAAAGCTAGAAAAGCCCTTCACATACGCACGCACACACACACACACATATATATATATACATATATATATATATATATATATATATATATATATATATATATATATATATATATGTATATATATAGTAATTATGCAAACAACATATATTTATATTTGTTGTCAAGTTCAAGAGAAATGCGGAAACTCATATATCATAATGTTTATCAAATGGAAACATATCAAATTTCGAAAAAAGATTGATAAATACATTTTCTGCCGCATATTTATTTTTCTGTCACTTTTAAACTCATATATTCTAATACATTGTGGAAGATGGATTTAAAATAAGGAGTACAAATTAAACTACGTTTCTAATTCATGTGGAAAAAAGTACAGTGTAACCCGGATATAAGAGAGTTGTCGGGACCGGAGAAGTCTCTTATATCCGGTTTCTCTTATATCCGGGTTTGGTCTGATTTATATGCATTGACACAGACTCTAATTTGGGACCAGATAAAATCTCTCTTATATCTGGGTTTCTCTTATATCCGGTTCTCTTATATCCGGGTTACAGTGTATAATACAAAACCCATAAACTATTGACAGGCATATTTAGATACGTTTAAAATAATATATCTGTATCTATCTATCTTAAGTTTCATTAGAGACGACTAACAATGGACTGTAATTAAGATTTTATTTAAGTCTTCTTGCGTTTATATAAGTTTTTACATTTTGGGGCATAAATTTAAACCGTTTTACATACATTATTTCTAGAATACATCCATACACACACATATATACATGCACACACACACACACATACACACACACACACACACACACACACACATATATATATATATATATATATATATATATATATATATATATATAAAGGGAAGAGGTTATAATTTTTCCAGCGAGAGAAAAGTGTATTCTTCTTTAATAAGAATAAAACTTCAAACGTTTTTGCGTCTAATGTTGATTGTTTTAAAAAATATTATGTTTTATTTTCCATTATGAAAAATAAAGCATAATATTTAAAAAAAAAATCAACATTACTAACAAAAACATTTGCTTGTCCTCTCTTCTTTTTAATATATATATATATATATATATATATATATATATATATATATATATATATATATGTATGTATTTTTATTTATTTCTTATAATTTGTTTCCTATGCCCCAAAAAGTAATCACGACAAAGATATATATTTGTTTCGATTTAAACAATTATGCGACGAAACAAATATACATCTTTGTAGTGATTACTTGTTTGTTCCTATGTAACAAATTATAATAAATAACTATTGCTCTAATTTTGGTATTGAGTACCCTTTTAAATTAATGTTATGAACGCTTGAATTTTCATTTCCTGGACATCCCATTGAAACTCTTATCAAACTCGTTCGGAGCTTCGCAGAAGACGATCTTCTTTTTCTCAATCATCTACCAAACGAGGTAAAACATAATATTGACATAGTTTCAGTCGATTTTGTAAACCTATATTGCAACATTCCACACGGCTAGAGAATAGAGGCCATTAAATAGTGGCTAGAAATTTTCTTTCATGGGCTTCTTCATACATAACTCGAATTCATTTTAAGAAACGATTATTTCATGTTCAATGAAACACCCTCTTGACAAAAATCAGGAACAACCCTGGGAACAACATTGCCACAAATATGCCAATCTTATCATGAGAAAATTATGAACTAAACATTTAAGGAAAATCCTCGGAATTCTATTGGAATGACGTCAGCTAATAAATAGTAAAAACTGGAAAAGATATCTAAATGACTATTTTCATTCTGTGGAAAAATATTTATAAACTAAGGACTTTCCAAGCATTCATTAATGATATAAATCCTACCATCCAGTTTACTATGTATTACAACAACAAAAAACTTCCCCTTTTAGATATATTATTAAAAAAATAAAACTAAACTAGAAACCGACATATAATTTAACCATACTAATCTTTGACAGTATCGCTTTTTCTATTTTCATACCCTCCTACAAATACCCCACTCAACCTTGCTAAGCGGACCTGCATAAGTCTCAAATGCAAAAATAAATGACCACAGACTAAAGAGATGGAAAAAATATCATGAAAAAATACCCTGAAAGTTTAATCAACAATACCATGGAAGATGAAAAAGTAATTAAAATACACAGACTCACAGAAACAAAAAGAATAATAAAATAGGCCATCCTTTATATCTTAAATTTAAAACCAAAGAACACAGAAATCTATAGACATATATATCTAAATCTACCAGGCCTAATAAAAGGCAAAAGAATGAAAAACCTTTTACAAAAATACCCAATCATTAAACCTAAACGACAACCAAATTCACAAATAAAGATACTAGCGAATGCAAACCATCAGTTCACAAATAAAGGGTGTCAGGTGAAAAGATTCAACTGACACCTCTGCGGTTTATGTAGCTACTTATTAGAACGCTAAGAATTTCATTTCAAAGATGGATCCAAATTAAAAATTAAAAATGATTTCTCGCGCAACTCAAAGAATTTAATATGCATAATAACATGCATGGGTTACCAAATGTATTACATTGGCAAACCAGGAACAAAAGATGACAGTTCACCGTCAACAAATTAGGTAACTCCACACCAGAAAAAAATAACCCTTACATCCTTATATGTATATCGCTAACAACAGGTTATTCTTTTCATTATTTTTATACACTCTTTAAAACTACCTTAAACGGGCATCTGGCATGATTAAATGATTTATATAATTTTGAAGCTAAATTATAATACTTATTTTATCCAATGGGCCTTAATACATGGCAATATTAAAAGTAAAATGTCAAGGAATTAAATCAATATTACATGTAACATTATATATAATACAAAATGGATATATAATTGTAATGCATAGATTTTTATGAAAATCCAATAACTATATTTTAAGGCCATCTTTGTACAATGTCTACGTTGTACAATTAGTTCATTGCGCTGATTTAATAGATTATTATTTTGAAGAAACTTAATAATATACAGTTTTTCATGTAGACACAGGTGACACATGGGTCATTTAAGGAGTTACAAATTTTCATTTTTTTATTATTTTCCATTTTATTGTGTGTGTTTTATCGATGTCTTTTAAATACCAAAATTATTTAGATAGGCATTTTTGCCAGTATCTGGCCTAGTAGGATTCATTATCCTGGTGACAGATTTGTATCAAAGTCAGGTTTGTGGTCCTTGATAGTAATATAACATTCCTTTGTGCTAAGTTTCTGATTATATCACGAATTTTTAGATTATCCAGGATCATTTTACTAGATGTATTTATACTTTATACCAAATTAACTAAGTTATTGTTTACTTTTCCATAATCTTATGTTATTCCTTTTTCTAATTAGTGTATTATAATACTTGGCCATTATCTTATTAACGCTTTCTGTTTTATTTGATTTTATAAACACTTTATCAGATTTACTAATAACATGTAATACATGTTCACGGTGTCTTTGGTAATAATAGTTTCTGTTATGAAAGGAGATGTTATTCGCTATATCCAGCAAATCATTTTAAAACCCAAACAATCTTTCAAGAAATGGAGTCTTTTTTTTCTTTTGCTTTTAAATATATATTTCAGGTTCCTTGGGCACGTTATCTTTCTAAAGAAAGAAATAAGCTTTCATCTCATTCTTCGAATTATATCCTCAGATTTATGTATAAATTTAACAATCCTGACTCTTTGTATCGGGAATGATTTTTATAGAGATTCCGAAATTTATTTTTTCCATATTTGTTTCAAGAAATAAATGTAGACAGTGTTCTACTACAGGGGGAGCGAGATATATCCAAATAAAGACAAAAACAAAATGATTTAAAATCCATAGTTCATTGGCATTTACATTTTTTTTAACAAAAACGTGCTCAATACAAGTTAGAGTAAAATATTTTAATGATATTTTTATTTAAAAATATTTTACATTACGACACGGAAATTCCTATCTTTCTGGAGATGTAAACATTTTTATCGCATTAGTAGTATGAATAAAGTCAATGTAAATTTCCAGTTGTTTACGTTGCAACTTCAAACAACCGACATGTGTTTATACAGAGGGATGCTGAGAATGGCTGACATCGGACATGTGAGCAACAATAAAACTATGGAGAAAATGGAAACAAAACGGAAACTAATAATTAATAGCAATAAGAGAGAGTTGAGACTTATCGTACATATAATGAGAAAGGAAGAATTGGAAAATTTCATATTCACTGATATATATATATATATATATATATATATATATATATATATATATATATATATATATATATATATATGCACATATCATAATTAATTCATCAAGTCTAGAAGAATTTATGACAGAATGCAAAAAGCACTGGGCGGCCGTATCGTCCTACTTTTAAGACTCATCAACAGTGCGAGAATCGAATCCAGGTCGTAACGATATGACATAAGCTTCATACCCACAGCACCAACGGGTCTCGAGACGGAGACGTAAGAAACCAGACAATCCATCGTGTGACTCATTCCAATCTGTGTATGTACATATATATATATATATATACATATATATGAACATATATATATATATATATATATATATATATATATATATATATATATATATATATATATGTGTGTATGTGTGTGTGTGAAATTGTTTTTCCAAAATGAGTGCCAGTGTTAGTCAGTGAAGATGAGGAAGATAACAGTTTTTATGTAAGTAATTTTGTTATAACTAATATCATACGAGAGTCTATTTGGAACAAGTATTAACATTTACCTATTTAACATCGTGTCATATCAATTGGTCACGGTGTTCATCAAAAATATTTTGATTACCCTTACGCAGAGGGAAGGCTATCTGGGTAAATAATATACGGTTCATGTATGTTGAATATCTAATTATATCTATTACCATATGTATAGGATACATGCATTTGCGCACATATACATCTGGGTATATACTCCTCTCCCTCTCTGTACATATATATATATATATATATATATATTACGATATGCAATAACTTATAACAATAGCATTCATCTCGATTTACTGTACTTTATTCATTTAAAATATATTATCAATAAAAAACATCGATTTTCATTACTTCAGGGTTTTCTTTATTTCTATGTAATGTGTAATGGGGGTTTTCTTAGTTTTTACTACTATTCCTACTAATAATAATTATAAAAACAATATCATTAATCTTAATAATAATATAAGTATACACATAAAAATAATTATATAAAGTAAATATTTCCTTTGTCATCTCCCAAGTCATTTGGAGGAAATATATTTTCCCCACGCATTGTTGGATAGGAAATCTCTCAACAACAATAATAACAATGTCACATAAGCGTAACTAAAAATATATAAGTTGATAAAAAATAATTTTCTTCAAGCAGATATATATATATATATATATATATATATATATTATATATATATATTATATATATATATATATATATATATATATATATATATATATATATATATATATATATATATATATTGACGAGCAAGATTAACCTTCAGTAACATTTTTGCTTCATACTTCAATGAATTTGTCTTAATTCCTGAATATATTTGTTTTACGTATCGGGCATGAGTTTGTTTCTTCGGAAGATGAAACAAGAATTCACATTTTATGATTTTAAGTCTGTGAATATTTCCTATTGTCTTCTCTAATTCTCGTTTGATGATCGAATGCACACAGGCGAGGCCTGATTGTGTTGACGCAAATCCCTGGAACGTCAATAGAAGTTACACTGAAAGCTGTCTGGATGCAGCAGATTATCTCATATGTGCACATTCAGCCCTGCACTGAATATCCAACCACGCACTCTTTGCCTCTGCAATAAAATATTGCACGAAGGCATGAGCACAAGAATTACTTTAATATACATCTAATTAATTTTATTTATTTGATTTACCGACTAAGTTTCGGCGGTTATACCCAGCTGTTTTTTTTCAGGTTTCTCGTGTACTCACTAAACTTCTCTGAAATTTGAATTAAACCATTCATTCTATATACAAAACTCCGTATTTCATGTGACCTTTCTATCTTCGAAGGTTTGTCTTATACTGTGATTTCGCGTGAGAAACATATAATAATCATCAAGTGCATCTGGACGTTATGTATTTGTTAGGGATCTTGTCCCACTAGAACAATTACGACTGAGATGTGAGTTCGATCCTCACAAGCTTCCCCATATTGTAGACCTTGTGCCTCATCTATGTTACGCTTAGACACTAACCATACAATCAACATCATTATTCTCTTTTTCTATGTATTGTGTCACGTTAGAACGTGGTCGAATATAACCATATATATTTATTATATGGTAACGCTATTCATAGCGTTGTACCGTTTTTCCTATGAAAGACAAACTTTCCAATCATTCTTTCCTCATTAGTTACAGCTCAAATTTCATCTATCTCTTTCTGTGTACGGATATTCTTTATATTTTCATTTTCCGTAAAACCTCCCAGTTGCTTTCTCGAGGTCGAATGGGAACAGTAAGAAATTGATAAGTGTTATCCCATACATGGAAAGCAGATTGCGAAAAATATAAACACGCTGCATGAATGATGATTTTCGTCTAATATTCAGAGAAAGTTACAAATTATACCGACAGCCAACTGAATATTGTAAAACTGTATAACGCTCGAAATGTCTCATGAAGTATGTGTTAATGTAAAGCTCGTATAAAGGTCACTGACTTCGAGTGTGTATCAATCACATGGTTTTAAACGTCTTTGTCAGTATCATTTACATTGTGCACGGAGTGTAGTCATATAAAAATAGCAACAGTCTTTCAGTCGGCAGTGTACAAATACACGGGCGTGCAAATGTATTGGAACAGTGCATAAAATAATTATTTACCTTTATTCTATCTGGAAGAGTGTGGTGTTTGTGGACCTTGAGAATTGTACAATAAATGCTTGCGTTTTCATAGGTGGCTTATAACATACGATACATTGCTTTATACAGCTTAATGCTGAAAAGAAGCCATGCAAATCTAACTGACCAATGAAACGTCTGAGATAATTAAGTCAACATGATATGAAAATCTTTAAGTAGGAATTCCTCAGTCTCGTGTGTAAGGTGACTTGGTAAGTCATTAGAGTTGAACATTAGCTTGCTTTTTTTTTACACTAAAATAATAACAAAAGCTTCCGCAATATTAAAGTTGAAGGTTGCGACTTTGAAAGGGAAGATGACTCATCAAGAATGTTTCAGTGTAAAAACAATGTGTGAACCACAAAAGTTTGGCAAGAAAGATAAAAGAACTATTCTGACTGTTCCGTTAGTTAATACAAAATTGACAATTGTCTTAAAAGTGAAGTTTCAGTTATAACGGTACGCAGTGTATTTTTAAAATCTAAAGTGAGCGTATAATACCAAAAGCATCATTAACGAAAAAAAACATCGAAATTGTGTTTAAAACATGTAACATAGGATGTTAGAATGTGGCAAAAATAAATTTAATCATAAATACAAAATAAAATTACATTCTAATGCTAGGGATACTGTAAGAAAAACAGAGGTAAAAAGAAAAATCGAAGCTACCATGCAACGATGGTATAATTTTGTAGTACACACGTAATGTCGATGGCACAATAAAAATTGGTAAAATGTCTTGAAACAGCGTAAACTACAATAGTTTTCTGCGATCTAATTCTTTCTCAGACTATAAATCTGGAGACATTTTTGTGAATGAAGTTGTTCCTTGCTACAATAAGTGTATTAAAAAGTTTCATTTTTGTGAAAATATGAAAGAAAACAAAAAACAAAGTCGGGATCTCAGTATATTCGCACCATTGTGGAGAGAACTGAAGAAATCTCTGAATACAACAAAAACAACGCTATTACCAAGACCTCCCAGTTTACTGCCACATCGAATTGAGGAAGTTATTTGAGCAAAAGACATTAAAAGTAATTGCTAAATCGACACTTTGTCGATTTTCTGTAATAATGAAGATCATTTTATGTAAAAGTGTATTCATTTTTAATTTAATAAACAAGTTCAATTTTCATTTATCCAAGCTTGTTAAAACAGCAACAATGTTGTGTATATCTCTTTTATTATTTATTCCGGTTGACTGATTGTTTCTTTTAATCTGGTTGCATATTTAGAGATATCATTTTACTTTCGCCGAGTTGTAATAATTGTTAGCCATTATTGCAACTCAGCGAAAGTAAACAAAATTAAAGAAACATAGAAAATATGTTTTGTTTCGGCACAGTTGCTATGGGAAGGGAGTGCTAACGATTCCGTAGTTATAGCTGTGGTTGGAAGAAATATGTGACTCCATCAGTAACTGTGAATTGTTCTGCTGGGTTAGGCCAAGCACAAGATTCCCCAGGTCTGAAAATCACGAAATTCCCCAGATCTAGCCTCTTGAGATTTTTTCCGCTTTAATAAAATATCCCACTTGAAAGGAATAAATTTTCAAACTGTCGATAAAATCCAAAAGGTTGTGAGGAGCCAGGCGTTCACTATCTCCCAGAAAACGAGTTCCAGGAATGGTTATATAAAGGGGAAAGACTCTGGATAAGGTGTGTGGATTCTAAAAGGTGCTACTGCGAAGGAGATTAAATACCTTACTGATGTTTGTTGTAGTTCACATTTTATAGCACAATTTTTTATCTGATCTCGTTTATATACACATATACACATACAAGCACACACACACACACATACACACACACACACACACATATATATATATACATATATATATATATATATATATATATATATATATATATATATATATATATATATATTTAAATAAAAGGAAAGAACAGTAAGATATGTAATCCGGTGTTCTTTTTGATATTTTTATTTTTTACAAAATAGTGCTCACTGTAAATTTACAGAGCATTAATATTATAAATTAACTGATTTAAAATGTTTTTTCGCTACACAGTAATAACCTTTTTTAAAAAATGGAAGCTGAAAACTTTACATTTAATTTTGTAATGAAATTAATAACATTAATCCAATTTCCTCCTCAAACGAAATTTGAACTTCAAAATTCGCTTGAGGACCAATTGAACTATTTTTTTTAATTTAATTACAATATTAAATTTAAAGTTTTAGCTTCCAGTTTTGAAACATGGTTATTACTGTGTAGCGAAAAAACACATATTTAAATCAGTTAATTTACAATGTATATATATATATATATTTATAAATATATAGATAAATACATACATATATATATATATATATATATATATATATATATATATATATAAACACATACATACATATATATATATATATATATAAATATATATATATATATATATATATATATATATATATACATGCATGTATGCGTGTATGTATATATGACTAATGACGAAATAAAAATTTGACTTTGCTGACAGGTTTCTTTCTCTGTAATGCCCCTCAGAATACGAAATGTGCCGACTAAGATAAGTTCCCTTTTGTCTTTATTCATATTGTTCTTTTACAGATATCTTCAAATTTTTACACATACAGAATACACCCATATATATATATATATATATATATATATATATATATATATATATATATATATATATATATATATATATTCCCTTCCGCGTCTCGTATATACGAATGAGTTTGTCGTTACTTGAAATCTTCAAATCTTCATGCAGCAAGGGCGGACTATCATTGTTTTTTCTTCTGTTGTTGTTTGATTTATTCAAACTGTCATCTTTGATAATAGTTGTGTAAGTCGAATGCTTAGATTGTATTTAACATATATCAATATGGTGTTTTCCTTTCAACTTTTAACGATACTCTGATTAAGCTTATCCGACAATATGAAAGGAACTTACTTAAAATAAATAGACAAAACCTGCCTATATTATTTAATGAAACATGCATTAATATATATATATATATATATATATATATATATATATATATATATATATATATATAGAGAGAGAGAGAGAGAGAGAGAGAGGGAGAGAGAGAGAGAGAGAGAGAGAATTGAACATGCATTGCCTGGTGATTTTGTTTAGCATGAAACCGATTGTCGGCTCTGGGTTTTGATTTTCATGTAAACATTTATATTTACATACGCTCTATCTATGATAGTAAAACACGTTAAACGATAAATATACCATACATGAAGAGTATATTTTATCATACATTGTGTGTGTCTGTTAGTGTGCGAGCGCATGTGTGAGACGGCGAAGCCATATCATTGCGATATGATACCGTATTAATAACGCCGACGCTGTTTTGCAATTGGCCTATGTCATATACAAAGTATTTCTAATTATCTTGACTGACTCCTGCCATTGGGTAAAATGCATGGGATGCTGAGAGTCTCCGTTGTTTTATGGAAAGTTATGAATGAATTTAACATTATGAATGAAATTAACTGTTTTGAACAATTCTCATTGCTAATATGGAAGCTTTTTTTTATTATAGATATTGAGGAAAATTTTTCTTGAATAATGTAGTAATTGTAAATAAGATAATCCATGAGAAACAGATTTTATAGCTTCTGTTAATCATCTAATTCCACCTAAAATTTTCAACATCACACTTTTCGATACGACATGACGCGAAAATATAATTTAAGCCGAGCGTGCTATATTCTGAACCGTGGGACGGATACAAAACTGAAGATGCTCATACATATTGAAATTATATAGATTTCATAGAAAAACAATTTTATATTTTTAGTCTATTATCTATTTAAATACTGTGTAAATTGCACCGTGAACCTTAAAATGAAAATCGTGTTTATATTACAGTTGCTGGATTGTATATTATACGATATAGCTTGAATATTTATTTATATTTAAGTTAGAATTTTTTATATTAATTTGAGTTTTCCTTTTTTATAGCAAAATAATATTATTACAATGTATATACTTCCTTTCCGACCTAAATATTATCTCAGTTAATC
>OZ010573.1:46962593-47020093 GCA_963932145.1 Acanthosepion lycidas | reverse complement strand
ACTATTTTTAAACTTTATATATATATATATATATATATATATATATATATATATATATATATATATATATATAGTTAGTTAGTTAGTTAGTTTATGCAAACTTAGGTAATCCGTATGGGTAGACCCGAGGAGGATGATATCCGGAGAGCTCAATGTAAAATTCATAGAAGATATGTTTGAATGGAACCTTAACGTGGTCTGTTTTTATTCAAACATATATATATATATATATATATAAATATATATATATATATATATGTGTGTGTGTGTGTGTGTGTGTGTGTGAAAATATTGTAGAAAATAGGAAAGAAACTGGTTTGGTAAATAATCCAAAGTTCCTTAGTATTTTTGTAATTATTTTTAAAAAATAGTGCTCGATACGAAAGTAGAGCATAAATATAGGAAGAAACCGACATAATCCTCAGCGCAAAAAAATCCGTCCTCATTCATAATGGGGAGCAATGGATAAAAAACAATAACGACCTGTTTGACATCACAATGGGATCACTAGACTCTGCAGAGTCTTCTGACTTGGTAGGTCTTTTAATATTGTACAACCTAACGGGGCACCGCGAGATTGATATCCAGGACATCGGACTGTATAGAGATGACGGGCTCATGGTGGTGAGGAGTTCCACTAGCTTTAAGATAGAGAAGATCCGTAAAATTATGTTTAGTGAATTTAAAAATCTTAACTTAAAGATAACAGTCTCTTCTAAATTGAAAAAGGTAAACTTCCTCGACGTAACCCTAGACTTACCTAGCAACACGTACCAACATTATAGAAAACCAAATGCTAACCACTTATATATACACCCGAAGTCAAACCACCCTCCATCCACAATTAAACATATACCCTCATCAATAGAAAATAGAATTAGCAGTAACTCCGCTAACAAAGTAATATTCCACCAATATAACTACTTCTATAACACTGCCCTAAAAAGTAGTGGTTATAAAAATGCTAACATTAAATATAGGGACAATTGCAATAACCCCCCCCCCAAAAAAAAAACAGGAAAAGAAACATCATTTGGTATACACCTCCGTTCAACCAAATGGTTAGTATTAAACTAGGACAGAAGTTCTTAGCTCTAATCGATAAACACTTTCCCACCAAAAGTAGGCTTAGTAATATATTCAATAAGAACACAATAAAATTGAGTTACAGCTGCACTGAAAATCTAGAAGGTATAATAAGAAGACACAATAATAAAATCCTGAACAAACCCCCTCACCTGAATAGTTTTAATAGCTCTACACTTAAATCAGATAATAATAGGGAAGAATTATGCGATTGTAGAAACCCGGTAGACTGCCCATTAGAAAATAAGTGCTGCATCAAATCTGTGGTATACCAATGCACTATATCATCCACGGAGAACCCTAACAATAATATGATATACATTGGGTCCACGAAAAATGCCTTTAAAACCAGATGGAGGCAGCATAAATGCTCCTTCAGCAACATAAACTTTAGACATCAGACCTCTCTATCTAAATATTTTTGGCACCTGAAAGAAAAAAATAGAACACCTAAAGTAAAATGGAAAAACATTAACAGGACTAGAACTTGCAAAACTTGGGATGACCCATGCCCTTTGTGCCTACATGAGAAACTACACATTATTAAGCTTCTAAACAATAAAAACCTATTAAACAACCGGCAAGAATTAACGGTTTTCTGCCGACACAACCCCGAACTTACGCTCTGAATAACTAGCAAAAACTCGCATACAAAAAAATAAATTTTAAAATCCATAGCCCATATACATAGTTTTAATAACATACAAAAATTGATAACCCTTTATGAAGTCGTCAAATAACAAACTTTACGGCCTTTTCATATACACAAATCCCTTTCATAAAGAGATATAATAAAAGAATAAAATAAGAATAAATAAATAAATCTCCGTAGACGCTCAAGCCAGACTATGCGAAAACTTCTTCCGTTGTAAATTTAGCCACCCCCACCTTACCGTGACCCGGCATCTATGAAAGTAACTCTATACTGATACAAATTATTAACACCCCACCCCTGCCGATTCTAAACAATCCGCCCTTGATGTTACCATGGAAATTTTTGATTTCAATTCTGACCATACTATTAATTTAATAGTATGGTCAGAATTGAAATCAAAAATTTCAGAAATAAGTCATTTCCCAAAAATTTCGCTTGAAGATGGAACAGAGCCTACTTTAACTCAAGTTAATTCAAATATTATTTTGAAGTTTTCGGCTCTTGTTTTGAAACATGAGACCTCTTATGTAGCGAGTTGGAATCATATTTTTAAATAAATAATTATATATATATATATATATATATATATATATTTCTGCAATAGCAACGAAACAAAATCTCAAGATGAAAATAGTTCAATTCAGAAGATCCGCAGTTATTTTGATCCAGATCATTGGAAAGCTGTATAACCTACTTATGGATCCTTGAGATCGTCTGGGCAATGCTTTTATGAGCTGTTTAGACATAGTTGAACAATGTTTGACTGCTGCCTTCAGTTGGTGCACCTGTCGTGTATTGGCAATATACCATGCCTAAATGCAATGTTTGCTTTTCAGAGACTGTTATGGGCGAAGAGCTAAAAATATTCAAAAAATTCTATATTTCTTTTAATAATTGATGAGTAATAAATGATTTTATTTTGCGTTTTAACAAAACAGTTGGAAAGATTTAAAATTGTTTTAATTTATGGTGACAGCCAATGAAATTCTCTGTTAAATATTTGTGTTTTGTTATTTTTCACATTAACTGCTTTCATAGTAATAAAAATATTTACCAGCAAAATAACCCAAGCTCTATTTTACCGAAACCACTAAACTCACCTGAAAAGGATATTTGTCTATGTGACCGAGACCAGCAAAATAGTCTCTTCCTTCAAACATAGACGCTTATCAGTAAGCAGAACGTTAAAACTCTTTTTCTCTGCCCGTTAATTATTCCAGTTAGCTATGGTCTCCAAGGCTAGCTCCTGCTTCATTGTCCTGTCGGTGAAATTTGCTTGTTGAAAGCACACATCTTAAATGGGAATAAGGGACATATGGAATAATCATCACTGCGATGACCCAATGTATGATCGACTGCCCGATCTTGTAAGAATTATCGTTAGAGTAAAGAGTATATCATACGTAAAATAGGGAGTTACTTTTCAATCAAACGGAGCTATTTCCTGAAATATATGAATCTGATAGTGCCCAGCTCTATTCCTTGCTGCCTAGGCTCTGTACTAATTGCAATGTGTGTGCTTATGAGGAAACATTCGGCATTCAGTGACCGAGGAGCCAGTGCTACCGTCACTTAAAATTAATAAAAAACATTCTATTGAAATAACTTTTCATAAAAATAAGTTTATCAAGTCTTCTATATGTTGCCAATTTTACACTATTGATGGAGGTTTAGTTGCTAATATTTTGGTTGAAATAAGTTGGAACGTCAACATCTTTATTACGTCATTAATGTCTCTTCAGATTTTATATATATTAGGGGCAACTGGACGTGGCGTACTTGCTAAATCAGTTACGACTGAGTAAGGAGTTCGGTCCTCACTGACTGCCCCATGCTTTCGGTTTTGTTCCACATCTAAGCTCCGCTTAGAAAATCCGCACGTGCTATACTTATTATTATTGTTGGCATTTTGTAGCGCCACTTAATCAGGTCCAAAAGTGAAAGTCTTTGACCGCTAAATTTCATTCGCTCGAAGCCATTTTGATTATTGATATTAGAAAATGATTGTATACTGCTGAAAGATTAGATATTTATAATTGAATTTAACGCCATGCATGACATCCATATAAAATTCTTGATCTGGCGAGGATTTGTAAGAAGAAAACATTTTTTTTTATGTTGATTTGTTGATTTGGCTGTAATTTCTGTGTTGTAAGAAACTACGTCTAGCACAGTCAATTGTATGTAAAAATACTTATATCCTAAAATAAACTTATTGTAAATGATATTATAAACAAAGATATTTGATGTGGGCAGTATTTTCTACTTTTATCATCCTGCACTTTTATGATGGATTCAGATCAGGCGCCATCATTGCTTTCATTCAAATCTCAGATCATTGTTTCTGCTTTGAAAGTTCTAACTTGAACTGTTTCTTAGACTATTTGCCAGAGGACACCGTTTTCTTTTTCATGGTCATTCTTATCTCAACTATGAATAACTTCGACATGACCCCACCGCAAAATCCGTACATTGACATCTGGAGAGAAGCAGAAACGTGGTTTTCTATTAGTACTTTCTTTAAAGATCTTCTCTACCACTTCAAATATATACTCAGCGAAAAATACGATTGCAAACCATAATACGATTCTTTTAATCGAAGTGTTGGGCAGGGTGTTTATGTCTTGGATAAAAAAAAACAAATATATATATTTGCATATGCGTTCCATCAGTACACTCTCCCGGACATTGATAAATTTGTGGACATAATTTCGTGGATTATATCATACCGCAGATTGTGGCGTTCTATTTCTGCTGACTTGAATTCTCGGAAAACTATGTCTGCTCCGTCACTTAGACTAAAGTGATGGGTATGATGAGAAACTACATCCGGAATGAAGGCCTCCGATCCGGAGATGGGAGGTTTTGAGGAGCGTGGAATCACATTTTAATTGTTGTTGTTCACAGGTGGTAGCAACTTATAGGGTTCCAGCTATGGTCAAATATGGAGGCACGGTTGGGTTATGGATAGCGGATTGATGAATCGGAGCGTCGAGTTCGAATTCCATTCGACTCCATTGTATTCATTTATGCGGTAATACCCTTGGAAAATAAATGAATCCTATTCTTCTCGTAAAATTTAGGGGTAAATAGCAGGACAGACTAGGTTCTATGGAAACCACTCCAGAAGAAAGTAACTTTGAATTCAAAACTCTATGAAGCCCTGGCGTAGCACATACTATAGAGTAATCATTCCCATTAGCTTTATGATCACCACTTCGGATAAAGAAATAATTAAGATGGACAAATTGTGAATCCCAAACAAAAAATAAAACACTAAGAATGTAGAAAAAGCAATACATTCTTATATATATATATATATATATATATATATATATATATATATATATATATATATATATATGATAATTAATTCATCAAGTCTAGAAGAATTTTCGACAGAAAGCGAAAAGCACTTGACGGCCGTTTCGTCTTATTCTTAAGACTCATCAACTGTGTGCATCCACTACGGAGAATCGAATCCAGGTCGTAACGATATGACACAAGCGTCATACACACTGGACGAACGGGTCTCGAGACGGAGACGTAACAAAGCAGACTCGATATAGCGTCAGCTCTTCACAAATCCGTCGTGTGACTCATTCGAATCTACTTATACCAACGGACAGTTCCTCCATGAGTCACGACTTATATCCCCATGGCGCTCCGGTGCTTTTTGAATTCTGTTGATGATTATTCTAGCTTCGAGGGATTAATTATGATTATTCAAATATATCCACCTTAAAATATATATATATATATATATATATATATATATATATATATATATATTAGGTCTGTGCAAAAATAATGACGTAATAATGTCGTTTTTTGACGCTACATCTACGTCAAAAAACGACATTATTGCGTCATTGCTTTTGCACCAACCTAATAGATATATATATGTGTGTGTGTGAAAATTTATAGATTACCATTCACGCGGCTGTATGTAAAAATCTGCCTAGTCCCATTATGAATATCCTGCCAATATTAAACGTAACCTTTCTCAGATTACTCACTAATATACACGTTAATCGTTGAAGACAGAATAGCCAAAAAATGTACACGAATGACCAATGCAATTTAGGCACAGAGCTATCTACCGTATTTTTCTTTAAACTTAATAACTCAGAAACGAAGGATTTGATGTCATATGTTCATATGGACTTGTTTCCTTATTTTGTTGTGAGGACCACGCCCCGAAAGTTTGTAAAGCTATTTTTATACACACTATATATATATATATATATATATATATATATATATATATATATATATATATATGTGTGTGTGTGTATGTGTGTGTATGTGTGCGCGCCCTCGCGCGTGTCTGTGAAAATATATAAAAAAAGGAAAGAACTCGTTAGGTAAATAATCCAAAGTTCTTTAATATCTTTCTACGTAATTTTTATTTTCATTATTTTTAAAAAACAGTGCTCGATACAAAATTAGACCCTAAAAATAATTATTTATTTAAAATATGATATATATATATATATATATATATATATATATATATATATATATATATATATATATATATATGAGATGAACAAGAATATATATAGGAAACTTAACAACAATATATTTTAACTGGACTTGCATGTCTTCAGTTGCATTGAAAATGTATTGATTAAATAACCCATAGACGTTGACGGGCTGTTAAAGAAAATTAACCAACCAAATATGAAAATGTCTTCCGTGTACGTTATTGCATATAAAAGCTAACACTTAAAGAAAACAAACAGCATTCCAAAATCTAACTCCGACAATTTTAAAACATATTAGGTTGTTGAAAAAATAGTGACGTTTTTTGACGTTAAAATACGTCAAAAACGTCATTGTTTTTGCAACAACCAGTTGAAAGCACGTAGACTCAAAAGGATGTCCTACTTCGATACTGAATTTCCCAGACTATATATATATATATATATATATATATATATATATATATATATATATATATATATATATATATATATATATATATATTAATGCTACTAACCGCATTTCTGAATCTACTAACCGTATTACCAATTGTATTATTACGTCAATGCATTTATTTGCTATAATTCATTCCTGCGTTTGTCGTTCAATTGAGACCTGATTTCATTCCGGAATCCACAACAAAATATATCTTGTTTTTATACTTCATATCTCCCAAGAAAATTTAATTTCAAGATTAAGTCACTAATAATCAACCAACCAAACACGTAGAATAAACAGCGACCCCGACATAGCAAACAAATCCTTGACGTGAACTTGATGGTCAATAGGAAAGTTAAGTAACATACCAAACGAAGGTGTCGTCACATACTGACTAGGATTATTGACTGATTTTTCATTTTTTTCTCTAATTATATATTTTACTATTCGATATTTTTTAATATACTCTTTTGCTGTTTAATGTGTTCTTGTAGCTTTACCTCAGTTAGTTGGCGCACTCAGCAGGATGCATGCAATATTTGAACTCAAGTTTAAGACAACTCGTGTCTAATCACCACCTTTTCGCCCGCTCAGATCTGCACGTGAAATGTCACCGAAGCGCATTTGAAGATAAAATAAGAAACTAATTAAACATATACGTTACTCAGATCTATGCGTGACATCTCATTAGAGGAGATCTCAGCAGGCATAGACCTTACTTATTTTTTCTCCGAGACAAACTCACAAACTGAAAAAAAATATCGTAGATCAACGTCCGATGCGAAAAAAAAAAAAAAAGAAGAAAAAGAATTCACAAAATCCTACTTAATTCCTTTTAACATATGTAAACATAATGTTTGTTGTCAATCCTCTTTGGGATGGTACGGATATTGCTCTGAATTTACCTTCAATCAAAGTTAACCTGGCTGTGGGTCTTAAAAAAGGACCTTCAATCCGTGGTTGACTGGCGCAGTAAATGCTTGTAAACTTTAATGACTCCAAAACGAAAATATTCCCATTTAACAACCACAGAGAAACCACCCTGGCTTCTATAAGCATGGCTGCTGCTCATCTGCGTGACAACAGCTTCGTGGGAGACTGCATCTTGATATGTTGCTTAACATTCATATTGGTCATCAAGTTCACGTCAAGGATTTGATTGCTATGTCAGGGTCGCTGGTAAATCGACGTATTTGGTTGGTTAATTATTGGTCACTTAATGTTGAAATTAAATTTCTTTTGAGATTCGAATTAATAAAAATAGGATATATTTTACTCTGCTTTCACAGTTTCATAAGTGCGAGATGAGACTTAACATTTTTGCATATATATATATATTTGTATGGACACGAAGCTAGAGGTACAGATATGTGTGATTCATGTTTTACAAGAGCCCCTCTATGCGCTTTTTAGGCCTCACGTTTTCCACTTACCTCAGGTGAAACAACTACATTAAATGAATAGCTTCATCTACCAAAAGGAAAGTTTGTTCTCTGTGTCGAGTCAGAAGTTTGACTTTCCATCTGTCCGTCCGTCAAATATACAAATCTACCATTCGCCCATGCATTGAGTACGATTGTCATAATAATATGGTGCCCCCGCTGTTCATCACGAATCCAGTCACTTTCTCACAGATGTGATGTCGCCTCCCTCTGTCTTTTCTCTAAATATTTTCATGGCAACTGCTCCGACGAGCCATTTTCAATGCTGCCACAACTGCATGAAGTTAAGCGTGCTACTAGTTTGGCATCTTGTTACACCCTTTTACTGTCGAAACAGTTAAACACAACCGCATCTTCGACTGTAGACAGCATCTTATCTCATTCTTTCCGACAGTGGAAGTCATTTCCGCCTATTTGCTTCTCTGATAGTTATAATCTTCAAATATTCAAATGCGATGTCAATCGACATCCGATGCATTGATCTTGATTTCTGTCCTCCTCTTTATCCTTTCTTCAAACACACTTCTTTACCCTTACTTTCACTCCTTGCAATCCTTTGGGTACAAAAGGCGCTCCCGACTAGCTCTGGGGGAAATTCTTTAAAAAAAGACTGTATCACTTGGTTTCGATTTGCTAAACCATTTAATTTCTTTTAGAATCAAACCTGGAAGACGAAATATATGTGTTTCAGACCGAAAGATGTTTTTTTAAGAATGAGCTATTTATTAACAGTTGTGTAATGTTGGAGAGTGCAATAAATATAATAATAATTACATAAATAGCTCATTCTTAAAAAACATCTTTCGGTCTGCAACACATACATTTCGTCTTCCAGTTTTGATTCTAAAGGAAAAAAAGTACAGCCTGATGATGAAGACAGAGGTCTGTGAAAGTACTAGCTGAATTAAAAAATACACCATATTCATTTTATACATAAGGATCTCATCATTCAGTGGATTACTAGTAGTATAATACTAGCGAAGGGATTTCGCCAATAATTGCATTAATTGCTAATTGATTCAAGGTATGATTAACTCTTTGTAATATATACTGCCTTTTTTATTATGTTCACACACACACATATATATATATATATATATATATATATATATATATATATATATATATATATATATATATATATATATATATATATATATATATATATATATATATATATATATATATATATATATATATATATATATATATATATATATATATATATATATATATATATATATATATATATATATATATATATATATATATATATATATATATATATATATATATATATATATATATAGCGAGACTCTTCGCAAGCCGAATTGAGTCACTGTCGGTCACTGGGCGTGTTTCCTAAAATAAATATGCCAAAAAGCCACCTTCATTCCGACAGCTTAGTGGTAGAATATCCGCCTGATACCAATTCAGTCGGGTTTCGATCCTAGCTAGAGGCAACCGGATGTCTAGCCACACTGATGAGCTGTGATACAGCGAAACAGTCTGTCTGTGGATGACATTATGTATATATATATATATATATATATATATATATGATTGAAAATAGTCTCGCCCATCAAATTAAAGTCTTCATCAGATCAAAAATGAAATGCCTGTATGGGTTCTTGTGTGCATGCTTAAATAAATGCACATACGTATATTGCATTCCTTCGTTTTCAGATCTGATGAAGACTTCAGTTGCGAAATGCATGCCCAAATCTATTTTCATCATTTCATTATATCTGATGTGCTTTGCACCTCTGTTTCACGGATCGTCAAAGCGGAATAGTGAACTTAACTCTCGATTAGACTCACGAAATACTTAGTTTCATATCCTAACTTAAAGCAATTTCTAAACAAGGGGATGGGTTTATTTGTTTATCAAACGGTCAGATTTTATTTCTTAAACGTTATTATTAGTGGCTATTCGTATTTGAGTAGACCCTCGTCTAAAAGTATATTAAAACGTATATATAAAATATATATATACCCAATTGAGCACTCTGTATAAAAGGGTAATTTTAAAAAACAGTAACTCCTTCACATTACTTTTCAACTATGAATTGAGCTCTGCTGGCTACTGACGTATTTCGTATTTAAAACGTTAAAATTCCCATTTTCTCTGCAGTTCGACGATAGTTTAGGGGTAGGATCTATTACTGATATCAAAGCAGTTGAGTTTTTACCCCAGCTTGAAGCAATCGGACGCCTAGCCATACTGAAGAGTTGCGAAACACTCTGTTGATGACTATATATATGCTCTCGGCAAATCCGATTAATAAGCTCTCTGGAGAAAATAGTAATTTTAAAACAGTTGCTTCTATTGTTATTAACGCATTGCATTAATACTATTAACTATCGTATTGATCTTCAACTATGAATTGAGCTCTCCTGGTGTATTTCCTATAAGAAACATTAAAATCTCCAATTCTCTCTGCTGTACGTCAATTAGGGGTAGGATCTCTGACTGATGCCAAATCTGTCGTTTTTCGATTCCGGCTTGAAGCAATCGGACGAAACTGAAAAGATGTGATACAGCAAAACAATCTGTCTGTGCATGACTATATATATATATATATATATATATATATTAAAGGCATTTTTTTATGTTTAACGTTCTTTTTATAGATACAAGTATTTAAGTAAATGCTCTGTTTATATAAACAGTATTAAATAACATTTACCGGCCTGAATGTCCGAGAAATTTTCATAGAAAATATTCGTCCTTGGACAGGATTCGAACCTGCATCCTATACGGAACCGTCATTTACGCAGACGTGCCTAACCGCTCGGCCACCAAGGATCGTTCGGTAGGCAAGGTCGAATTTACTGCTTATAAACTTCAATCTTCCATGAATCTCGCACATTCATAACTGCTTATGGCGAACAAAATGTAAATAAATGACGTCATACATTAAGAAATGGACAAAGTCCGACAATTATATATATATATATATATATATATATATATATATATATATATATATATATATATATAAATGCTATCGTTAAATCTGTTTGGTTTCAGTGGAGAGAAGGGTAATTTTAAAAATAGATTATTCTACAATTATGAATTGAGCCGTTAAAATGTCACTTTCTCTCTGCTGATCAGGGCTAGGATCTCTGACTAAGGCCAGAACAGTCGAAGAGCTGTGATACAGCGAAAGAGTCTCTAGGGAAAACCGATTGAGAAAATGGTCATTTTTAAAGCTCTGGCTCCTACAACAATGAATTGAGCTCACCCGGTGTTAAAATTTCTCTTTGTCTCGATGATAGTATCTCTGACTGATACGAAATTGGTTGATTTTCGAACGTCTAGCCACACTGAAAAGCTGTGATAGAGCCAAACTCTCTGTCTGTGGATGAATATATATATATATATATATATATATATATATATATATATATATATATATATATATATATATATACGTGTGTATGTGTGTCTGTGTGAAGCCCTCTGAAAAAGACACTTAAATTTTTTATCATATTTTTATTCCTTTCATATAAATTATGTATTTGCAGAGTGTGTAAAACTCTCCCAATGATTTGAGGATCAGAGCACATTTGCTTAATCCATTAATCACTATCGAAGATTTTGTTTGTTTAAATATGTAGATCTCTTTTAATTTTGTTATAGCTATAGGAATGTTTTAATTACTGATCACAGTCATAACGTTTTGGCCGTGTTCATAATTGATATCGCTGAGTGTTGGGTTCTTCATTGTAATAAAACGCTTCCATTGTATTAAGAATTTTTTTTCATTTATATGTACTCATCTAAATACATTATTTTCCCTTCGACTTCCAGCTGATATCCCCAAGATATACCGTTTCTGTTATGTGGTACCTTTCTTTCTTTGTGTATCAAAGAATTGTACGAACAGTTTTTTTTCTTTTCATACAGCCCACAAGTTTCGCAGAATGATACTCCTCGCTAATATCCCCAGCATTCCTTCGCTTCATTTAGTTTAAATTACAGTTAGAAAATAACGCAAAATTTTACACAAAAATTGAATATCGATGACATGCCTGTAATATTAGGTTGGTGCAAAAATAATGTCGTTTTCTCACATAGTAACATATGTGAGAAAACGACATTATTTTTGCACCCACCAAAAACTAATAATAATGCTGATTAGTATAGGAAAAAAACATTAATCATAAAGTGTTTATTCGGTAAATAACTAAAATTATAACAGCTGTTTTATTTTATTTCTTTTAAATTAGAGCCGCATTAATATTAAAATTTACTTTGGCATTATATTATTTTAGTTCCCATTGCCAATTCATCTCCCTTTTCCAGGGTTAAAGGGCAGGCAGCTGATCGCCGTTTCCCTAATGACGTTGCAAAATTAACCGTTTTCATTATTTCAACTTTAAATATTTAATCCTATTGTCTAAATATACATCTCTGTACTTCATCAAAATTTATCCGCAAATAGAAACTGAAAATGATTTCCTTTATCCTGGAACGGAAATAGCGACAGTTTAAAAAGAAATAGACAATAATTTGGCAGATCGTTGTAGCTTGAAGCAGCCAAAAAAAATCAAGGCGAACATGGTGATTGAATTTTCTATGACGAAAGTTAATTTTTACGTTCGACAACTAAAAAGAACTACTGATTTTGATCTTGCTATAGAGCTATGATTAAAACATGTATTTACATACTTTTCAAAGTTCTCTCGACAGTTCTCTAATTTTATCCGAGTTTCGTGCGCAGTCATTTTAACCTTGCGGTCAGCTGGAACGGTAAAATCCAAACTTTAACTCATTCCATTAAGCTTCCATATTCTATGACTGTAAAGATACGATACACTGAATATTTTACACGTTAATATTCGGTTTGATCCTGTACTATGTTTGCTTGATCTACAAGTTGGTATTACAAAAAGAACCATTTTTTCCTTTCATCAGCCTGACTGATGATGACCTCTAGGGGAGCAACTCATTACGCCCTTTTGTTCTCAGGTTTTGCACTAGCAGGAAGGGGAATTATTATTATGATGAATCAACTGAGTACTCTGTTGTTAAGACAATTTGTTCAGTATAGCGTTCCAAACAATTTTTCTTGACATTATGTCTCTTGAGCATTTATGAATATACTATTCGTTCGTTCATCAAATATCTAATCTGATACTTCTGTTTTTTCCATCTCAATATTCCTGACAAAATCAAAAGTAGAATTGAAAACGATATCGGTTCTAAACTCTAATCACGATTTCAGTCACTTTCACACCGCCACAAAGGAGCTCCCCTGTGTATCTTCTTTGAATATTTCCAAGCTATATAATCCAGATAAGATTTTTTTTTAAAGCTCTACTTCTTGAATTTAAGAGCAGTACTAGATTGCCAGTTATGTCTCATAATTTCACAGCTGTAATTATTAGTTGTAACCGAAATTTATCGGTTAAATTTACTTGTCTTTTCTCCAGCTCTTTTCCGCTTTCAGTTTCTTGATTTTTGTCATCTGCGATCTATAACATTAAAATGCATTGCCAACAACCATCTTTCGTTCACTTGAAGCATGTTCTTTTATTATCTTCCCTGTTTCTTTTAATCTCAGTAACACCATGTATCCAAGTTGCTCTTATTGCTTTGCTTGGAATGAATGGGTTTTAAAATCTTTAATTTTAAGTCTTTTTTTTTTTTTTTTTTACTTTTATTTGATGTAGGTATTTTTAAGTGTGTTATACTTCAAGCGATGAGGTGGACTCGTCCGCATGTATATAAATGTGAAAACGGAACGATGGATTAGGCGAGTCGTCAAAATCATCAGTTCTCAGGTTGTCAAACTATATGCCGCTTGGCAGAGACGAATCTAGACGAGTATATGCCAAAATGCAGAGTTTTAACTAGGGAGATAGTCCGCTACCCGACTCCGTTTATACGGGTTCTACAGGGAATTTTTGCCAGAGCCAAACAGCTTGGAATGCCACACGTTAAAAAAACCTGGCCTTGTGCTGCATCCTGCCTAGTGGGGAGGACTTGGTTAAATACCGAATCAACAAAAGTCATTTTAAGTCTTGTTTCACACGTGGGTTGACAGTTTTCAGAACAGTGGATAAACCGGTTGATTGTATTCAATTAAAATCTTTGGACGTTAAGTACTAACATATTTTTACACCTGAAATACGTTTGCTAATTTATTTTGACTTATTTTTTAAATTTATTCGTTTTTGCTGAATTTACTTTTAGAATTTTTATTTTCATTTTTTTTTAATTACCTTTTTCTCGTCGGCTCCAGTCGCCATCTTTATTTTTTCTGGTCTGTCGTAAAAGTCTTACTAGTTGTTTTCTACTGTTTGTATTTTAATTCATAGCATACATTTTTATTTATTATCTACTGTATTTTGAACAAGATTTGGATTTTTGAACGTATACTACTTTTGTTAATAGTCTCTTTTTTACATTTGAACATTTTTTTTTGTCATTCGTTTTTTTTTTTGTTTTTTGTTTTCCCTCTTTGTTTTTTAACCGATATTTATTTACTTTTTTAGATTAACATCTGATTTTCCCAGATTAATGTGTATTGTTTTATTTTTAATTCGACCTCCTATTTTATTGTCTTTAATGTCTTCTATTTTCTCGTCGTTGCATAGACTTCATTTTGCATCGTTTTATTTTAATTCACTATTTCTTTTATTTTAACTTTTAAATTAAACTTTTTTGTTTAATTAATTCGTTTCTCAAAGTTCAATTAATTTTTGTTGAAGTTATTAGAAATTTCTCGCTATTTTTATGGTTTAACCAGTTATTTTTTATTGTATATTTTCTTTTTGTATTTCTTTGATTCTTCCAGTTCTATGATTGCTTGAATCTTTTTAATTAACTTCATGTTTTAGACAATTTTACTTATTCTTTTTAGAATCTTAACATTTCTATCTGTTGGCGCTTTTCCATTTTCCCTTTGCTCCAATTTTATTACTTTTCTTTCGTCAAAAGAACAGAAATATATGCGCCCACTTAGATTAGCGGAGATATTTTTTAAACAAGATGCCAAGCAAAAGTCAGGTTGTAGAGAAGGACCTTTTCGGGTCTGCCTCTAAGGTAGATGTACCCGTTAAAAAGAAAAGTAAATAAGAAGCGTCAACTCACAAAACTCACAGACCAGATAAATGTATAATACCTACTAATGAAGTTAACGTGCCAGAGTCACCATAAAAGACGTCAGCCGGGGATTCACACTCTTGTTTGAATTCCGCGCCAAAATGTAATAACATCGGTATTTCTGGAAATCGACATCAATTACGGACATCTTATACAAGATGAACTTTAGTAAGAACCCAAAGAATTACAGAAGTCCGAAAAGAAAATGTTGTCAGTCTTCGTGGTAGACAAGCGCAAATTTTTCGATTCATGAAAGACAGTGATCCGACAAGGTACAGAATTTTTCATACGGGACGTACTGCAGCCTAAAGTAGGAAGATTGTATAGCGGTTGTAAGGCGAGAATTGTGGATTAAATTTCTCATTATAAGAATCGAACATGAGGGTCGGCGAAGGATCACGTAGCAGTATACGAGTTCTCTTTTCAGGGGTTGGGATAGCACCTAGTTGGCTATCTAATCAGTATGGAAAAATCCTAGGTGGGAACAACCAGAGCGGGGATGGATCTTCGATATCATGCTCGATCGTTTGGCCGTCGTCTCCGCCTAGGTTGTTCAAGTTTTCTTTCTACATTTTACACGGAACATAGGCTCATTCAGGTTCGTGTAAGCTTAAGATTACGATGTTTAACTATTGGAAATTGAATGCATGATTGTTTGGTGATATGAGATTTTCACAAATAGCTTCCACAAATGTTACAAAGAGAATTAACGGGGCTGTAGTTGGGAATATATAGCAGGATAAATTAAAATCCAAAAGTAGGTCGTTTGTTGCTGATTATATTGGTCGACACATTATATTTAGATTAGCAGTGAAAACGGCATGTGGAGATAAATTTGATTGGGCGATGAAATGCCGTGATAGTGGAGAGGTAGGCTTAACTACCGCAGTGATAGCCTCCTTGATTTTCAAGACGGATCAAGCTCTGGTAATGAGAGCTAGGTCAGAAAGAATGTCCATGGAAGTGATGAACATGGCCGCGGAATTGTGTACAGAAGTTAGAAATTCATCCAATAGACAAATCGTGTGCGTCACATTTCCGGATAACTGGACAGAGACAACAAACATGTGCATATGTTAGGCTTTTCTTGACTTTCAAGATGTTTTCACGAGGGAGACTGGTCTGAGCTCTACTGTGTTCGACGCCTATTTGGCCGACTCTCCAAGCCGAGAGGCGACTGGGTTTCATCACAGTCGGAAATATGGGAGGTGTTGATGGTGTTTTACCGCGAAAAAACTCCGGGATGAGATGGGCTACATTTTTTATTTAATGCATAATAAATAATAGGCATATTACAAAAAAGAGTTATTTTTTTTCTCCTCTAACCTAGCTCTAAAATCTTCGTGTGGGAAACACTAGCTTGTAACATACAATACCTCCCAAACTAAAACAATAATGTCCTATCATTACCGTGAACATCCTGAATTTGCCCTATCAGAATTAATGTGGGTGCATTTGTTGTTGACTCCTATTAGATCTCTAGTTCATCCCAAATCTCAAGTGGAACCTCGTAGATACGATCCACTGCTAAAGATCCTGAAAATAAATTGTCTAACTAACAATCTCCTCATATTCTACTCAAGTCAGTCAGATTAGGCAAAAAGTGGGGTGCGGGTGCCACATCTGGGTTGGAAGTACACAATCCTCACTTATCTATTTTTGTAGAATTCAGAAGAGTCTACACAGCCTTGCGAAAGATTAATTACTTACCATCCTTTAACCTCTTTCCCACAGACGAAACACGGCACTCTATTCTGTCGCGATTTCTATTGGAAGTTGTGACGAACTGCATTACTTAGTTCAACCATTCCTGAAATTCGCAGCTAAAAACCTCCGTGCCACACACAGTAGGAGGAATTATCAATATTCACTTCACTTCATATTCCATTATTAAGCATCTAGTTCAATTCGGACAGCTTCCTCCCAAGATCCGCTTCTGTGTGTAGTAAGCTTCATCACCGTGTACCTCTCCGATCACTATAATATTTTCCTTTTCGTGCCTCAAGTTAAGGGTTACCTTGTTCCTGTCTCCATTTGTGCTGATACAACCACCTAATTCAATAATCCCATGCCTCTAGTAACTCCTGTGTGCTTTCCCCACAGATGAAACGTCTCACGTTTCTCGCTACTCTGTCGCTATTTCCTTGGAAAGTCTTCTGATTAGCTACCCAGGTCCTGATCCTCATAGCTGAGTCCCTCCATTCCACGTATCCAGGAATCATCTCTACTGACTTTGTATTCCATTAGTAAGATGGGATTTTAATTCGGACAGCTTCTTCGACAGAACCGTTACTCTGTGCCACAGATTTTCGAGTAGTTGTTTTTTCTATCACTGTAGCCATCCCCACTTTAAATCCAGATTTAACAGATATCTTTCTAAAATATCCTCATAAATGGCACTTGTTATATTTACGCGCATATAACCAGCTCATTCTTTAAATCGCTACCTTGTGTGACCCCTCCACCCCTGGGAATTGAAATTTGGTGAACAATTATTAAAAAATATTTCATTTGACACCAAAGGAGAAAGGAAGCTTTTCTATAAACATGATATGGATTTCAGGAATACAGACATCTAAATCCGCCAAATAATCGATATTGCCATCGCAATAAACTGCCGAATAAAGCTGCAAATATATGAAAATATGGATAATCTTATTAGCGTTGACACGTAAATATAAATATTGTAGAACATCAAAGTATATTAATTACATTTTAATAAATGAAAAAACTGTTACATTCACATTCCATTATCGAGAACAATTTAATGAAAAATCTAGCGCGTCTTATTGTGCCTTTATTGAATAGTCATGCTATTTTGGCGTTGTTTTCTTCAAGTCCGACGCAAAAGCATCCAGGTCAAGGTGACTGGGTCTCTTGACTGTCCTCTGGGATAATCTCAATGGCAGTTGGTCTGGGCTTTCAGGTGTTACAGTAAATGTCAGCCAGAAATATTTTGTAACATGATATTCTTGTCTCCTACTTAGACCAGGACGTTCTGATTCTAAACGCTTATTATCAGTCTATGTTAATACGTTCTCTTTTTAAGTTCGATGGCCAAATCAATTGTCTCATGTCGGGGTGTTGGATGCAGGCATAGAGTGGGTTCAACTCGAGAAATTCCACGTTATTTACAGGAGAATTACAATTGCTTTGTCGAACATAGTTTTTTTTTATGTAAAACAGTACCTGGCTAAGAGTGCCAAGAATGGAGGGAGATCTCGGACATTCTCTCCTTTGGAAATTAAAAAAAAAATCTTTCGTAAGGTATTTATTGTTCGTGTACACATTACCGTTCTTATAGCCTACATATCCTAAGTTAGTACGTGTTTCCAATGGCTAATTAGAAGGTTGTGGTTGTCAAGTGCTAACTGTACGGTCTTCCATATTATACAATCGTATCTCTTGAACTGTCTATTCTCTTGAGGATTTTAAGGGGTAGTCCGGCTTACAGCCAATCCCTGTACCAATATGAATCTTCTTAGTTGATCGGGATAAAAGTTGTCCCGCGATAAGTATTAATATAATCTGGCGCTCTGGATATTGCGAACCGTGTGCAAAGACAGCGTAGGACCTTTGTTGAGCTTACATCTGCTCAGGGAAAGGCAAAAGTGAATCGCGAGTACACGCCAACGACAGTTAGCAGATATTTGTTTCGGGATTTAGGTAGAAGTGTTCCCTTAAAGTCCTCTAAAATAGCTGTGTAGCTTTTACTAGGCTTCCCGGTTCGGGTTTGTAGTACCTTGGTATTATTCGTGCACAATTCTGAAAACCGTTTGTTCTTCGTTTCACGTTGTCAAAAGAAAAAGGAAAATCCCCGCTTCGAAACACACGTATCATCCTCGTGATTCCTGGAGTACAGAGATCGTTATGAACTTTTTGTTGATCTTTGATGCTGTTTATTGATCAAAACACTCTTGACAGGGCATACGATGTTGCATTTCTCTTTACGATCGATAGAAAACGTAAAAAAAAAAAAAAACAGGAAAACACTACCATCCATCTCAATATGTTTTCATTTTTTTTTTTTTTTATTTTGCTTGAGGTCTTGGGACTAAACTTAAAATTGACTGACTTTTAGACAGTGATTAATTTCAAGCAGTAACGAATTACGAAATGTTTCCATTTAACGCTTCGCCTATGACATAAGCCTCCATTTCGACAGCTGAATGCCTGCGCTCAGGTTTTGACAATGTTCTGGGGAGGAACGCTACGTTGCACCCGGATTGCCTTACCGCAGCAGTTATGGGGTAGTCGGAAGCGTCTGTCTCTGCTTCTATGGGAATATCAGGATTCACCCAAGTGATATCTGAGTTGGTAATATCTCTTTAACCACTCAAAGGCTTTAACAGCAAAAGAAGAAATTTCGTAGTTTTTCTAAGTGGGTGTATTTTCTCAGAAGACTAGGGGAATCCATTGAGAATAATTAGCGAATATAACTGTTTCATCGCAACGGAGCTATAGTGTTGGGTATAGGTAGTTTTAGCAGTGGTTTTAACCGTTCAGGGCTCGCCTTCATGATTCTTTTTAATCTGATGGTTTCTGACCCATAGGTACTCTTGTGATTTTTGAGTGTAAGATTATATTTCTTGACTGCCAATAAAAAAATCATTTTGGGTTGTAATTTTTGTCCGCCCAGTCATGGACGCACACTCACATTATGTATGTAGGTAGAGGTACCTTGCAACTTTTCTTCATGAATTTTATCAAGGACACTCTGAAATCTGGAAACTTTTAGTGATACCAAAGGGCATCTGATGGAACTGATAAAGTCGTCGGCAGGCTTTAAAAACGCGGAGTATTGTACATTTATAGCGAACAAGCCACAGATGTTCAACCTCGGTTTACTGCCCCGAAAGAAAGATATTAGTAATAGAATGGTGTTTGAGGAAATCATGGCCCAGTATCACATCGCAGCACAGATTTGGCATAACGAAATATTTGTTGTTAGTGTAGTTAGTTTGATTCAAATCTAGGCCGACCAAAATATATCCGCTAACCTGCTAAGACAGTGAAGCGTTCGCCATACCAATTTGACTCTCACAATGCACGATTTTAAATCTGTTTCTTTTTTTAAATATCAGCGTTAATAAAACTCTGAGTCCTGTGTTGACTACAGCGTTTATTTCTACACTCTTTTTTTACATTTTAATGCAGCCTTTGAAAGACAGTTAGGGTTTACAATTCGTATAATACTAGGCGCAATAGGAGCATTCGAACCAGGTGAAAAAAAAGCTTGATCGACAAACCCTAGAGAAATGTCCCTTCTTTCCGCACTTCGGCATTTAGTTTCTCTGGATGGTAAAACACGATCTGGGGTGTATTTTAAGCGCACAAAAATAATATAGTCGTCTGGCTGCAGTACTGGCAGTGTATATAGTGACTTCCGTAGAAGAGGAGATTTTGAAATGGCAGAGTGGGAGCAGAAATTAGGAAGTCTGTTTTAGAGGGCAGTATTTTTGCCCTTGTTTGGGCTGTTTGATCTGGTGGACTAGAAGTGTGATTATTTCGTGCAGCCTCTGCAACACTTGTTTGTAGTTATGAAGAAGATTGCTTTTCTCCCATTTCCAAGGTGAGTGCCTGCACTCGCGCAGTGGCCAAATCTAGTTATTTATCTTTGATAGATATAGTTCGATTCTAATCCATTTATAAAGAAGTCTCTGATAAAATTCTTATTAGCCTGATCTGCTGTCGTCGCAATCTCGACTTAAGATTTTTAAGCGTTGAAGATATTTTCTTACACTTTTTGGCCTGATGGATAGTTGCATGGCAAGAATTGTTACGTCACTTCACAAACATTCCATCCAAATCGTCTATGGAACTCTGGTAAGTTTTGAAGTGAGACATATTTGTAGATACGTATATGGAAACGCGGTGCATTAGCATGTTAAGTCTATCCGTATCAGTAATAGTGATTTTCTAAGCCCGGCTCAGATGTGGCACAAGGCCGAAAGTATGAGGATCGAACTCACTATTCAGTCGTAATTGTTCTAGCAAGACAAGCTTGCTAACCATTACACCGTCTCGAGGTGCCCCTAGCCGTATCAGTAATAGGAGTGGATGAAATGTTGTCCAGTGCACGAAGAATCTTTGGAATAACCGTTTCCAATATTGCCAGACGTCTGTAGAAGACGGGTCTGTAGAGTTAAATTTGTCACATTCTGGTTTAAGGGGTTTTCTATTGACCATATTTACGTTCAATAAATTGAAAGCAAAACACGGAGTCTAGTCCGGCATAATGTGTCGTTATTGAACGTAACTGAAGAGTTTTGTCATTTTGATTAAGACGACGTGACTTCTTTATACAATTCATAAGACGTTGTAGGTAACCGGGCTTTCTTATCACAAACATAAATCCCTTTCAGTAACAGAAAGATTTGCCAAATAGTGGCCGTTACTCTTCGAGCAAAGCAAATTATTAAATTGTAATTCGAATAGTTCCCCTCTATTTAATTGGAATTGATTTAAAAAGAAGAAATATTTTATATTTTACCAATGTTATGAATGATCAAATGTAGCCTCCACTTCGTTTGTTACCCGCCCCTCTTAGAGAGAGCTATTTCTGTTTACGGAGACTGTAAAAGGAGTTGAATAAAGCTTTCTTAAAGCCTACACATGCGTTCTTTTGTATTTACAACCATTTTATAAGTCTGATTTATTTCTGGAAAATTAAGTCAAATAATTTATTTGCAAACTAAAATATTTACTGTAATTATTATACTTATTTATTTGACTCCACTCCGAGATAATCTCCTCAATTAAGTACCCCTTGTAGAACTGAGCAATGATTCTTCCAGATCCGAACTTCCATGTTCATATTCTATAAACCATTTTCATAGCCTCGTTAGATATGTTATTATTTATTTCCTACTGCTCCGTTTGAATTCAGAATATCCTGTGATTATAAAATTCCTTGCCGTCACTTTTCCCTAAAATCGTAACTCATTTAGATCCTAAACAATGTCCTTTTCCTTAAAATATATATTTATAATTTCCTCATTGTTAACGTGGTCCGTCTACATTATTCTCAGTATGCTTATGCATTCCTTCAAATCCCGTCTTCATCATTAAAATAATTGCCTTGCCTTCACTGCCATATGGGTAATATATTACAGAACAGTTTCCCATGAAGTTTTCTCGTTTATTAATACTTTCTTCGGGTTTTGGAAAGCATATTTCGCTATTAAAATGAGTTATGATTTTCTGAATCGAATTTTAATAACTACCTTGTTTTTAATGCACGATTAAAACTCCAAAGATAATATAGTGATTAATTAAAAACATCGGCCATTTGTTAAATTCCGGCAAATTCTTAAAAAATGACAAAAAAATATTCGAAAAAAAGATGCAGCTTTTATTTTTAAATTCAAGTGTTTGATTATCGGCTATGAAACATTTTTCTTCTGATCGAAAGTGAATGGTGAACAGAGTTGTTCCTCTCTCGAAATTAACTTGGGAAAGTTAAGGTAAGATATTACTTTGAGTTTAAAAATAACAATAATATTTTTTTAAACAAATCACCCAAAGCAAGGCGGGACTGCCACTCGCACGCAAGGGTTTACAGAGAGTGAGAGTAAGAGTAAAGATGATGTTTGGAAAAATGATAAAGAGAAGGACAGGGATCAAGGTTAAGGCATCAAAAGATGTCGATTGACATTACATTTGAACATTTTAATATTATAGGTATCAGGGAAGCAAGTGATAGGAAAGGAGTTCCAGTGACGAGAGATGCGAGATAAGAATCTGGTGGAGTAGAATAGATGGCTACATTTAGTCGTTTCGGCAGTGAAAGGGTAAGAACGAGATGCCATCTTAGTAGCACGTATAAATTCATGCAGTTTGGGAAACAGTGAAAGTAGCTCGTCGGAGCTGTTGCCATGAAAGTACTTGTAGAAAAGGCAGAGGGAAACCACAGCACGTCTGTGAGAAACTGTCTGTAGACGGGATGCCAGATCAGGACAAATCAGATTGCATATCCTTTCTCTGGATTTTGTCGAGGACCTTAAGATGAACGGCGTGAGAATTGTATTTTGTTTAGAAGGACCATTTTACTAATGTATTAGGTTGGTGCAGAAATAATGAGGTAATAATGTCGTTTTTTGACGTATTTTTAACGTCATAAAACGACATTATTTTTGCACCAACCTAATATAAATGAAAAATAAATTACATTCGTCGGTATGCCTTTCCCACCACGGATAGGCACGAGGATCAAAGAAAAATATATAACTCTTCATTTTTAAATTCAAGTTTTTGATTATTTGGAGCTCTGATCGAAATGGGATGGTGAACGGAGTTTTTCCTCACTCACTATAAACTCTAGAAAGGCAATAAGTAGTTATTTTGCATTTAAATAAGAATAATAACAATGTTTAGAATAGTGTTCTGTTTGAAAGTCGACATGTATTATGAAAACAAAAAAGGAAATAAATATATTTTTTCAATGTGTTTAATTATTAAAAGACGAAAAAAAATCTGAAAAAACTCATAAGTATATATATATATATATATATATATATATATATATATATATATATATATATATATATATATATATATTTCTTCAATAGCAACAAAATCTCAGGATGAAAATAGTTAAATCCAGAAGATCCGCAGTTATTTTGATCCAGATAGTTGGAAAGTTGTGCAATATGCTTATGGAGCCTTGAGATCATCCGGAAAATGCTTTTATGAGTTGTTTAGGCATAATTGAATACTATTTGACTGCTGCCTTCATTTGGTGCACCTGTCGTGTATTGGCAATAAAACCATGCCTAAATGCATTGTTTGCTTTTCAGAGACTGTTATGCCTGAAGTGCTTAAAATATTCAAAAACTTCTATATTTCTTTTAATAATTGATGAGTAATAAATTATTTTATCTTGCGTTTGAACAAAACAGTGGGAAATATTTAAAATTGTTTTTAATTCATGTTGACATTAAATTAAATTCTCTGTTAAATTTGTGTATTTTTTTCTTTTTCACATTAACTAACTGTAATTTAATTTTTTTAACCACCAATAAGCATTGGTGATTGTTCTTTTTTATTATAAAATTTAATCTATTTACCTGGATTTAGCTCTGTTGAGCGAGGTACGAGACCGGTTACCTAGACCGTTTTTCATTTATACTTTTTATTATCATGAGTGGTAATAATAAAACTAATTTTTGTTTTTTCATGGCAGTTATAAAATTCTGTACCACCAATCATACCTTTAAATAAATATATATATATATATATATATATATATATATATATATATATATATATATATATATATATATATATGTATGTATGTATATATATAAGGGGCGATGGGTCAATTGTCGGCATTTAATATTTTCAGTATCCTGCATGCGATTTGTTTGTTTTTGATTTTTGTCGACTGTACAGTATAGTAAAGTCATTTAGGCACCGTCTGTGAGAAAAAGAGCAGCATGAGGCACTTCAAGGCGCCAGAAATCTTGAAACGGCGTCCTTTAATGCTTGGCATTCACATCAGAAACTCCAATAAAAACATTTCGGTATGTCTGGGTGTCAATCTGAGAACAATGCAGAAGATTCGGAAAGAGTTGTATGTGTCTAATGGTAATTACGATGTCATTTGAAGTGATCACTAGTGATGGTGACGTTATATCTCCATTCTTCTTCCCAAGGGGCCGCAGACTCAACACGGGGGCCTGCATCAAGCACCTTGAGGCGTTAGTGTTGGCTTGGATTAAAAGGGTTGTTGCCAGAAGGTAATATATCTGAAAAGAGGACTCTGCACCGTGTCACACATGCAGGAGAAACCAGTCATGGGTGTCAGTCATTTTCTCCCACCATATGAAACCTCTTATGTATAAGCTGATATAAAGAACTTCAACAGAAAATCAGCTCTCCCACCTCTCACTGGGTGTGTTCATTCCGGATATTAAGGGATATAGTTGGCACTTAACACAACATAAACAAACCGAGTTTTAGAGCAAAAGAGAGCAAATATTTAAGGAAGTCACTGGCACGAAGCCAAATGCCTAAGACATATCTTCCTTGATTCAGATATTAAAAAAAAAATTAAAAAGCGACAGAATATGTAATTCGAATAAAAAATGGCGAGAGATTAAGGGGCCGGCATTCCACAAATCCTTAAATCAAAGTTTAAGAAGGAATTTCCCATCAATACAGGACAGAGTAACGGTTAGTCGACACAAGAAACATAATTTCCTGAAAAAAAAAAAAAAAAAAGAATATTTTATAAATTTAAACAGAGTGTAGCACTGTCTTCTCGGTCAATGAATACTTTTTTCCTCATAAAGGAACAGGTAATATTACCATTATCATTCGAGATGCTTAGAACAGATACTCCTCTGAACGATGGCAAATGAATGAATAAAAGTTCAACATGCAAACACTGGCTGAATTGGGAATGATTCCTTATAATAAAACGCCTAACTTTATCATTAAATATGAATAAAATAGATACTGCACTTTGATCTCAGCGCGATAGATTCGCAACACGAGAAGCACCAGAATCGATGAAAGCTGAATATTTCCCTATGATGAAAACTTTAATATTGTTAATACGTTTGTTAATATTGTTATGGTCCGATCCCTTGTACCACGGTGATAGTCCAAGGTAGAACCAATCAAGAAGAACTCGAACACGTATATGAAATAACACAGATATATTACAAACATGAATATATATAGAGAGTTAGAAAGTGTTAGTACGAACAATCAGGTTTAGTAGTAATTGTCTGAACGCGACTCTGTTTCGGACTGCCTCTGACTCGACTGACTGACTCGCTGGATTTGACTGACTGACAGACTACTGACGGACTTCACTCCAGACTTCAGACTGAACAGTATTTAGTCACCCCCCCACCCACAAGGGCAGCATGTGGGACAAGGTCGGTTTAACGTGGGATCATCGAGCCCGTGGGTTCGGCCAAAAACATGCTTTTTGAACCCGTATAAACGGGTTCAGTGTCGGTTTACCTCCCCGAAAGAGACTCCGCCCTTCGGCGTAGCCTCGTTCGGTTTCCTCCCCGCTCGTAGACAGAGAGTTCAACCGATCAGGCGATCAGCCGGTCGCCGGACTTCGGGCTAAACTCTCTGCTTCCTCTTGAAGCGCAGTATTTATTACTTATGGAATAGTCCATTATGTTATTATAGGTAAGGTCCCATAACAATGTGCCGACACACCCCTAGAATCTGGGAGATGTTATTTCTTTTATCTAAGCACCATCTGTTGATTGGTTACCATTTTTGTTTTGTTATTTAATCCATGTCGGGGGGTAAGGTAGATGGATTCATACATTTCCCTAAGATATTTGTGTGTCATTGAATGCAACCAACCCGGATTTCCGACATCTCATAGAGTGCCGTTATGCCATACGAATGAGGAAGTAGAAAATGGCTATTATTCCAATAAACCTTACAAGAGGAGAGAAATGGTCATTTTCGTTCATAGATGACTGAGGTGTAAGAAATATATGATAATATATAATGAATACTATGCTGATAGTTCCAAGAACTAAATATAAATAGATTGTAGAAACAAGTACACATATGTTTAAAAAATCACCAACGAAATATTAAAATATGCATTTTGCGGGATACTGTAAATTTCCCAAATTATAAATAAACATCAAATATGTCTTTCCTATTTTTTCCGGAATCATTTCTTGTTGGGCTGAGAATTTTCATCAGACGTACATATAAGTTAAAAAATATCTATCTGTATTACTTCCGGTTGTCAATTATATTCCTGGCGCGAAATGTCAAAGTAGACGTGGCAATGAATTAAGACAAATTCAACCTTCCATTTCCTATAATTACGTTTTCGTTTTTTGTTCATTCCTTTATATTATTATTAATTTAATTATTATTAGTAGTTTGTTTGCTATTATTAGTATTACTATTTATTTCGGATAAAATCTGGGGATTGGCTTTCGCTCAAGACAGGCCTTTGACGTATTTGTGGTTCATTGATTTTTATGATCATTTTTAGCAATTTCCTGAGTTTTATCCACTGTGAATTGAGCTTTTGTTCAGTTCTCCTCTCTTCGTTATTTCTTTAAAAAAGAACATGAAGAATTTGCTGGAAATTGTCTGCATTTAAATAGGAACCGGCGTATTTGTCCTTCTATGAGAATCTATTATGATGAACTTTGATATATTCAGAAGCAAAGAACATTTAAAATGTTTGTATACGTTCGCAGGAACACACCCACGTATACATATACATAAATGTGTTTGTGTGTCAGTATATATATTTATATTAGTATGTGTACTTGTTTAGGGGATAGTTTTCTTGAATGTGCCTGGCTGTAAGAGAAATATATTCACAACAGTTTCATAAATATCAATTTTATGAGTACCATACACTAAATATTTCACACAGACATACGTTCACGTATACACATGAATTTTTAAATAATTGCCAAACAGGTTATCTTGTATGGTGTCCTATTAAATGGTTACATTTTAAAATGATGATTTCTAACTTATATATATATATATATATATATATATATATATATATATATATATATATATATATATATATATATGGGGGTGTATGCGCGCGTGTATGTGTATACCTAAGTATACAATTGGTACAGTAGAGTTGAATAAGTAATCGTACACATGATAATATTTCATATTTTTATATGTAACATTAAATTAAAAAAACGGGAATATATCTACTGTATCAGTTCGCATGCTAAACATGTATGCATATAAATCTAAATAATATTCCATGGTTAAGAAAATATGGCAATATTTAAATTTTTAGGGGTTTAAAAAATGATCGTATAGCAGAACAAGAACATGTTTTCTCCATTTAATATTTTGTAGCAAAGCCTTTCTTAAGTTCAACAGCACCCAATCTCTTCCTGTAGTCTTTAACGATTCGCATACATTAGTAGGTATTTTGTCCCATTCTTCCTGATTAATTGTCTACTGGTTTTTGATGTTTGTTGGATCTCTATCATGGATCTTAATTTTCAAAAAACTGCCATTAATTCACTGTCGGATTCAAATGCAACGGATGACTGGGCCATTGTAAGATGTTAAAGTTGTTATTTGCAAGCCAATTCTTCGTAATCTTAGCAATAGGCTTTGGATCATTGTCCTGTTGGAAAATCCAATCAAGAGGAAGCCCAAGATTCTCTACGGTTAGGATTTGTTAATATTTCTCTGCATTCAATTTACCGTCTATAATTGATAGTTTGCCAACACCTCGCATCGAAAAGCAGCCCCAAACCATGATACTACCCCTACCAAATTAGACTGTTAGTATAGTGACCTTGGGTGCGTATTCTCCGCCGTCTCTCCTCCATACATGATTCAGGGTATTGCGGCCGAACAACTCAATTTTACTCTCATCTATCCAAAGAATTCTTTCCCAATCAGAATTTTCCTTATCTTTGTGCTCTATCGCAAATTTCAATCTGACATCTCTATACCGTTCAGAAAGAGTGGTGTATTTCTTGGGAAGCGCTACTTTATACCGTGTCTGCGTAGTTTATTACTAATCGTTTGCTTAGTTATGTTAACTGCTGAAAAACTCATGTCATTCTGAAGGTCTTGTCTGATGACCACTGGGTTAATTTGGACCAATCGCATCAACTTTCTTCATTATCTGGGAGAGATTTTCCTTGTAGCACCGGGTCTGCCTTTGTTCTTAACAGTATTACGTCTTTTCAATCTTGCAATAAATGAACCAATTGTTGAAAAAGGTATGTTCGTGTCACTGGATATGTTTCTGTAACTTTTGCATTGTTCCATAGCTTAATAATTAACTCTTTTTGAGAAAAAGTCATTTCCTTACGTCTAGCCATTATTAGAACGGTTATCAGTGAACAGTGACTGCACAATGATCCAATTTTGAAATAATGTTTCAATAGAGTTTCTGATAATATTCTAGAACAGTTTAGAATCTTCTACTTTGAAGTACAACCAAAATCTAATGCAAAAATAGATATTATACGAATACTTTTTAAACTATTCGAAATATAAACATTTGCATAACTATCACAAATCGATGAATTTCTAATTTTAAATTGCAGAATCTAATTCCATGCCCCAAAATACATATAAAACATTTTTATTTGAAGTTTTCATTCGCTATAAGTGAAAATAACAAGCATTTGTTTGCTGTACGATCACTTATTCCCAATGTTTAGAGGAATGAATTCCAATAACCAAAACTACTATTCTTAAATGAGTGATCAATACAGAGTATAGCATATAATTTATTCGAATATTATAACACAAATATGCTATAAAATCACTATAAAATCACTATAAAAATAGCCATTTTGTTTTAATTATTTTGATATGTTATCAACGGATGGTGTTGAATGTAGAATAAAGAGTTTAAAACTCTTTATTCTTCATACAACACAATCACGTGATAAGACGCTAGAAGTGTTGAAACAAAATGGCAATACTGTAGTGATTTTTTAACATATATTTATTATAATTTTCGAATACATTATGAATATTGTGCAGATTAAATGTTACTACACGCAGAAGAAATAAATGAATCAAAATTTCATTTATCTAGCCATTATTGTTATCATTCTTGTTATCACAATATTTCTTATTAATGCTCTCCGGTATGTCAATTCGTCTATCTTGCAGGAAATTCAAAAATAAGATCTTTATTTAATCTACATGCTTAAACTGTTCAAGTATTCATGTTTAGGAATATTTCTCGTTACTAGTTCTTATTCTAAGTAATGATCAATTATTTCTCACCCAGGTTGTAGCAAATATAAATACAAACTGCCCAGCGCAGTGATTGCACTCACAAGTACGATGTCTATAAATTCTCGTCCCTTCGCTATAATCCATGCCGTGGAGCAATTATTTGTGGAGATTTTAACCTAAACTGGGGGCTGATGAGTTCTGCTGTTGATTGAAATCCGTGACTTCAATGGAGCTTTTCTCTTTTGTTACAATTTTCTTTTAGAGTTGCTGTTTAAGACTTGCTCTCATTTTCTGTCTATATTTCTGAGATGAGGTATTATGTACACTATTTAGATTATTGGGACTATTGTCCTCATCTTTGTCGCCATATTTCTTACAACGTTTCGGCCTTTGTAAGCTCCAGCCTTCTTCAGGTTGTTGGAGAGTCGAACTAAACGTTTTATTTCGCTCACAGAGACATTAGGTTTATAATACCCAGAAATTGGCACAGTCGATAATGGCGTTGGTTAGATCCAGTGACAGGGAGTGTGAGTTCAATATGCCGTAAGGCAGTGGAGAACTTGAAGAGGGAAATGAACAAGAGATAACTGATAACTGAAATCCATTAAACACGGCACGTGTAACTAGAATAGTCTACACAAGTGATCGACAAAAAATGGTTCAGTTCGACATTCCATCCACCTGAAGAAGTATAACGGCCGAAAAGTTGTAAGAAATATGGCGACAAATATGAGGACAATAATCCGAATAATGTAAATATTGCCCTTCTTTATTAGTGGTTCATATATCGAATTGATTTCTACACCATACCTAATAAGGTGGTCATGGCCTTTATTGACTTCTCTATGTGTCCTTGAGGACATCTGTGTATGAACTTTCTACAATATGTTCCTATCCTTTCAGACATTTAACTATTCAATGACCTCCCTTGTCCATAATATTTTGCTTCACTGCACAGGGACTGATAACAACAACAAAATTGAGGACAATAAATCCGCTTGTAAATATTGTAAATAATGGTCCTCATCCTAGAAATTTAGACGAAATATTAATTTTTAAGTTATCATTACATTTTAATCAGTTCCTGTATATCGTCCGTTGTTCTCAGCCAGTGAGTGTTTGTGCGACATTGTTGCCCTCATCTGACAGGTTAGCACTTACATCTTTCCTCCACTATGCAGCTATCGTTTATCTTCATATCTGTCCACTGAGAGCACTCATGTAGGGACGCTGTCTTTCCCAAATAATTTCACCTACTGATGTCATTACTATTAAAGAGAGATTTATGTATCTCTACAACATTTGAGCTCATCCAATGTCTAAATTGCATTTAGATTAATTGGTCTACTGAAAAAAAAATGAGTTCAGTTATTAACCCTGTATAATTATAATGAAGCTTGACAAAGAAAATAGCTCATAGTTGCATCTTCTTCTACGGTAATTATAAAAATTCTAATATTTCTAATATATCATAAACGTTAGGTAAATATAGATTAAATAAATATTTCAAGATATATTAGATATTTCAAGATATATTAGATATTTCAATGCGTTCCCGATCACCTAATTCTAGATAAGATATATATATATTCAACAGATGGATCTGTGTAATATTCCGCTTGTAGTGATTTCACAACGGAATTTGGATCACTTGCTGCATATCCTTTTAACTGCCCTGTACCAGATTTTAGAGGTAATTTTTTTACGTATATATATCGCGTGAACATTAACTCGAGATTTAAGTTCACGTTTGTGTTTTTTTTAGCTGTCAACGTTGTTAGACATAATTCTCTCTAGCATAAGACTAATATATTTTCTGTTTTCTTTGTTCCTATACTAAATATATTATATGTGATCCATACGCCGTGGTATCTGAAGTGATTAGGACTTATAAATTTCACTTCCTGAATGTCTATGATTGATTCAATGCATGTATCTTTGACGATCTTCAAAAATCTATCAAATTATAAGGATCTTGATATCGAAATCCCAAATATATGTCACATGAGAACACCAGCGATACTTGTATTAGGTTGGTGCAAAAATAATGACGTAATAATGTCGTTTTTGACGTATTTTTAAGGTCAAAAAACGACATTATTACGTCATTATTTTTGCACCAACCTAATATATATATATATATATATATATATATATATATATATATATATATATATATATATATATATATATATATGTCTGTGAGTGTGTGCTTGCGTGTGTGTTTTGTGTTCAAAGATAGATAGATAGATAGATAGATAGATAGATAGATAGATAGATAGATAGATAGATAGATAATGTATGAACGAGAAAATGGATTAATAACTTGACATAGCGATAAGCTGAATTTTGAACTGAAATTTTCATTGTTTTCTTCTATGATCTATGGAGAAATTTTCCGTTTAGTTCTTTGTGAATGTAATAATTAAATTAAAAAAAAATAAATAGTTTTTCATGATAGATAAATTTGTAAATTTCCCGCGACTACTAGTTGGTGTAGAGAGATACTAAGCCCTGTGATTGGTTGGAAAATATTCCAGTAGACAAATTGAAGAGATTCCAGGAGGCCCATGCCTTAAAGGAATACACGAAATTGTTCTCACGAGTACAGCCCACAAATTACGAAAGGCTTTATCTATGTAAAATATTTAAATATTATTATTTATTTATTATTTTTTTATTTTTTGTCAAGGGAAAATATCATGATGTTATTTCTAACCTCAGATATCTGGGCGGGACCCGGAAAGAAATGTGGACACCAGAAATCAAAGGAAAACATGATATAATAATATTCTGTCTTCCCGTTCTGGGAGAATGAACAAAATGACAGGAGAGTTCCATATCACTTATTCTAAGGTATTTAATTAATTCTTTTTAGTAAATAATGAACTAACGGAAACGTTCAACATGAGCAAATCATCATCATATTACGTACACTTCAGTTGCCTGCTATTCACGCTGGTTTCGTTTCATTTATTTTCACGCGTTGGTTTCTAGTACATCTGTTTTCTCACGAAAATTGATATTAGAACGAAGACCTACATTTTTGAAGATTTTTTCTAGATATTCTTTACTAGTGTACAGATTTTAAACATAACTGGAAAAAGACAGACATTCTGTCGTAATATTAAACGTTGTAAAACAGTTTTCTTTTTCATTCCTTAGATCACGCTCTTCTCCAAGTGTTGAAATATACGTCAATCAATAATGATAACAGCATTTAAACACGCATCCACAAGATAACAAGTTACTCGATTTTAACACTTATTACCATATATATATATATATATATATATATATATATATATATATATATATATATATATATATATATATATATATATATATGTATATATATATATATATATATATGTATGTATGTATTAGAAATGGGGGTAACAATTAACTAATTTATCTTGAATAATAACGATTCAGTCGGCTTTACACAAATAGTCTAGGTGAATCTTTAATAATGTAAATATTAAAAATTATACATTACTGCACCTGTTGCGCTCGGTGGGAAGGCTATTCTTGTCTGATTGGAATCCAATTTAACGTGAGACTAAATTAAAATCTCATTTGAATATAATGTATCTAGCATTTGAATTAATTGTAATTGGAGCAGAAGATGCTATTTAAATACTAGAAAATAAATAAATTGCTAAAAATAATGTCATGGTTTCTTTAGAATCAAACACAGAAAAATAATTCGATTCATTGCAACCGTAGTTCAGTTAACCAATTCTTTCTACAAGAAATGGAAGCGTTGAACGCATTGAACCTGAAAGTAATTGGTGGATTTTTAATAGTTGTTTATTTATTCGACTCAGATCCGGAGAAAAAAAAAGATATAATTATTTACATATGAGTATTGATCACCCATTAAAAATGAGCGACATTATCACGGATCAGAGTACTTCTCCCTAGATGTCTGCCTTACGTTTTTAACATATGTGTTCAGATATATATATATATATATATATATATATATATATATATATATATATATATATATATATGTATATATACATACGCACACACACACACACACACACACACACATATATATATATATATATGTGTGTGTGTGTGTGTGCGTATGTATATATACATATATATATATATATATATATATATATATATATATATATATATTTATATATATATATATATATATATATATTTATATATATATATATATACTGAAGCATACCCATACTGAAGCATGTGTCATTAAAGATTACACAATTTTTCCGTTTAATAATCTTTCTTTCGAGGTTTTACCTCCTCGCCCTTTTCTTAGTTTTTGTGTCTAAACTTTTGAAAAAAACAAAAAAAAACAAAAAAAACAACAGCCCTTGGTGTTTTGCCGAGCGCTTTCCGGTTTTGTGAAGCGTCATCATAACTGTATAATCTTGGTTTGAAAAAGCATACAGCCATGTCGCCGGTTGACGATGCAAAACTATTAAACTTGATAGAAAGCAAGAAACCATCGAAAGAGAGATTATCAAACGGAAAAGTTCCATAGTCCTTAATTACACATGCCTCAAAAATTACATGCTCCTTTCCGGTGTCATGAACTGTCATCATAGCTGTATAATTTTGCTTTCAAATCCATACAGCCATAACGACAGTTGACAATAAACGAAAGTGCCGGACAAAACACCAAAAACTTGGATGATTTTTACAACAACTTATAAAAAAATCTACGAAACTCGCTAGAAAGCAAGAAAAAATCGAAAGAAATTATCAAACAGTTCCGTAATCTTTAATAAGACATTCCTCAGTATACACTGTACTTTTATAGCATTGTTACGAGATTCTTGTCATATGTTATACCAAGATTCACTCAATTCTAATTCGAAGAGCCACTCGATATACAGTGTGTTTTTGAAGTGAATCTTATGAGGTTACGTATTAAACATAGCGTTCAACCCTAGACAGGAAGAGGTCATGATTGTTCTGATCTGTCGTCAGAAGAATTGAGTAGGGAATAGTTTATGAATCTCAAAAGTCTTGCCACGATTCTTCTGCGGGAGAAAGTGCTGTGAATTTAAAAATCACCCTCAAGGCAGTGTAGACTTTTTTGAACTCTTTCGAAACTAACCAGAGGGAACTGTTCTGCTGCAGCCCAGATAGGGCAGAAATACACTATTTTAGTTTGATCTGCTCTTCTAAAGATGGATTACAGTAGAGGGAGTCACATACTGGGGTTGCAAAAAGACCCCGGAATTCTTCCAGCACTTTTCGTAAAATACATATGACTTCCACGAGGTGTTGGAGTGAGGTTTAGCCCCAAAATTCGTTCACAGCAAAGAGTTTTCTTGGGAAAATCACCATCCATCATGAGGAATGTAAGTTGTAAAATCATAACAAATTGTTAGGATATTTTTTGTCGTGGAGTTATATCATATTGTCTCTTCATTAATATAAAATATAATATATATATATATATATATATATATATATATATATATATATATATATATATATATATATATGATTTATTCGAAAATTATAATATAAACATGCTATAAGATCAGTAGAAAAATAGACATTTCGTTTCAACATTTCTCATGTCTTATCAAGTAATGGTGTTGATTCAGCACTTGATAAGACACCAGAAGCGTTGTAAGAAAATGGTTATTTTTGTATTATTTTTTATTTTATAACATGTTTATGTTATAAGTTTCTAATAAATTATATTTGTTCTATTCTGTATATATATATATATATATATATATATATATATATATATATATATATATATATATATATATATATATATATATATTATTGGTCAGGCATCGTTCTAAGATACTTGTTGCGCACATGTTCGATTCTTCATATTCTCAGCATACTTAGGTACAACCAAATGTCTGTTATTCCAAGTCCCTTGTAAACCTGTGAAGAATTTTTTCAGTATTCACTATCATATATGAGTCATATTTCATTACAGTTCAGTAATATTTTGTTTGTTTCTAACGAAATTTTTGTTTCCTTAGCTTCTCTAAGCCATCTTTTGTTATGTGTTCTATGTTGACTATAAAATTTTCACACAGAGGATTTCGTCAGCGGTTGTTTTCTAACCAGTTGCCAACGTTTCCGGTATTAATATTTTTCGATTCATTTAGCTCACCGTAAACAAATGTGAAAGCACTGTAAAAAGACAATGCTATGCAGTTTTTCATACGGCATCGCTTGTCCTCTGAGTGAAGAAATAATTAAATTCATGGGATAATGGAGGAAGAATGAAAAAATATATCAAGTGTATGAGGATGAAGACCACCCAAAAATTCGTTGTAAGTAAAACACAATCCAATACAACCAAGTAAAGTTCAATCTACCCAGCTTCCATAATCAGCTTCTCTATTGAAATTATATGGCATACTCAAACCGTTAAAGAAATAAGTTCAAACTATTGTGTGTTTTATCGACTAAATAATTTTCACACTCTATATTTCTTCTTTTTTATTTACAATGTAAGGAGGTGGGTGACCATGGCTCTCTACAGTTTCCTGTCATCTGTAGCTCTTAGAATACATTGATTTTTACTATTTATTCTAAAACCTGTTCTGCCATCCATTTAAGCAATCTCTTATGTTATTCGCGGTCTTCCTCTGTCCCACAAGCTTCAATCTCCTGTGAGTGTCAAAACTGCCAAGCCCTCTTTCCTCATTATGTGCCGTAGAAATTTCAACATTATCTTTTTAATGTTAAATATAAGTATCCTTTTCTAGTTTCCATTTTCTCTAGAACTTATTCAGTACATGGTATTCTCAACGTCCTTCTTTAAAACACGATTTCTCCACTTTTTGTTTAACTAACCATTGCAGATGTGTGTTGTCAAATTTTCTCAATATTAATGTTGTTCCAATCATAGAGTTCACCATAAGTAAACTCTTACTCGTCTTACAAGTAACAAATCCTAACCTCTTCTGCTTCAGCACGTAAGGCTGCGTCGACACTGCGGCGGCAACGTTAATGCGTGAGTATTGTTAGCGTGACGTAATGTTACCAGGAGTATAATTGTCATTACATGTGGATGCAGATATTCAGCCATGCATTCTATTGCTTATGCGAAGTATAAGACTAAAAGTCTCCAAACAGTGATTGCGATTGTTGTCAATAAATGCGGCGGAAGATTACTGAGGTTTAAAAACAGTGGTGATTGCAAGCAATGTTTGGAATAAAATGGTTCGCTAATCCCCGTTACGCTTTCACTCAATCTTTGTTTTCTCAAATAAAGCTCAAAATCTTCGTTCAATTCGTTTTCAACCAGCTTTATTGTTCATCGACTTCTCTACTTGGCCCGTTGGACTTAGTATATGACTCAAATAATATCGGATGACTTCGATCAGATTAATAATTTTGGCGGGCCATGTGTTGAACTAAACGCTTAAATCGATAAATACTTTTTAAATCATTTCTTCTGAAGAAAGGTGACAATTCTACTGAGATATAAGGGGTTCAGTCAGTTAAGATCATACGTGATACACAGTTAGGTGACTGATTAGGCAGAAGATTTTTTCCGCAGTAGGTTACCATATCTTTCTGCGGTAGACAGGTTGCCAACCAAGGCTAAAGCACCCATTCGGTTCTACTATTCAACCTGTAGCTGGGAAGAGAATAGATGGACTCATGACTTTACCAAGGATATTTGTGAGTAAGTGGTTACTGAACATAAGACAATATGAGAAAACCTTTATGAGACGAAAAGACAAAACCTAAAGTATTCAGGAAGAACAAAGATGAAGATCGATATTGAATTTGAATTTTTGAAGATCAGAGGTGATACAAATCAAGGAACCAGAAAAAAGTTCCACAAGCGAGAATTGCGATAAAAATAGAACTATTAGACTTACGGTCAAGTCTAGGTATTCCAACAGTAAAACGATGAAATTTCCTGCCCGTTTTTTGGTATTTATCCTAAACCCTTATTCGACATCCCTGTACCCAAGCTTATTAAATGTTCGGTTCTTTGAGTATCAGATTCTTCAAACCCGCTTTCCTCATCATGTGGCCTCATTTCTACAACCTATTTTGTTGTTAAGTATAATTTTCCTTTGGTACCATTTTCTCTAATACTTCGTCGTTGATCACATAATCGGTCTATGGCATCTTCAACATTGTTAGAAACACATTTCTGTTGCTTTAAGTCTCTTCTGTTTTGATAGGATTGTCTAGCACTGACTGCAATACAGGAGGATATACAGCATGTAACAATTTAGTACTATTTTCCTTTTTTCTAACGGCGATTTTTGATTCTATTTCTTAATACACTTAAATTACTTAGTAACTTAAATTAACTTGAATTAATGTGTTTTAAATAGCAAGGAGGAAAGCTAAGTAGAATTGTATGAGTAGATTTCTCAATGATACATGAGTAATCAGTTCTTTTTAGAATGTTCTTGTTTTTTGTTTTTTCACTATTAAAAGATTATCGTTAACGCCATGATTGGCAGTGAATTTTAAATACCTAGATCTTCTAAATAGTATATATAATGATTTCCATATTTTTATCAAATTATATTCCTATTATTTCAAGCAAACAAAACATTCAAGCATATAATGGAAACATATCCCGTATAAACTCGATAGATAAACCATAAATCATGTCTTCTTTAAACGATACAACTATATTGTTACTTCTTTGCAGAAGCGTATACAAGAAGTTAGCGCGATATAACCTTTATGAATCGGAAATTCTTAGAAGTGATAAACTTAAACTAAATGCAACTCTCTTTACAAAAGCATGAAGCCTGCTGGGATTGAATCAAAGATTAGCATCAAATTCATGGAAACACTGAAGACTAAATGTATCTTTGGTACTTTGAGAAATATTTATGCAAATATCTCGAAAAAAATAGTTGTAAAATATAAGCATTTTAGAAGTGGATAATTAGTTTCGATACGAGGGTGAGGTTGAAGTGTTGATCGACCGGCCAACAACAGTCTGTGTGGGAAAACTATGCTGCCCCAGTTAAATACACACAAGATTTACCAGAAAAAATAAAATAGAGAAGAATGTATGTCCTTTGGGTACCAAAACGTATATGCCTCGGGAAACAACAAAATTTTAAAAAGCTTTCAATCGAAAATTTCAACAAATGGTATTAAAATCCTGAAAACTTTCATAGCCAAATTTTAAGTGGCGATGGAACCTATATATATATATATATATATATATATATATATATATATATATATATGTGTGTGTGTGTGTGTGTGTGTGTGTATACATATATATATATATATATATATGTGTGTGTGTGTGTGTGCGTGTGTGTGTGTGTGTGCGTGTGTGTGTGTGTAAACCCCTATAACGCTAAAAAGGCAGATTGTAAAACAGAAGTGGAAGATTTAAAATAAAAGCACACAAAGATGGGAAGAAATTACCCGCTAATAATTATCTGGGATTTGGGAGTGTTTTCCTTGTTTATAGATAAATAAAAGAGTGACATTTGCGATTTTCGAAAGAGTTTTGAGTGAATTAGCTGAATATATGGAAATATACGTGGAGAATTTCATGACAGAATTCGTTTCAAATATTCCTTCTTCCTATCATCAAAGAAGTGAAGCATTGCACGAACTTTCTTTTGGAAACATCGGAAATTCAAACTCATACTTGATTGTCTAAAATACATTATTTATTTCAAAACCATACAAGACCATGTAAATTGATGCATTTGGATATTATTAGTGACGGAAAAATCCTGCTTTGTTACTTAAAATCACGAAATACTTGCTGCATAGGGTAAAATGTATGATACAGTTTGGGAAGGTTGATTTTGCAGTTTTATTTAGAAAATCAACATGGCGCAGGGGGAGAAAGCTGCGTTAGGATGTAGTAAGTATTGATACCAGTAATTAGATTTGTAGCTTTTACCATTTTTTGAGAATCTACTTTCAAATATCGTCTGGATACAGAAATACCTAATTTTCGCGCGTTTATGCTTATTAGCTGACTACAAAACTTTACTATTTAAAAACTAAATCCAAATAAAGTTGATATGTTTGTATTTTTTTTTATTTGTAGTAGATAAATTGAATGCAAATGATATATACTCACACCAGAATTTTAAATAGGAATCAGAACAAACAATTTGCTTTACTGTATTTCATGAGTAAAAACTGTAAATGAAATAGAAAATATACAAAAAGGCTGCTCAGTGAATTTTAATTTATTTACATCATAATTAAAAAATATAAAAAGTAGATAAAAATGTATATAACACCATTATACTGCTGGGCTTACATTATCCGACAAAATGTTTCAAATTTGCATTGTTTATAGAGAATTACACTAAAAAATACTGCACATATTACATAATAATATAGCTAAAATATTCAGTATACTTTCAATTGTATTTACATTAGTAAATGAATCACTTGCGTGACGACACAATTATTAGTAATAATATGCTTGTTTCATGCCTCTTGTCCATATAATATTTGTAAATATTCAGTAAATTATACATTTTATAAGACTGTGTAACAAGGCTTTCACTGATCATCGGAAGGAAATTTCAGCGTATGATTCTCAACTAAAACATAATCTTTAACCTGTCTCCCAAAAATACGATGATTTTGAAAACAATCAAACCCCAACGTTCAAATTGAGTGCAATAATTTTCTTTCTTTTTGAGTGCCATGTCCTTACCGGGTGTAGGCGATCATAGCTCACTACCTCGCTCTATCTCTTGCTGCTCGCAACAAGTTCCTTCTCTCTCCTTCCTTCCCCAGACCACGTTCTATCCTCCGCCAGGTATGTCACGCTTTGTTTTCCCTTGTCTCTCTTTCACTCTATTCGACCCGTGAGTATCACATTCTCCTAAACCTCCTTCCTCGTTATGTGTCCCCGAAACCTCAGCTGTCTCATCCTGATATTAAGTATAAGCCTCCTCCTTGTTTGCAACCTCTCTAACATCTCATCGTTGCTCACATGCTCGGTCAATGATATCCTTAGCATCTTTCTGTAAAACCATATTTCTGTCGTTTCGAGTGCCTTCTTCATTTTTGAGAAAATCGCCCAACATTATCTCTTCTTTTCTTTGTTACTGAAGATATCCTTCTGTCTCGCAGAACTCGGCTCAGCTTTTGGAATATGTCCTTGGCCATCCCAATACGTATACAGATCTCAGTGTCACACTTACCGTCCTCTGACAAGACGCTTCCCAGATATTTAAACTTCCGCATCTGCTTAATTCTAGTGTGCCCGACCTTAAAATCGCTTTCAGGTCTCATCCTCTTACTGACTACCAGTGCAATAGCAGTTTTCCTAAACCGATCTTTTTAGGATTAGGAATTAACACATTGACTGCCATCTACGAAAACCCATGGGGGGGAAGTTTTTATATGACGCTTACTACTAGTTATCTCGTTACAATTACGAATTGTCTCGTGCTTGATATTTTCTGACACATTTTCAATTTTGGGAGATTATACCGAATTTATTTGCTATGATGAATAAGAGAATCGTATGTATGCCATGTTCAATTGGCGAACGAGGAAATTTGATCCATATCAGGTGATATATTAGGTGATATATTATTAAATATAGTCACTTTAACTTTGACTCGTTTATCTTTACTAGAAGCCTCCACGTGAGAACCATTTCTATAAAATAGTATTTAAACTAGGGTAGTGATACTGTGACAATTTCCTAAGGATATTAGATGTGACACAAGGCGAAAAGTATGAGTCATCCATTAATGATTTATCTCACTTTTCAATCATAATTCATCTAACTCCCAATTCAGTCGCAATTGATCTAGCGAGGTAAACTTGTAAAACATTACACCACGTCAAATGCTTTAATGAGAACCAAATTTAAGTCTAACAACGAATGACAAGATCACACGTCCTGCTAACTAAACTAAGATGACTCTAACTACCGAGTAGGAACAAAAGGAGATATGCAGATAACCGATAAGCAATATGTAAATTTAGATAGAAATAACGTTTACCTATCATAAAGAGAATTTCCCTACACTATTTACATTATTCAAACTATTGTCCTCATCTTTGTTGCCATATTTATCACAGCGTTTCGCCCGTTGTACGGCCTTCTCCAGTTGGTTGGAATGCGAACTGAACCAATTATTTCGCTCGCTGGGGTAGCCTATTCTAGTTACACGTGCCATGTGTCTTTAAGGACAAGAACATTCTACTCCAGCGAGCGAAATAAGGGTTTCATTTCAAGATTCCAAACTCCTGAAGAAGGTCGGAGCGTACAACGACCGGGACGTTGTTATAAATATGGCAACAAAGATGAGGACAATAGTCTGAATAATTTAATTTGTGTACATAACAACTCAACTCAGAAATAGAGACAGATACAGAATTCCCCTTACTAATAGCAATACATTTTTGAAGTTCAAGTTTTTGTCTTTTTCGAATTAATAGTCGGAGAAAGGATAGAAAAAAATCAATATTCCAATTCGAAGTGTCAGGTTTCAGAAATTTGAGTTTACAAAAAAGAAAATTATACTTAGAATCAGAGGAACAATGGAGATTTCTCGAGCACACAGCGAGGTAAGAAGCTTCATGATTCTTAGACACTCATGACATGATGTTCAAGAGAAACAGGAGATCAATGAATAATATAACTAAAAGTTTCTGTCATTGGTTGATAGACCAAAGATTAGAGCAGATAGCAAAAAAGGAAAAACCGAATGGACAAAAAATAGTAAAAAGCCACGATGTTCCACGTCTTGAAGGAACCTGGTACAAAGAAGAAGAAGAAGAAGAAGAAGAAGAAGAAGAAGGAGGAGGAGGAGAAGAAGAAGAAGAAGAAAAAGAAGAAGAAGGGGGAGAAGAAGAAGAAGATGAAGAAGATGAAGAAGAAGAAGAAATCACAATAGAATGACATAATTAGTAGTAATGTGGATATTTGTGCGTTTTTCAAGAGTGCAAACACAATATTCTATTATAAGCAAGGTCTTAAAACGAACAATTGTAACACTAAATGAACAATATCTATGATTAATTGACCACAGAAATGGCTTTAATATGGAAAATAGATGAAGTGTTTAAAATACTAGAAAAAATAATATTTGACACTTTGATATACTATACAAAAAGATTTACAAGGCAAAAATTTTCGAGTATTCTAAAGTGTGTTTTCATAACTTGGACCGATTTTAAATGTGAATTAATTTTAAGCTTCTCATGATTTTTTTTCCTTTTCTTTCAGATATGACAGATGTTTGGGGGATAGAATTTTTCAAACATAATTGTCGTGACTTAAATAACATGATCCAATAGAGAAATAAATAAATGTTCACCAATAACAGTGATTTATTTACTGCTGATTCTGAACCTTCTAAATGAAACAACTATATATATATATATATATATATATATATATATATATATATATATATATATATATATATATATATATATATATATGTATATATATAATCTGTCTTAATGAAACACAACACCCTTTATTATAAGATCCACCTTAAAGAAAAAGTAAAAAATGCTCCATTCAGATAGAGAACGATTTTTTAATAAACAAATAGCGAAAATAAGAACGTCAATGATTCGTTTTCTCACCGTATTTTTTTATCTTATACTCTGCGAACTAAAATAGCTACATTTTTTTATACTGGCTCTTAATGTTTAGAAATACTGTGTTTGTTGCAGACTCAGAGAACAAACGGAAAGAACTCTTAGTAATACTGAAAAGCAAGAAGATCTGTGAACTCTACGTAGAAAGTATATATGAAAATAATGGCAATCGATGATGGCTGCTTCTCATGAAGGGAATCAAAATCAGGTATCTATTGAAAGTATCTCTCTGAGTAGAGAGACGCTGGGTAGTGTGTGATGGAAGGCGCATAGTAATATCGAAACATGCAATTCAGAAACTAGATGTACTTATCGGACATTATTTCATAGGAGGAGGAAATAACTTTGGATAAACAAAAGCGAATATAAGCTTTAGATTAGGTCTGAAAGAGAGGGTATGCATTCTTAAAAAGCTTAATTCTTACTAGTTGGGTAGTGACAATCACTCTGGCCGAGTGGCCTAATGCACGCTGAATCAGATAATATATTCTACTTCAAAGTGGGACGTTGGTTTAAAACCTGGGGGAGAGAATAAGACATTTATTGAGTTAGTTGAATGAGTGGGCGGGTATATGTTATTCACAATGTTTAAAAATAAACAAGTCGATTTCTTAAACATGAGTATCCATAAAATAACTTTTGGATTAGTACATTTTATATTATATATATATATATATATATATATATATATATATATATATATATATATATATATATATATATATATATATATATATATATATATAAATATATATATATATATAAATATATATATATATATATATATATATATATGTATATATATATATATATATATATAATAGGATTGATATTAAATAAAATGTTTCACTTAGCGGATTAATGTTATCATCTGACTGGTTATATTTCTCGATTTTTTTCTTTTTATGCACTTATTATTGATGTATTTTTTCCCATATTTTTTGTGTTCGTCTATACGTAAATGATCATCCTCCTGTCTGTGCGGATATTTAATGTGCCGTGATTAGCTTTACTTTCCTTCTTTTTTTTATTATTTTATTACATGTACCCTTAGCCTTTTCTCTTTTTTTCGTTTCCACTTTTCATTAAATTCTAGCAATTTGTAGACAATTATTTACGGTATTTACTTTCAACATGTTATTGTTTTTAATTTTTGTGAATTCTGGGCATTTCTTGTGCTAGGAAAGTCGTTTTTCGCATAAACAGATTTTACATAAATATTCTACATAAATCATTGATATTAATGCTTAAATGATAAATAGTTTTATATGTATTCACTTGGCTATTATTTCGTTTTCTTATGTGGTTTGGTCATAAATTATATATTAATTGTAGAAAGTTAGGTTTATAAATCATTTTTTATTTATTGTGGTCAGAATTTTATATGGATACTAGCAGTAGAGCCCGAAGTTGCCCGGGATGTAACAGTAAGATATAGATCAAGTATCGACCCTCATAAAGACTGAAAAATAAAATTGACAAAGATTATTTGATTAAGGTTGACGGACACAGATGTCTTAATTAGATTTTTTTTGATTTTTTTTTATTTTTTATTTTTATTTTTACGAGTTGGTCAAACCCAAACTAAAAAACATTGTTTTCAATCGTTATGTGTCTACCGATTGAATAGAATTTTATTATAAACAATTGTCTTGTAAATGGAATTTTTAAAGCATTCTGAATGTAAAAATAAATAAAAAAAAGTGTGCAAGACAATAAGAAACACTACCTGCCAAAACAAAGTGAAGTTTTGTTGAAATCGGTTGAAAAATGTAGGAAATCCGATCCGATATATAAACGAACACACACTCACAAACAACCAACCTGGGTTTTATAATAGGTATAACTCGATATTAATAAGTATAACTCGATATGAGTTGTCCCCCTTTCATTAATGCGTCTTAATCGTGTTTTTAAATTGATTTCGTGCAAAAACAATTGTGTTATTCAATTTTTGGCGCTGTCAGAACCACTGCAAGGTAATTTTGTGAAGTTTGTTGAAATCGGTTGAAAACTGTATGAAATCCGATCCAATATATAAACGTACAGACACACACACACACACAATCTGCGTTTTATAATAAGTAATAAGTAAGATGATCTAACAAATCTTATTCATTTAGTAGCCTTTCTGTAATCTTTTACAATTTATGTTATTTACTTTTTGAATACAGTAAAAAAAAATGTATATTTTACTTGTGGTGATTCATAATTAGAATTCTGTTTTGAATATATTTTCCACTCGTTGTTTCTAATACAAAAAAATATTAACTTTATTTGGGTTATTAATTACGAGGGTCGGCCAGGTGAAGGTGAAGGTGAGAGGGGGAGGACGCCACTCTACCCCGGAGGCAAGTAATATTTAGTCACCCCCCACGAGGGTTACATATGGCACAAGGCCGGGTTTAACGTGGGATTTCCGAGCCCGTAGGCTCGGCTAAAAATATTCCCTCTTTAAACCCACATAAACGGGTTCAGGGGCAGTCAACCACCCCGAACGAAACTCTGCCCTTCGGCGGAGCCTCGTCCGGGTTTCTCTCCGTCCGAAAGCAGTGAGTTAGACTGTTACTTACCCCGGAAGCAAGTTTACTTACCCCGGAGGCAAGTAATATTTAGCCACCCCTCTTCTCATCCTCATTCCCTTACTTGGGTCCTAGTGGCATTATTGTCTTGGTTGTGAGGAAATTTTAACAAAAGACAAATTCGTCACGTGCTGTAACATGAAAACCCGGAGACGGAATACGTGAAAACAAAAAAAAAAATGACGACAAATCTTTGATAATTCCTGATTCTAACAGACATAACATTTACATTGTTCAATTTATATTTGAATATATGCCGGGAAACAAAGAAAATATTAAATAAGAACGGTAATAATAAACGTCCATTGAGATTTTACTTAATTCACGCACATTATACGTACACACACACACACACACACACACATACACACACACATATATATATATATATATATATATATATATGTGTGTGTGTGTGTGTGTATGTATCTATTTATTTATTAAATCTCTGTTGTTACGAAATCAAATAACAGGAGATAATTTGATGTAATTTGATTAAATTAAATCAGTAAATACTTCTGGTATTTACATCAAACTACATCCTCTGTAGTTAAATGGTATAGCATGAGAGGTTATATAACTATATTTAGTCAACCCCCACCCCCGTGGGCGTCATGTGGTACAAGGCCGGTTTAACGTGGGCTCTCCGAGTCCGTGGGCTCGGCCAAAAATATGTCCATTTGAACCCATATAAACTGGTTCAGGCTCGGTTTACCTCCCCGATAGAGAATGAGCCCTTCGGCGTAGCCTCGTTCGGGTTCCTCTCCGCCCGAAGACAGAGATTTCAACTGATCAGCCGGTCGAGACTTGAGCGACTGACTCAGAGATGCTATATGACGGTTCCGTGTAGAATACAGGCTGGATTCTTGTCGGATGCCACATATATTCTATGAAGGCTTTCGGACATTCAGGACGGTAAATGTAGTTAATACTGTTTATTATAAACAGAGCATTTGTATATATATAAATTACGTGTACAAAGAATATATATATATATATTATATTATATATATAAGGTTATTGAATGGGATTACATGATGTTAAATGAGAAAGTAATTAATGCAGTTTATGGGACTGTGTATGAAATATTAGAATTTCCCTTACACATGAAGATGTTAAAAGTTTTGTAATCGGGAAAACATGTAATCCCCCACCACTGCTGGGAGGCTGATTCACCAATCATCTGTACTTAGGAAGAAACTGAGTGGAATTTCCTTCCTGCAAACATTCAACTGAGAGAAATAACAATCTTATGAGGGAATATAAAAAAATATTCCGACTTTCGACATAATATAAACTTAGGTTTGTCACACTACATTCGACTCATACGTACCCATACTTGATACCATTATGGTCCCGTGATCGAAGGTTGAGCGTCATCGCACCGGTATTATTGCTGCTTTTACATTGTAAGCATAGCTGCTCCGCTAGCAGTGTACACCAAGGAAGTACAAAAAGCAGTGATCCGAATCTGCAGAGAACATGACTCCACATCGATGACAACTCGCCAGTTCCCCATTAGCATCTCTCAAACTTGTTAAATCTTCTCATCAGTGGTGGATGTTGACTGGCGTCTCCCTTCGTCTTCCTGCGTTACTCTTGCTAGTGACTTTTAAAATTCTCAATCTTACATCCTTCTACGAGGTAGTGCGGTTGACTTATTGAGTTAAAAGGCTCCGGTGAAATTCAGACCCCGACACAGCTTCCGTCCAGTGAAACCGGATCAATGAATTTACTGAATGATAATTTTATTCTGCAAATATTCTGAAGGTTGAAGCTTTTTTTTTTCACTCAGAGGAATGCACGTTATATTTCAATTATTTGTTTTACTGTTTCCTCTGGTTTCAAATTTAATACACATTAAGCTTGCCTTTTATCATCGTGAGGGAGATATGCTTCCACGAATCGCTCATGCAGTTGCTCAGTTCCTTCTTTGAAACAGGTATAATCGTTATCTCTACATCTTGATAGTTTCTAGCTTATTTTCATAAGAAGTCATGGAAAAGTATATTTTTATGTTCTGTCAACGCTTAAATTCATTTCCACATCGGTCTCTTTATGGTTTTGCCTTATTTTCCCAATACACATGCGGATATCTACAGCGAACGCACATATTACTTTACAGTATCTAATGACACATTTGCAATAAATGGTTATATAATTATAATGTGAAACATTGGTATATACATATATATATATATATATATATATATATATATATATATATATATATATATATATATATATATATATAATGGAACTACTGTTTTTAACTTAATTACAAAATTAAATTTGAAGCTTTTACCTTCCATTTTCGAAACATGGGTATTACTGTGGAGCGAAAACATATTTAAACTAGTTCATTTTAATATTAATGCTGTGTAAATTTACATAGAGCACTATTCTGTAAAAAAAACTTATCAATAAGAACACCGCATTATATATCTTACGGTTCTTTCTTTCTTTCTTTCTATATATATATATATATATATATATATATATATATATATATATATATGTTATGGGGTCCACTTCTTTTTGATATAAGGGAACTCGACCGAAGTGTTACTGGGACGGCTGCCGTTAAACACCCACAGTCAGTCAGACATTGTGATTGAGTTGAAGGTAGATAGTGTGAGGTAACCGCTTCTAGAAGTCAGTTACAAGTACATAGACTGTAATGGAGTCATACTTCGAGAATATATATATATATATATATATATATATATATATATATATATATATATATATATATATATATATATATATATATATATATATATTATTATTATTATTATTGCGACTAACCATGTTCCTGGATTTACTAACAGAATTACCTATTGTATTATTGTGTAAATACATTTAATTTCTTATTTTTATTTCTTGCGTTTGTCATTCATTGGAAACCGAATTTTTCATCTAGGAATCCACAACAATATATATATATATATATATATATATATATATATATATATATATATATATATATATGTATGTATATATATATATATATATGTATGTATATATATATATATATATATATATATATATATATATATATATGTATATATATATATATATATATATATATATATATATATATATATATATATATATATATATATATATATATGTAATGAAAAACAAACCACTTTAAGGTACCATTACGATAATTTATTTCACCTGAATCCTTTTTTAAGGATTCAGGATCATCAGGTAAAACTTCCAACAACGAATTGAGAGAAAAAATGGGGTTAGAAATTGGTGGGTAGTGTAATTTTTGTAATTTAATAGAGGGGGTTGAGAGTGGTAGTTAAACAGACAATATAAAGTATAGGGAGGGGTTAATTTTATATCTCTCTTAAGTATGTTTTATATTGGATTAGGAGGAGTGACAGAACCTTGACCTCTTTAGATGGTTAATAAAACGGAAATGAATTGTAGAAGATGTATACAAGTGAGTCTTATGGTAAAAAGAGAGATAGGGGGAGGGGGAAAGAGAGATGGAGTTGTTATAATTTTGTTTTAACAAAATTATGTAAAAGATAGTTTACAATGTTTGATAGAAAATTCGATGTCTGAAAAAAAATTTTGTTATTAACTTAAATGTTTAATTTTTTAAGTAAATAATTTCAGGACTAAATATAACTATTTATGTAATAAACATATTTATCTAGGACATAAAGAAATATTTAAATTTTTAATAGTTTATTCACCCGACTAATTGTATTTCCACAATATAAAAAAAATTAAAAAAGTAAAAAAATAACAATAACATCTATTTTAATATTTAAAATTAATTTATGAATGTAATTTATTTATTATATTGGTAAACTAAATTAAAGATTAGGTTTCATTATTTAATAGAATTTGAGGGTAATATTAATTTTCATTTATTCATATATGTCTCACAAATGTATTCATGTGAATCCCTACATACATACGATCATTAACAAGTCAAAAAAAAAAAAAACCCCATAGAAACACTTGAGATAATTTACACAAAAATTCATTTATCCTCGTACATAAACTATATATACATTTTACAATCTTTATCTATATTTTAAAATATATATAGATTTCACAGTTAAAATTTAATTTTATCAATGTGATTTCGGAAGTGTTTCCTTTTAAAGGAATTTAGCTAATATTATTACTATTATTAATAGTCAAAGAATGGTATATTTAAATTTAAATTATAAATTTAGAATTGAAACTCCCTTCAGAAGAAGACAAAATTTCAACTATATTATATTACAAAAGAAGGACATTACAAATTAAGAAAATAAATTTCATTAGAAAGACCCAATATTTCATTTAAAATCAATTCATGCACGTACGCACATATATACATACGCACACACACACATATATATATATATATATATATACATATATACATACACACACACATATATACATCCACATATATATATACACATATACATACATATACAATTCATATATCCATATACAAATCTATATATCAAAAAATTAATCTATTTAATCATTCGTATATATATATATATATATATATATATATATACATATATATAGAGATATACTCATATACACATACACACACTTAAATAGATATACATTCATATATAAGCACAAAATCCTACATACAAAAAAAATATAAAAAGAATACATATATACATACATATACATATACATATGTACATTTACCAAATATAAATTCTAAGGTAATTACGTCTATATACATATATAGATTACAAGTAATTAAATCCATAAAACACACATGTTTAAGTACATGTACACACACATATACTCGTACATACACATATAATATACATATACATACAAAACAAACATAAAAACATTTATACATATACATCCACACCCATATATTCAGTATTCAAACATGCTTCATATTAGTATATTTATACTCACACACGTGTATATCCATTTATACATATATATCCATACTACCATACATATGTGTCCACAATATAGATACATAGTTACCCTTATCTATAATGTTCATATATATATATCTAAATAAGTTCACATATAAAAAAAATTTAAGTTCCACAACACATTTATCAAAGATCACAGTGTCAGTATTTTCATATATTCATCTAAAACAATTCATATTTTCTATTTATATATCTACACATACTTTGTTAAAATGTGGTGATTTTTATGCCTACACTTACAAATCAACTCATTATGTCTGTTCAATAGTATGTCCGGATCCTTATGTTTTATGATTAGTATTTTTTCCATCATGCACAAATTGCATCGGTCTCTGAAATTAATCGGAGTTTTGGCTCTTGAGACGATTTTCCATTCTATTTGTGGGGTTAATTTGTTTTCTAATAACTCCCAATAGTGCTTTGAAAGTGCAATTTGGTGTTTTTTTTTATTCATTATAAAAGGATTGGCGATGGTTGTAAAATCGTTGTTTCCAACTTCCCGCCGAAATTCCTATGTAGATCTTCTTATGTTCAATATTTTCTTTGGGGAAAATCGTAGCTTCGTATACTATGTTTTTGGACAAACATACTCCTTCTACTGGACAGACAGATCCTTCCCTGCAGTCACAGGTAGATTTGGTATTTGGGCTTGTATTAGGATCTTTTTGAAGTTGATTATAAAATTCATTTAAAATTTTACTATTATGGGAGCTAATAATTTTTTCCATGTTGTTCATACAGGAATAACTAATTTTTAAATTCATTCTATTGAACAACTTTTTTAATAGCTTATCTTTTTTAAAATGTTTATCTATTAGTTTAAGAAAATATTTTCCTATATTAATGTTCGACAGCTTACAGAAGGGTGGGTTGAACCATATAATTTTCCTATTTCTATTTCTAGATTTAGAAGACGTGTTGCTAGTAGATTTATCTATATAAGTGAGTGTTTGTTTGAATTTGCTTTTTAATAGGGCTTGATTGTATGTTGATTTATTTTGATCAAAGATGCTTTTACTAGAGGATAGTTTATTTATTCTAGTATTTACAGTGTTAGGGATCTGTTTCATAATTGCTATAGGGTGGTTTGAGTCGATATTTATGTATATGGGTGATTGGTTCTCCTTTTGGAAAGGTTTATAATTGTTAGTTTCAAGATCAAATGTTACGTCTAGAAAATTTACTATTTTCAGGTTAGATGATATTTCTATTTTAAAACCTATATATTTGAAATCCTTAATTATTTTCTTCTGGAGTTGGTATGTAAGAGGTCCATTAGAGTTAGGTATAATAATGAGACCATCATCCCTGTAAAGCTCTACATTTTGGGGGTTAAGAAATCTGCTCAGAATATCTAAAATATACATCCCTATTAGGTCCGCTATTTGAGCAGAATCAAACGCTCCCATTGGGACATCGAAATTGTCACTGTTATTTTTAAACCAAGTATTGTCGTTAAGTTTAAGTACAGATTTTCGGGAATCCATTATGATTTTAATTTCCTCGTCAGTGATTTCAGTATAGTTTCTAGCAAAATTTAGGCTATTTTCTAATAAATCTTTAGAAATGGAGGGGTAAAAATCGATAATGTCTAATTGGATAAAGGTGGCTTTATTTTTAGATTTTATATTTTTGAACCACTTAATGGTGTCAGATGAATCTTTCCAAAGGTTTAAGGGATAATTTTCTAATATAGATACATTTATTCTTTTAAGAATGTTTCTAGAAATTAGTCCTAATTCTCATTTGGAGGGATTTATTAATCTGGACTGTATATTATTTTGAAAGTTAGGTTTATGGTCTTTAAAAAGTAGGTAGGCATCTTTTTAAGTGAGTAGTGCCCATTCTATCAGCAATATTGTGTTTAAATGCAAATTTAGCGGTTTCTCTGTGTATGTAGGATAAGTGTTTGGAGTTATTATCATTTTTATAAGAGTTAGATACTTTGTTCAGAATCAGATGATTATATTCCGATGGATGTATATATATATATATATATATATATATATATATATATATATATATATATATATATATATATATATATATATATATATATATATATATATATCTTTATATATAAATACATATATATATATATATATATATATATATACATATATACACACAAACACACAGACACACACACACACACACACATATATATATATATATATATATATATGTATATATATATATATATATATATATATATATGGCAAGGTTTAAGCAAATGTAGCTTATTATGATTAATCTGAAATAAATACACAATATTGACAAATGATACGTAATAATAATCACTTCGCGAATATATTTTTGTTAATTTCCTTTTCTTTATATCATTGATTTCTGTCTCTGTATTTCTCTATCTCCGTTTTTTTTTTCTTTTTGTTTTTCTCTTATTATAATAAGTTTCTATCTGGAACATTTATTTTTGTTTTAGACTGATACCGTCAACTGCACAACAGTTCTTTCTATTCCATCTGATCTCTAAATTTGTTTGTTTCAAATCCTTCCCTCTCTGTTGCTTGTCTTCCATCTTTTCACTTCCGTTGACATGTTCAATCTGAATTATCAGTTAACATTCCTTATCTCATATCAGCTTTCTTATCTTTCCGACTCTATCTAAAACCCTGTCAACTCTTCTTCATTTTCCATTAGCAATTATCTGATGTGAGATTTATTTCTGTTTTCTTAATCATCGTTATTTTCCGCTTCGTTTTAAAAAAATCATTCATTCTTCATTGTAACATTTATTTCAATAAGCGTGGATTTAATGTATAAAAACCATTCAAATAAAAATAATAGGTTCTTTTAATAATTCTTAATTAAATAGGAAAACAATATGTGTCAATTGAATATTATGCTATTTACCTTCTCCGTTAGAATATGAAGTTTGTTCAATGTTTTATTAGTTCATCCATTTTTCACGTAAACAATATAAACACATGTTAATGCTTTTGTTAAGAGATATTCATCTAGAAAAAAAAATGCCGGCTAAGAGAATAATTGAACAAAGTTCATTAGAGGTTAAACGAACTTTTTCTAAACAAAATCTATTATTAAAATATTTGTTTCTTTCCTACTTTTTGACATATTGAACATCCAAACAACTTAATCATCAAATGATGAAGCTTCGTCAAAAAAAAATTTAATATAGAATTAGTGTAACATAAACAATGTAAGCAATCAATTAGTTTCAATCATTTTTTTAATAATTTCATATCAATCAAATCAATAAGAAAATATGATTGGAAGAAAAGGTTTACTGAGGGTGAAAGAAACAGTAAGGACAATAAAATAAAATGATTCAAGGATACAGAAGATGAAAATATCTATGGATAGTAATTGAGAGGAAAGCAGGAAGACGGAAGGGATTGCTATAAGTGAGAGGTGCGTGTGAAGGAACTATTATAGAATATTTTGTTAAAATTGCATGGTGCCCAGTAAAAAAAAAAAAAAAAAATAGCTGTAAATTCAGAAAGATGTGAGGCAATGGATGATATTTAGACTGAAAAATTCCGAAAGAATTTCTGCAATTTCTGCGTTACCTTCAAAATCAGTGATTTATTTACCCATACAAGAAGGGGAGAATGACGAAAGTTGTCTGCAGATAACGTTTACATGACAAGTCACAAGTTCAAGCAACAATTAAGCATTCGGAAAAAGACTCACTCAGAAATCCCGAAAGTCGCATAATTTATCAAAGTCATGAATAGACAAGAAATTTTTTAAACAACATCTTATTATTTTTTTTTTTAATTTATTGAAACAAAACAATGACAGTTGAGCACTGATGACAATTCCAGAACAACGTAACAATAAACAATATTTTGTAACCCCTGCCAGTCGCAGTGATGGAGAAAGCATTACCCGAAACATCGCCAGTGAGACATGCTGCAAGAGCCACTCCGTTTCGCGAGGCTCGTCCCTTAATCGAGACGAATCGCGCTAATCCTCCGAAGGAGCGCCATCGAACGAGGGCCAATAACCTCTGATGTCTCCACTGCCACAGGAGTAAAAAAAAAAAATCTGTCAGCAAGAGAAGAATATTTAACTATTTTTTTCATCTCTGCGTCACGGGCGACGGACCCCGGGTCAACCGCGGACCTGATCAAATTACCGACCGAAAATGTATCTGCACAAGTCCCATCCCAAATCAACGACTTCCCAATTTTAAAAGGGAAAATTGTAATGCCACCTGGCCGCTTTCCATCACCGCGGTCGAGGCCTACGGGTTCAATAATGAAATAGAATCCAGCTGCATCCAAACCTCTTTTGATGATGTCGTTAATAGCTGCATGCCGTGGAAAGCGACCGGCACTCCGACGACAGGAGAGACGATGCAAACCAAACTCATCGATGGAGGCTCCGCATCTGCACCGGTAACGCTCAGATTTATTCATGGTTACTCAATGTCAATTAAATAAAAAAGTGATTATAAATTTGCTCCTTTTTACAGTGGGCGTTCTGTAGTACTTTGAACATTGCCATTATGAAATTTAGCTGCTAATATAACACTAAACCGAAATTTGTGAAATTAAGTTACCAAAGTTTACACTTTAACTCAAGAGTTACCGATAAAATATTAGCTGAAGAGTTAAAAGTAAACTTCGAGACGTTGGTGGGAAACTTACAGATGTCAATTTAACAAATTGGAAAGCTCATCAGAGTAATACGTTCTAAATTTACCTTCATATCTGATGATAGCGTCATATAGATTTTATTTAATTAATTCAGCTGAAGATATTAAAAAAAAAGTTTGCAGGTATATACTACTGGAAATAAGTGAATCCGATATGCAAGAAACAAGTTTAGCTGTCTTGGTGAGGTTTTGAATTACAAAATGTAATTAAAGATAAGTGTCTACTTTCAGTATATTAATAGCAATGATATCATTTTTCTGCTCTTCCGTTTTCAGAAATAGCTACGATTCCATCAATCTTCGAAGAAAAATTTTACAATAAAATAAATATATACTCCAAATTGAGCAATCTTAGAAGAACAAAGGTATGTACACACGCACACACTTACATTAATGTTTATCCGTAGACAGCAGGAGGAGTGATTGATGAAAATATACATATAAGATCAACTCTCAATAATGTTACCAAAAGAACAAACATTAGAGCTAGGTCGAGAACATGTCACAATACGCCCGCCCATCTATCTATCTATCTATCTATCTATCTATCTATCTATCTATCTATCTATCTCTGTGTGTATTGATTAAAAGTTGCTATGCTTATGTTTGAAGAGGTTTCAAAATAGGGATGAAAAACCGTATATATATATATATATATATATATATATATATATATATATATATATATATATATATATGAAAGTGAATATTGAAGTAAACACTCAGGGACGACAATCTGTTTCATGCTGGACGCAATCGTCAGGCATTACATGCTTTCTATCTCTGATATTCAGCACTTTATTCCATAAATGTAGGACATCTTAAAACTATATATATATATATATATATATATATATATATATATATATAGATAGATAGATAGATAGATAGATAGATAGATAGATACCGGTGTTACACGAAAATTGTTCAAATCGTGTAACTGCATGCGATAGTTTCCATCCCACAAAATTACATGTATATATATATATATATATATATATATATATATATATATATATATATATACACGCAAATGTAAGTTTCGTTAAATTTGACTGTCGAGGAACTAAGATTAAGTTTTTATTTAATTTTTTGTATGTTCGTACAAGTGTTTTGTTTCGCGGACATAAAGTTCGTAAAGACTGTCCACTGTACAATTATACCTAGCTCTTTATACTATTCTTCAAAACGATGGTTGACAAAATAGTTTCATGGCTTGTAACGATAGTATGTCTTAATTTAAGAATGATACGTCATAAAATCAAATACATTGAAATTGACGTGAAAAATTAAAAAATATTTATTTGAACAAAGTATCTATAAACAAAAGCAAAATGTTTATTTTTATTTATTTTTTTGCTATCGACTTCCAGTCGCAATGATGATGAAAGCATTACCTCGAACCATCGCCAGTGAAACACGCTACAAGAGCCATTCATTTTCCCAAGACTTGTCCTTTAATCGGGAAGTAACACCATCGAACGAGGGCTAATAATCCTAAAAGTCTCCACAGCCACAGGACTAAAAAAAAAATACTGTCCGCAAGAGAAGACTATTTAACTATATTTTTTATCTCCGAGTCCCGAGCGACAGACCCCGTCTCAACCGCGCACCCGATCAAATTACCGGTGGAAAATGTATAAGAAAAGTGAAATTTTACGGGTCGCATCCTAAACCAACGACTTCCACATTTTAAAAGAGAAAATGGTAATGTCATCCGGCTGTTTTCCATCATCACGGTCCTTCCCAACGGGTTCGATTTGGGAAGTGAACCCCGCTGCATCCAGACCTCTTCTGATGATGTCGTTTATTACTGCATGCTTTGA
>OZ010573.1:46932593-46957593 GCA_963932145.1 Acanthosepion lycidas | reverse complement strand
TGAATCTTTATGACTCTTGCACATATCTATACTCGACAATCCTGTCACACAAAATGATTAGATGAATTAAACGATTATTTTATTCTATCCCTGCATTCATTATGGGTTCTGGGTATTAAAATTTCCAAAACGGGTTTCCTCATAAGGTGTCCCAGAATTTCCAATTACCACTTTCGTATATTATGTATGAGAGTCTTTCCAGTTTTCGGTTTCATTGGAACTTCCACATTGCTAACATGTTCAGTCCATTGTATTTCTAATCATTTTTTCTGTAAAAGGGCATCTCTGTCGCTTCGTTTTTTTTTCATTTGATAAGCTTAAGAAAGAGCTAAATAAAAGAAATAAATGAATTCATTGGCACATTGTCTCAGTAGTCAACTGTGAACCAACAAAAATACAGGAAGAAATACACAAACTAACACTGATACCCAGAGTAACGCAGCCCGAGTCATTTTCATAATGTTCCACTGTTCGAAAGTGTTTCTTTCAAATTGAAGATAAATAAACCTGTTTCTTCTTATTAAAAATTTCGTTAGACGATAATTTACTATACGGTTTCTTATTAATATTATATTCTTGAAAATAAATTGTCAAAATATGTCAGAATTTATTTCAATCCTTTAACTACTGCTTACTTCCCTTACTCTAAGGTTGCGTAACTGCGAAAGACGCTGCCAGTTACGATGTGAATAACTATGAAATTTCTACGAAGCCAGTAGTTGCTTATTGATAAAGACATATTATCAATGTATAAAAAAAAACAGTTTTTTTTCTTATTAGTTTTCAAACTTCCTCATTGCTAACGTGTTGTCTCTATTTGATCATCGGCTTCCGTCTGTAGAAGCGCATATCTATCGCTTCGCTTTTTCATTCGAGAAACCTAATAGCAGATAGTAAAATAACAAAAAATAAATTAGTAAACACTTTGAGATATTTCTGTCGATATTTATTCGTCTCAGTATGTATCTGTTTGTCAACAAATAAAAAAAATGAGGAGAAAACAACAAAATGAAAATCCATCAAAGACGCGATATTTTAACCAGACACCACCTGTCAAAATCACAGACTTAAAAAATATCAAAAATCATAAGACATTGCAACAAGTATAAATATAATTATATTAACATGATCCACTCTCTGCATCACTAATGTCAAAGTATAATATGTGGAACAAATTTTGGCCATCTGTCTTTTATATCAATCCCACATATTCAGGAACTTGTTAAGACATAACTATTTTTTTTTATAATGTATACAATTTGCCGTCAGTATAAGGGAGTGGCTTACGGCTATTTCCTTTTGAAACAACGTTTCTCGTACGATAATCGATGTGAAGCAATAGTGAGACTGGCCATTTCCTAGATGAATGACTATATGCAAATAACAGAAGCTTTGATGGAAGCAGGCTTTCCCAGTTTCAATTCTAGTCTGTTTCGTTATATCGCGCAAATACAACTGGGAAATATGTCAACCCTCACCCACAAAAAAAAGAAGCTGTGGCATAATTATTAGTACATGTATCAGTAAAGCATTATTTCCACATATTATTACAAAGTAAAAATATTTTCTGGATTTAGATAAATTACAAAATGTTGATAAGCCTGAAAAAATATAAGTAGTTGTTTTTAATAGAAAAATTAATAATTGATGTTATAAAGTTTTACGTTATTTTTACATCTCACTGACGCATTTATACAGGTTCTGCCTATTGATAATTAAAGTATTTGTCTTGTCTTTTCCTTGCTAAGTATCATGAATGACTGATATGTTACATCGTATAACATTTGTTCGGAAAACAGTACATTTTCTGTTAATTGAATATGGCTGATACAGAAGGATGATTATAATTAGAAAGATAAAGCTATAGTTCAGATGAAAATTGCTTTTGCATGGTGGTTGCAATCTATGAGTGAGCAAAGGAAAACAAAAAAAATCCCGACTCTGTTACCATCGTAAATGGAAAATGGGTGGATCAGTTGAAGATCTCGCTAAACAAAATAAATTAATTGTTCCATATATGAATGGAGCATTGAGTATAAACATGGTACTAATATGAATAAGAGAATTTCGGATGAAATTACTTTTTTATTGCAGCAAACCGTTTGCTTATTGGAACATCCATGTTATTGTTTTTGGTAATTTTTTTTTATAATTAAATGACCCCAGAATATTTAAATTGGATGTAAAATTATTATCACTTTGCCGGAAGGTATCAAATATTAGGTAAGGAAAACATCATATATTTGTAGAGAAATTTCATTATTTTACAACATGACATGCTGCTTTGTCAGTAAAAAGAATTCACAGAAAACTTTCGCATGAATAAATTTTTACACACTAAACATTTCGGAATTGTTTCACTACGTGTAATTCTGCAGATAGTGATGAATGATATATATATATATATATATATATATATATATATATATATATATATATATATATATATATATATATTCAATTATGCAATAGATAAATCGTCGTCTAATTTACGTAAAAATGAAAATGACACTGACTTTTCATTTTAACAGATATATTCACCAAAATTAAACAAAAATATTTTGAAATACTACTATACTAGTACATGTATAGGATAAATGTGTTAGTGACTTTAAGCACGGTCTCCAGATGACTTCGGAATCTCTTGAAAATCTTCTGGACTGTCTCCTTGTTTAAGTTGGTGAATGATTCCATAATTCTTGCCGTGACTTCATCATTAGCATTAAAAGGATGTTTTGGTCCCCTCGCGAAAATGCGCCCCACGCATAATAGTCAAGACGAGAGGGTTGCAGTCTGGCGAGAGAGGTGGCCAGATGAAATGGGGGATGTAGTCGCAGAAATTATCTGCTAGCCATGATTCGCTTCTCCTGCTTGCCTGGCATGATACAGAATCCTGTTGCCGGACATAGAGTCTAACCACTCCCATAATAACGAATATTGTAACGGACCGTGCCTAAAAACACACGTAAACCGAGAGATAGCTTATTCCTAAAATTTCGCTTGAAGATGAAACGGGACGTTTTGGTATTTGCGTATCACTGTTCTTCCGTGTTAATGATATCTGAGGCATTGTCTTAATGACATAGACATTTATTTTTAAATGAGCAGTTGTTATTATTTTCTTCCTATTATTTATATAATTATAACCGATTTTAATGCTTCTAATTAATGATATTACTCAATTCAACTTAATTTTAATAATTATTTGGATGGTTTCGGCTCTCCTTTTTGAAACAGGAGAACTCTTATGTAACGAAGGAATCATATTTTTAAACAAAAAATATTATATATATATATATATATATATATATATATATATATATATATATATATATGGTGGGTGTATGTTGTTACGGAAAAGTTAAGCTGAGGAAATATCTAGAGAGTGTACATTAAGATTCGGATATCACTGACTCACTGGATGATTACCTGATGTGACGTTGACACAAATTAGTCAGATCTAAGCGTTGATTTGACTATAAACTTCAATTTGTGCAGAAAGCATTTAAAATGCGAAGTGAGGATGTTAGTTCATCTTTCAAAATCATACAACTAAATAAAATCCTGACTTGGTATCTCGATTTCACTCACTTTCTCCCAACGCCACATGGTTTCTCTCTTTCTCTGTCATTTCTAAAAATATTTCCGTAGCAACTGCGCTGACGAGCTATTTTCTTCTAAACACCGTCTACATTTGCTATTATTAATATTATATGGTGATACTTTTTATGATTTTCCATTAAATTTTTTCGTTGGCATATTTTTTTCCTTTTTGGCTCAATATATATATATATATATATATATATATATATATTTCGATAACGTTTTGGTATTTGCGTATCACTGTTCTTCCGTGTTAATGAGATCTGAGGCATTGTCTTAATGACATAGACATTTCTTTTTAAATGAGCAGTTGTTATTATTGAATATTTTTTTTTATAATCTTTATTGTTTTCTTCCTATTATTTATATAATTATAACCGATTTTAATGCTTCTAATTAATGATATTTGAAAGTTTGCTATTTTCAGGGATGTGTTATTTTAATTAATTTAAAAATATTTTCCCTATCTTTTATTATTTTATTATAAGTTGGATTAAACCAGATTATATTTCATTTTCTTTTAATTTTGTGTGCATTATTGTTAGTTCCGTATTTTATTTTTTTCGAATAATCACTTTTTATCAATAATGAATTATATGGTTTTATTTTTATTAAAATTTTTTATATTACTAGAATTAGTTGCAATTATTTTATTGATAGATATTGGTATATGCTTACATACATGATATAGATGATTTGAATTTCTCTTTATATATATCGGATATTTATTGGCTTTTCTATATGGTTTGTAAGTATTATTTAAGACAAATGATATATCTAGAAAATATACTATTTTTACATTAAATTTTATGTGTATAGTAAATCCTAAATTTTTAAATTGTTTATAGTATTTGTTTTCTCATAATTTTTGTTTGTGTTCCATCAAAATTTCTTACAATTATTAAACCATCATATCTATATCAACTTATATCCTTTTTTATTAATGACATTTGATAAATTATGTATGATATATATATATATGTGTATATCCCTCTAAGTTCGCATAATTTTTAGCCATCATAACTTTCCATTTATACGTCAACGTATTCATTATTATTATTTTTATTATTATTGCTATTATTTTTTGCCATTATTTATTGTTGTAGTATAATAATGATTTTCTGCAATGATTAATTATGTCTAATTCCTTGTCTTGAACATTTTTGTATTGTACTGTAAATTTGAAATTTACTGTTGTTTTTTCTTGATTCGAATTTATTTACAATAGTTAATAAATCATTTTCGAAATCAATAAAAAGTTTTTGTTGTGCTAGAACTTTCAGTGACGAAAATCAGAATTCGTTGTTGTTCTTAATATTAATGTTTGCCTTGTTAAGAAAGTAAAATACTTTCCATCTTACGCTTTTCACATAGTGATTTTATTTTTCAGTAAGTTAGATATTATATTCATGTCGATTTCGGAATATTTTTAAAGAAATATCAAACTGTATATGTTTCACATTTTTTTGGAAATATAGTAGTAATGAATTGCTTCATACTCAAAGTCTGCAAAGTGCTTGATCCTGGAATTTTTTTTATTCCGAAAGGTTATCGAAAATTTAATATTTAAGATATAAAAGTGAAGCAGATATATTCATATCGTGCTTAATATTAAAAATATAAGGATGATAATATTTATTCTATATATACAAAGAATAAATAATGTTCCCCGATTCGGCAGTTTCGTCGTAATGCATCCACATTGCAAGGGGTTAATCCGTATATTAAATATTTCCGAATATCCGTTGTTTTTCAAATTTCTATATTTGCGGTTTATTGTAATTGTTATGGACGCGTGCATATTGATGTTTTTACATGTGCTCAAGTGTTTCTATATAAAAGTAATTGTTTCTTAATTGTATATTTTGAATTTCATATTTTGTAATTAATGAATATAATCGTCTTTCAATTGGATATTAAAAAAGAATAATTGTTATATATGTGTGTGTGTGTGTGTGTGTATGTGTGTGTGTGTGAAAATATATAGAAAATTGGAAAGAACTGGTTAGGTAAATAATCCAAATTTCTTTAGTATTTTTGTTATTATTTTAAAGAAAAATAGTACTCGATACAAAAGTAGAGCATAGATATAATTATTTATTTAAAAATATGATTCCAACACGCTACATCCATACATACTATTATGTAGCGTGTTGGAATCATATTTTTAAATAAATAATTATATATATATATATATATATATATATTACTTGATATATATATATATTAATTGGTATATATATATATATATATATATTTATTTATATATATATCAATTTATATATATATATATATATATATATATATATATATATATATATATATATATATATATATATATAGGTTTATTTTACATTCAACGTCATCACTTGATAAGACACCGAGGGTGTTGAAACAAAATGGCTATTTTTGTAGTGATTTTATAACATATTTATGTTATAATTTTTTTTTAAATAAATAATTATATATATATATATATATATATATATATATATATATATATATATATATATATATATATATATATATATCGCCCACTCTAGAACAGTGTTGCCACGAGATTTTCATTTGTGGAATGTTAAATATTGTAGACGACTGAGAATGCTATAGATTGAACACTTTGAAAATAAAATTGTTTTTTTTTGTGAAGCCTGATTCTTGGAGGGCCTGGTCAAAATTTTTTCTAATGTTCAACCAATATTTGAGTTAACACCTTTTTAATACGCCTGAAATTATAAAATTACCTATAATGCTAATAATATTAACAATAATATTAATATCATATACTGAGGATTTATTATTCGTGGAAAAAAGTGATATCTTCTTGGTAAAGTCGCACAGAGAAATGCAGGAACGATTGAAATGCAGTAAAGGAATGCGACGAGAATAAAGGTCTAATTATTAAATGTAAAAAAAGAAAACAAGTGGGTGGACGTAAGAAATAAAGCCAATCCTTATTGGGAGCTACGAATTTTAGGTGTCAAAATCAAATATGTATTTATTTTTATCTTTCTGGTAAGAACTTTTGAAGTCGGCAGAAAATGCAGAAATGAAATCTGACAGCGCTTTTGAATAGGGATTGAATCATTCCAGAAGCTAGTTAATGCATTAATATAGCGTGGATATCTCGTTAGAAACAAAGGAAAGAATGCTAAATATCTACGTGAAAAGAATCCATCCTATATGCCAAAAACTGCGCGATATTTCCCTTACCGATACAATAGAGTTGATTCAACAGAAATGTTTTTCTTCCAATTTTTTATTACTCATTTTCCCCTAAGCAAGGCAATAAAGCTATCAAGATTTAGGGGATTAGAGAATTTGAAAGAATACTGAAAAACCGAAATATAGTATTAAAAGACTAGAAGAATAAATAAAAAGAAATTAAGAAGACTAAAAATATTTTTTGGCATTCTTCTTTGAATTTTTTGAAGAATCTCTAAACACACAGGAGATGCATCAGACCTGATGTGAAGAGAATAATATCTGCTTCTACAGAAATATACGAACGTTACATTACATATGAGTAACCAGAATTCTTTAATGAAAATGAGAACAACATGAAACTTATAAAGAATATTTACATTCTTCGGACTGTTGTCCTCATCTCTGTTTCCATATTCACGACGTTTCGGTTGTTGTACGCTCCGACCGTCTTCAGGTCATTATAATTTCGAATTGAAATATTTATTTCGCCCACTGAGGATAGATTTTTCTAGTTCTCAGTTATCTCCCTTTAACTCAAGCTTCCAATTTTTGTTCACCACTGCAGTAGTCAGGTATTGAACACACAACACTTTGGGCCAAGTCACTAGCCCCAGCCAACGAAATTCCTATCAACGGAAGAAGGCCAGAGTGTACAAAAGCGAAATGTCGTGAATATGGCAATAAATATGAGAAAAACAGTTTGAACAATGTAAATAAGTTAAATAATTGAAATACCTCATCTCAAAATTATAACAGACATTGAAGAAATTTATACTTAGAAACAGAAATTTACAGTAGAATTTTATGTGACACATACTGTGGAAAGAGATCTAGGAGTACTTGATATACTCCGGACAAACTCAAGATAAGATGGAAACATATATTAACGTACTTAACGGGCATGTGTTTGAACTGGTTGGACAGAAACATGGCTTGATAGTAAGGACATAGATAGGTGTTAAACCTACAGACAATAGGTAGTTTTTGAGAGCCATGTTAGCCCACGTACTGAAATGAAAATCACATAAAAGATTATCTACAATTTTTATAATATTTCCACCAAGAAAAGCAAAAATAGTTTCTTTTAATTTTAAAACTTATATCTCAAGATGATGGAGAGAACCAAGAGGGAAGTAGTTCTGCAGAAGGATGCTGAGTATACAGCGTACCGAAAATGTCAGTAACAACGAAGTTTTGAAGTAAAATAGAAACAAAAAAGAAACCAATACATAACACCAGGAATAGACAGTTGAGGTTTCTGGGGCTCATAATGAGGATGGACGGCTTGGAAAATCTGATACTCATGGGACAGATTGAAGGCAAGAGCGATAGAGGAAAGCAATGACTAAAAAACATAGCGAGCTTAAGTAAACAAATGACGGGAAAGTGCTTAGTAGAAATAACAGAAAGTCAAATTTTATGAAGAGCTTCCACCGACCGGAAGTAATGGAGATCCATGATCATCTACATCCCGAGGGAGATACGACATATAAAGAAGAAGAATGTATTTCAAAGACATTTTATAACCATGATAATTTGACAAAAAGTAGCTAATTTCACATTGTATGGATATAATTGTGTGATACTTTTTTTAATCTCTGCCGGATGTCATAAAATTTAGAAAGAATGGTTTTGTTACACAAACTGTTTATGGCTGTCAATTTTTATTTTTATTTTACTTATTCATTTATTAGCTTTTGTTATGATTTGATGATTTCGTGTTAACAATGTCGAAAGATCAAATCCGTGTTCGTATATTACCTGAGGGGGATTTTTCTGTCTGAGCTCTCCAAATAAGTGCACCGACTTAGGTGAATAAATAGCACATTTCTAATTAGAAAAATCTCTCACTTAAAATGTGCCCGGAGAAAATTTCCTTAGTTGGAGACTATTGGTTTTATCTTAAGAAGGATCAGAAAACAATTCTGAGTCTTTAGTGATTTCTGGGTTTATGAAGTAAGCTTTGTTCAATAAGTATATTTTAAGGGGCGCAAATATACTGATTATGTGTCTTGACAAATAAAGGTACACCTAGGAAACTAATATATGTATATGTATATATATATATATATATATATATATATATATATATATATATATATATATATATATTAAAGACATTTTTATGTTTAATGTTCTTTTTATAGATACAAGTATTTAAGTAAATGCTCTGTTTATATTAAACAGTATTAATAAACAGTATTAAATAAAATTTACCGTCCTGATACTGTTTATTATAAATTATTTACTTAAATACTTGTATCTACAAAAAGAACGTTAAACATAAAAATGTCTTTACTAAATAAGTTGTCGGACTTTGTCCATTTCTTAATATATATATATATATATATATATATATATATATATATATATATATATATATATATATATATATCGGGCAGATTTTTATCTCTTTAAACGTTATTTTTAATGGATACTCATATTTGAGTAGACTTCCGTATATTTATTAAGCATTATATTTATTTTTTTGTTTAGCAGGCTGAACTTCGTTCAGTCTTACGTAACTTAACTGATACAGCCACGAAGAACATCAAGCTAAAGTCTAAAAATAAGGTTTAAAGGGATACATTTACACACGCGCGCGCACACACTCACACACACACGTGTGTGTGTGTATGTGTGCGTTGTTCCCTGCTGCCAACACGGAGAGGCGACATTGAGGATCATGCTTGAAATTAAGTAAATCATTAAAACTGGCAAATTTCAAACACACACAAAAACAATATTAATATTAATAATAATAATAATAGTTAAGAAAAGATTCCAATTTAAGAAAATATAAAGAAAAGAAAACACTATTTAAAAATATAACCATTTTGTTCAATAATAATAATAATAAGAATAATAATAATAATAAAAAGTAAGAAATAATTAAGTAAACAATAATAAATAATGCATAAAAGATTAACAAACAGCACTATAAAATATCAATTCACATGAAAAATTATTCCAGCTCGATTAAAATAATTGGAAACATAACCGTTGCGCCTCGCAATAACCTTTAAATAATAAAATAGGCTGTGCTACTCATAATGCACCATTGGCCAGCATATATAAATAGTTGATTTAAAAAGAGTTGACAAAAAAAATGAGATGAAACACAATACACATGGCCTGGATATTGGATTTTAGGATGAAGCAGACTGTCGCCGATTGGTGTTAAAATCTGTGTTCACTTTCCTATTTACATACTATCTCTGATATTGAGCAATATTATGCATCAGCATATCATGTTAAAACTACATTTTTATCACACCCTCACATATATATATATATTACCTATTATCCAATATATATATATATATATATATATATATATATATATATAACCTATTATGCAATATATATATATATATATATATATATATATAAATATATATATATATATATATATATATAAATATATATATATATATATATATATATATATATATATATATATATGTATATTGGAAAATATGGAAAATATATGTATTTATATATCAGAACAATGTTAGGTAAATGACAAAGTAGAAAAATATTTTGTGTCACAAGTTTCGACCTTCTGGACTTAATCAGAATAAAGTAAATGCTTATGTTGATGGAATTCTATTTGTATAAAAAGTCATGGGGATATATGAACGCAAATTTTGGTTATAATTATGCAGACACAGAAAACGCCGAAAACGCACATTGTGGGATAATTAATAATAAATATGATAAGAAAAAAAAAATGAAGAATTTGACTAGATTACCTGACCAGTCATATCTAGAACTAAATAATTCTCAAAAATTAAAATTTCAGCACTTCAAACATTTTCATTGTTTCCTGTATGTTCATAATTATAACCAACGTTTGCGTTCTATTCCCCTTTCTATTCCTACACATATATATTTCTATCAATAAAAATAATACTTTAATCCGATGAAGTTGTAATTCAGTTTCCTTTAATCATTTCTTCCTTGTAGACATTTTAGGTGACAAAAAATTTTAGCACCATATAAGCCCAAACTCTAATTCCAAGTAACAGGAACATGTTTCTGTGCTTGTCGAAAGGTACAAAAAATTACAATAAAAATCTTTCAAAAACTATTAAAGAAAGAAAATTTAAATTCATTTTTTGCCATTTCAGGCGATATGATCTAAAACTCGCATTACCTATAAATAAAATTGACAAATTTCCTAAATTATAAATTAGTAATGGTGGAAATTTGGGTGCACGGTGCTGATATAACACTAATAAAGTAATTCTTTCAACGTGAAAATAATAATTTTGGTAATTAATTCTACCTTATTTTAAGTAACTAAGATTAAAAGCTTAATAAGTCTTTGGTCTCAAAGAAATGAAAAAGAAATTAAATTAGTACCATGACATGCTAACACTAAACAATAAAACACAAAATATGTTTCAAATCAATTTGAAAATATAACATAGAAAATATAATACAGAAAATACTGAAAATTATATTTAAATAATTTCTCAATTGTTTGTCTTTAAAAAATAAGGTAATTTTTTGTTTTCATAAATTTACACCAATGGAAAATAATAGCAATTCAAAGACTACCTATATTCATTTGGTAAACTCCAGGTTTATTTAACAATTTCTCAGGTCCTTTTGAGGGCATTATCCTAATTATCACGGTTCTAGTAATTTTTTCTTCTTAAAATATACCCTTGGATTAGTTTGATGGTGAGAAAATTAGAAATCAACGTACTTACTGTGATGGGCTTCTCTGCCATATTCATTACTACATCAATGTAATCCTGTTTTGAATCAGGTTAATCTCAATAAATAATGTCCTCATTCGATAGACAATACATCAATATTGGTTGGTGTTGATTGCAGATTATTGGAGAATATGTTTGAATAGTTACGTGGACGTTAATCTAATATGATTTCCCATTGATTTCTGATCATGCTGCTACCTGAAAATACACATCTTGCGTATAAGGATAAACTACGCCCGGCAGCAATGGCTCTGATCGGTAGGTTTTCAGGAGCGTGGAAGCACCTCTTCATTGGTGTTGTCCCCATGTCAAGCCTGTTAGGAGTTCTAACGATCGGCAAATAGTTAACCACCAAAATTGGAGTTAAACATTAAGAAATTATGAAAATATATGTTTTATAATAAAGGAATTACCAGATTTTTTTTTAATGAAAAGTAAAAAAAAAAAAAAAAAAAAAAAAAATTACTAGAAATGCATTTTGAAAAGAATAATAAAAATTACCAGCAGTATAGATTTGTAAAATTTCTACTGCTTTCTAGAAAATTAGATTTTGGCATTAAATGATCCATAACGAGTTATATGACAATAATCAAACAAACAAACAAACAAACAAACCTGAAGATGAACCTGTAAAAGAATTCCTAGAAATAATTCTATTCTCTTCTGCAAACCAAATTCCTTGCTGAAGCCTTAAGATAAAAACTATTTTTCTTTATTTCCTCCACTCCTTTGGATGCACGTTACGCTTTGAGGAACATGCTAAATGATAAACAGAATGCTATCAAGATCCCATTCAATATTTGAACAGCTATTAATATTACGACAGCATGTCGACGGATATGATCTTAATCCTTTCTACAGTGTATTTTTCTTCATATGAATTTCGTGACTTGAAATAGAAAAGTTAATAAACTCATTTTAAATAACACGGGGACCAGCATATATATATATATATATATATATATATATATATATATATATATATATATATATATATATACGCAAAAACACACACAAAAACATATATATATATATATATATATATATATATATATATATATATATATATATATATATATATATATTGAAATATATCATTAATTAATACATTTTTGTACTATGGATGTCTTTAATTGCTATTAACTTTTAGTCGAAAAATAATAAATTATACATAGTCTTTTTAAAGACTTTGTATGTTCAACTTCCATCAATGTACGTGCCAGTTAGCAAATTAATTTATTTTGTTTAATGAGAAAAATATCAAAATAAATCAGATTATTTTTGTCAATACTAGTGTTAAACTAAATTTTTACTATTTTTTCCACACTTTGCTGACTTATAACTTTATATTTTCAAAGTTAGGAAGTTTATATCAGCTATAAACTGCTGTAGGTACATTTTGTAGCTTTGTGACAATATGAATTTTATTAAGAGGATTGCGGAATAACAATACATAATACTCTAATAATAAAATAACTTATGGTTATATATTTGAGAGAAAAAATTCTTGCAAAGAGTAACTAATTTTGATTAATCTCTCTCACACACAAATATATAGTTTTTTAATTTAAAAAAAACAAACAAATTTTAGTTTCTTTAGGGTGGATTTTCCTGCATTTATTTTTACACGCGTTTTCCATTGATGTTCTTAAAATTTAGCCATCTGTTTTTATTCTCTTAACTTATTAGATTTTCACTGGAGAAAGCAACGGGGAAATACTCCACTATTTTTTCAAAGAGACGAATTTTCACACATAGCAATAACTGCCTATATCATCTCAATATGTCATGTGTGGTACAATTTAACGAGGCAGAAAGGGAAAAGAAAGGAAAGGAGAGGCTAAGAACCGAATCGTGAGTGATAAGCAAGAACACACACACAGCTAAGAGACAATCGATAAAAGGATATTTTGATAAGTAAAAAATGGCGAAAGAGTGCCATTACAATGACAGGGAAATTCTAAGTAAAAAGAAAGGGAAAGAAGGAAAGAATCAGATATGTTTTGGCATCGGCTGTGTTATCTAAAGATATGAAAACAAACTATTGGTACGGGAAGACATCTTATTATCAACTACAGGCCGGCTGGCCAAAGAGAGAGAAAAGAAAATTCAAATGAAAATGTCATTTCGTTAAGTGACGAAAAACAGACAGCTAAAAGAACTTGGACAGATATGAAAAATTAACAAAACCAACAACGAGCATCCTTGGCCTGCGATAATAAAATTTTGTTATCAGGAATTTGTACCGAAGGAAATGAATGTGTTTTCTTTCTTTCTTCGAGGCGACAGACGGACTGGAACATTGGAGATGTTCCTTTTTGAGACCATGTCAGGAAGACCACACATTCTGATAATTAGCGATAAACCATGTGTAGAACAAGAGTTATGACCGCCATTGTCATATTGTCCCGTTAGCGGCTGGAGAAATGATAAACCATTAAGGGAAAAAAAGGGAAGAGATAATTTTTTTTTTAAGCAAGATATTTTTTTCTCTTCCTGAAACAAAGCCGCAGATTCGTCCACGCCCAACTAAGATATCATTGGTCGAGTGCTAAACACGTGATGCACAAGGGAGTCTGTTGCCGCCCATCTGGAGGATGAGTAAGAGAGGTTGCCACGAAGATGTGGGGAGGGCAGTTCACGCCCGTCTGAAGTATGATGAGAAGGTGGGAGTGAGGAAAGGTTCCCAAAAAATGGAAAAAGGTGGAAATTCCAAACCAGAGAGGTGGATATGTATTTAGAATTATCGAGGAACCCCCCGAAGCCGACAAACTCACCCCGGTTTTGGTCGGCGCCCATATAAACGAAGCCACAACGAGCAGAAATGAGTCGAGTCCCAGCAGTTCCCAGCGTCAGTCTCCGGTTGAGGCAAACCCTCGCAGATAGCTGACCAGGATTCACGCACATTTTCCGGACCCATCTCTTCAAACCAAGAACAATTATTTTGAAGAGCGACTTAGATCCAGATCACCGAAATAAGTTTTTCTTTTGACTTTCGTCCAAAGACCCACCGAAACACCAACTTCTTAGAGAGCAGACGACTTGAAGTGTTAAAACTTGCCTAGCGGAAAACGACGTGTCACAATCCATAGAACGGGTCGGGAGATAGATGCAGTCCTATGTAACGAACAACTAGACATAAAGTTTGTTACCTTTTTCTTTGATACTTTGAACTTTTGAGTTTTCATTTTATTGCCTTTTATGCGTATTTTTGTGGTATCACCCACGTTGGACTCGGTTTGCAGTACGGCCCCGATGACTGATTGATTTCCTCTGCCTAGATCAAATCACAACGTGGGTAGGCAGACTGGGAATCAAAGTAGGACGTCACAGTTGGTGCCGTGGTAGACTGGGATACAACGACACGGTTGGCGCTGCGACCAGGGGACGACGTCACACATGTAAACATTAAGTATATATAATTGCTTGTTGTAAGTGCAGTAGAAGAGGCAGTAGAAGAGATGTTGGAAGCTGGGATGATCGAAAGGTCGATCTCCCCTTGGAGATTCCCAATCGTAATAGTAGGGAAGAAAGATGGCCGGCACCGTTTTTGTGTAGATTTTAGGAAACTGAATTCTATATCGTTGCCACTAATAGATGACATATTGGCATTTTTAGGGAAGGCAAAGTACTTCTCTACGTTGGACTTGAGGTCCGGGTATTGGCAGGTAGCCCTTGATGAGGCTGACAAGGAGAAGGCCGCATTTGCGTGTCACCTAGGACTGTTCCAGTTCAGGGTGATGCCATTCGGTTTAGCTAATGCCCCGGGAATCTTCCAACAGCTGATGTCAATAGTGTTAGGAGGATACGTGAGCTTTGCCATGGCATATTTAGAAGATATCTTAATATTTTCGGAGACAGTAAAGAACACTTTTTCCATCTAAAACAAGTGTTGTGAAGGTTAAGAAAACACGGCTTAAAATTGAAATTTTCGAAGTGTCAGTTTCTGAAGGAGGAGACTAGATATTTGGGCTTTGTTATAAACGGAGACGGTATTAAACCCGACATGGATAAGGTGAAAGTCATAAGGGAAATGCCAGAACCTAAGACAGTGAGACAGGTAAGAGGTTTTATAGGAGCTATAGGTTACTACCGACGCTTCGTCCCGGCATCTTCGAGAATTGCCATACCACTAGTAGCTCTGACGAAGAAATACGCTAAGTTCAAGTGGACAGAGGATTGTCAACAGGCATTTGATACGTTAAAGAACAGTTGACAGCCGTTCCACAGCTGACGTACCCAGACCTCAGCAAGCCCATGGTACTATACACTGATGCCAGTGAGCAGTGTGTAGGAGCAGTTCTTACCCAGCCGTGTCCCGATAAAGAAGGACCAGTGCCAGGCATACCAGAGGAAGTACCGATATACTTTCTCTCTCATAAGCTCTCAGAGACACAACAGAGATGGCCAGTAATAGAAAGAGAAGCATATGCTATCATGTATGCTCTCCAAAAACTGGACTACTACTTGAATGGTGCGGTCTTTACTATAAAAACAGACCACAAACCTCTGCAGTACCTATTGCAGGCAGACTGGACAAATAATAAGAAGATTCAAAAGTGGGCCTTTAAGTGGCTACCACTGTAAGATAGAGTATTTGGCAGGGAAGGAAAACAAGTGCGCAGATTTACTCTCAAGAATACCGAAACAACTGGAGGAAAGATCTGTAAAAGTAGAGCAGGGAGTAGATGATAAAGCCTATAGAATAGGAGTAATTAACTCTAATAAGCTAAAAGATCGCTATGTTAGAATCGGACGAAGAAGGGGACACACAGATAATAGCCGATCCCTACTGGACAGAAGGAATTGAGAAGGAGCAGGCAGACAGTGAAATAGCTGCCCTGAGAGAAAAGGTGAAGGCAGGAGAGACCACCAAGTATGCCATAATAGAGGAAAGGCTGTATTATCTCTCAGGCAGGGATGAGGAAGTCAAGCCCAAGTTGTATGTGCCCAAAAGTTTAAGACCAGAGGTATTGGAACAGTGCCACGAGAGGTTGAGTCACACGGGAATTGATAGGACATGTGATCTAATAGGAAGAACGTACTTTTGGCCCAAATTGTACGGAGAGGTCACTAACTATGTTCGGAGCTGCGTAGTGTGCCAGTCGCAGAGCCGAAGGCAGGAGATGGCACTATTGGAGGAAAGACGGAAGTGCCGAACTTCCCCTTCGAGAAAGTGAGTATAGATGTATCAGGACCATATGGGGAAACTGCGCAGGGAAACAACTACATAGTGAGTTTTGTCGATTGGCTAACAAATTGGCCTGAGGCATTTGCAGTACCAGACAAGAAGGCTAGAACTGTGGCCGGTTTGATAATAAGTGAAATCTTCCTTAGGTATGGCGCCCCTGTGCAGTTGGTAACAGATAATGGCACGGAGAATATAAACAGCATAATGAGAGAAGTGCTGACAGGTTTGAATATAGAACATGTAAAAACATCTCCATATCACCCCCAAGGAAATGCTAAAGTGGAAAGGTTTCATAGAACCTTGGGAGATGTATTGGCCAAGCTGGTCAGAGAGAACACTGGAAACTGGGACTTGTATTTGACACAGGCTCTGGCGGCCGTGAGGTTTACGATAAACGAAACCTCCAGATTTTCTCCTTATTTACGTTGTTTGGCAGAGACGTGGTCCTGCCTGTTGATAACCTATTGAAGCCCCGAAAAAGTACATGGGAGAAAATCATCATCAGCTGTTGCTAGAACAACAACATAAAATATTTGTTCAGGCCACAAGAAGAATAAAGAGGGCCCAGAAGAAAAGAAATCAGAGAGTGAATGCTGAAAGAAAGGTAGTAGAATTGAAGGTTGGAGACCCAGTCTACTACAAAATCCACCAGAGAGAAGGAAAGTTGGACCAAAGATGGGAACCGTTCTACCGGATAGTAGAGCAGACGTGTCCCGTATCATATGTAATATGGGATCAAGTGGCAGGACGAGCAAGGAGGGTCCATGCCAATGATCTATAGAAGGCTGAAATAGCTAACCTGGAAATGAGCGAGCCGAGGCCCAAGAAGACAAGGACAAGGAGGGTAACTCTGGTTGAACCGGAAGAAATGGAGCCGAAGGAAGATTCCGAAGAAAATGAGGAGATAGATCGACTTGGCCAGATAGACGAAGCGATCCGAGTGACGGGGTTGGAACCCTCGGCAGATATCAGCGGTGTTCAGTCGTCGACTGAATCGTTGCAGAGAAGACCCTGCGAGGTCGCCATCGCACCCCCATGCCCAAAGGAAAGGAAGAGAAAGACGAGGAGATCCAATCAAGCAGCCAAGGGCTCTAAGAGGAGGCACCCTGAACAGGACGAAGGGCCCAGCGAGTAAGAGGAAGAGGATCAAATACCCCTTTCCCAGCTCAAGGAAAGGCTAAGGAACAGGAGAGATCTAGACATGGAGTCAGGAGGTATTAAAGACGTCCAGGGCGAGGACTCTAAACAGAAGGAAGAGTCAGGGGAGGAAGAAGAGGACAAAACACCTCCTGGACGGGAATTAAACACAGAGGGAAGGTTAGAGGTTGAGCAGGGACCACCTCGGAAGATGAGATCAAGAGGGGTGAAGAACCCCAAATCTCAGTAGAACAAAGAAGGCTGTGCAGAATAGAAACATTCGGTGTCGACAGGTAACGACACTGGCTCATCCAAAAAAGAACCTGCTGGCTGACTGTGGTGGATGTGGATGGAGGGGATGGGGTCGCGGGCTGCATCTCACGAAGGACGGAAGAAGATTATTGGCATTGCTGACTGGCCATCAGTGGTGTCATGAAGTACGACCTTTGGGAGTGAGCGCCACGCACACCTGTCCGGGCCATTCTGTCTGCTAGGAGTTAGAAGAGGGAAGAGCTGAACTTAGTAAGAAATTATGTAATACTTGAGTAAAGAATTGAGCAAAACTGAATGGTTATGAAGAATAAAAACAAGAGAATCTTGTTGCAGGAAAGATCAAAATGAAAGGGTTGATGATGATCATGATGATGATGGTAGCTACACGAATGATAGCAGGGTACAAGGTGGAAACAGAATACATAGCTTTAAATTCAGGGAGAACGAATTCATGTTGCTAACAGCTGAAGAAGCTAGAAAGTGTAGAGATGATGCTCTAGGGACTTGTACCTCGTTAAGCCCTATCTATATAACTGGTAACCACAAGATGTGCATACTAGAATTGTTTGAAGTGAAGAGAGAGGGAATTAAGAGAACTTGCCAAGTAGAGGTATTAGCAAACACGGCATTACCACAAGCTATCAGTGTTTCAGACGGGGTGTGGGCAGTAGCCACACAGAAACCTATCAGCTTGTCTAGGGTGTGTGGGGTGAGTCCACAAGGACATTAAGAGTAAGGCCACCATTATCCCTGTTAAAGTTACCCATGGGATGTTGGGCATTTGGGATATCTATGTCCTTAGCCTCCTATTACCAGGAAGAAGAAAGATATGAAGAGAAAGTTTCAATCATAGAAATGATTGGCAGAGGCTTAGTCAATTGTACAGAATTATGGGAGCCAATAGTGAAGGGATTCCCCAATGTTACCTTGAATAAAATGCCAGAACTAATGAAGCCGATAGAAAAGATCGATATGGATCAATTGAGGGACAAGTTAAGTGCGTTGGGAAATTAAGGTATGGCTTGGGAAGGCGATGAGCAGATCGCGATAATTTGGTCAATAGTGATGGGTACATTCATAATTATAGCCATAGGGGGTATAGTATTATGGACGATTAAGAGTAAGAAGAGATTAACGAACGACAATCCAATGCGCATGCAGCAATTCGAGAGGGAGATGCCGCGCAGTGTCCCTCACTCATACAGAATCGGCGAAGAAATTGCAGGAAGACCAGCGGAGGAGGCTGGCGTGAGACCGCCACGTGCGGCGGAAAAACCTCCCAAAGCGGAGAGGAAAATATTGACCAAGAAGAACAAGCCATAGTAACCACATCTGCACCCACAGGCACACGCACACATGACATTACATATAGAATAGAAGAACTTGAAAAAGAACATTAAACTTGCATGTAAAACGGAAGAAGAAAAAGAACATTACATTGCATGTAGAACAGAAGAAGATGAAAAAGAACATTACATTGCATGTAGAACAGAAGAAATTGAAAGAGAACATTACGTCGCATGTAGGAAAGTAGTATAGATTTGCATGGGACAAAAGCATGATGCATGTTAAATGGTGTATTTGGGTTTAGGTGTCATTTACGGGTAAATGACAAATCGGTTAGGGGAGAATTGTGGCACCATTTAACGAGGCAGAAAGGGAAAAGAAAGGAAAGAAGGAAAGGAGAGGCTAAGAACCGAATCGTGAGTGATAAGCAAGAACACACACACAGCTAAGAGACAATGGATAAAAGGATGTTTTGATAAGTAACAAATGGCGAAAGAGTGTCATTACAATGGCAGAGAAATTCTGAGTAAAAAGAAAGGGAAAGAAGGAAAGAATCAGATATGTTTTGGCATCGGCTGTGTTATCTAAAGATATGAAAACAAACTATTGGTACGGGAAGACATCTTATTATCAACTACAGGCCGGCTGGCCAAAGAGAGAGAAAAGAAAATTCAAATGAAAATGTCATTTCGTTAAGTGACGAAAGACAGACAACTAAAAGAACTTGGACAGATATGAAAAATTAACAAAACCACCCACGAGCATCCTTGGCCTGCGATAATAAAATTTTGTTATCAGGAATTTGTACCGAAATGAATGTGTTTTCTTTCTTTCTTCGAGGCGACAGACGGACTGGAACATTGGAGATGTTCTTTTTTGAGACCATGTCAAGAAGACCACACATTCTGATAATTAGCGATAAAATACCTGACGTAAACCACGTGTAGAACAAGTTTTATGACCGCCATTGTCATATTGTCCCGTTCGCGGCTGGAGAAATGATAAACCATTAAGGGAAAAAAAGGGAAGAGATAATTTTTTTTTAAGCAAGATATTTTTTTCTCTTCCTGAAACAAAGCCGCAGATTCGTCCACGCCTGACTAAGGTATCATTGGTCGTGTGGTAAACACGTGATGCACGAGGGAAGCTGTTGCCGCCCATCTGCAGGATGAGTAAGAGAGGTTGCCACGAAGATGTGGGGAGGGCAGTTCACGCCCGTCTGAAGTATGATGAGAAGGTGGGAGTGAGGAAAGGTTCCCAAAAATGGAAAAAGGTGGAAATTCTTAACAAGTGAGGTGGATATGTATTTAGAATTATCGAGGAACCCCCCGGCGCCGACAAACTCACCCCGGTTTTGGTCGGCGCCCATATAAACGAAGCCACAACGAGCAAAAATGAGTCGAGTCCCAGCAGTTCCCAGCGTCAGTCTCCGGTTGAGGCAAGCCTCGCAGATAGCTGACCAGGATTCACGCACATTTTCCGGACCCATCTCTTCAAACCAAGAACAATTATTTTGAAGAGCGACTTAGATCCAGATCACCGAAATAAGTTTTTCTTTTGACTTTCGTCCAAAGACCCACTGAAACACCAACTTCTTAGAGAGCAGACGACTTGAAGTGTTAAAACTTGCCTAGCGGAAAACGACGTGTCACAATCCATAGAACGGGTCGGGAGATAGATGCAGTCCTATGTAACGAACAACTAGACATAAAGTTTGTTACCTTTTTCTTTGATACTTTGAACTTTTGAGTTTTCATTTTATTGCCTTTTATGCGTATTTTTGTGGTATCACCCCCGTTGGACTCGGTTTGCAGTACGGCCCCGATGACTGATTGATTTCCTCTGCCTAGATCAAATCACAACGTGGGTAGGCAGACTGGGAATCAAAGTAGGACGTCACAGTTGGTGCCGTGGTAGACTGGGATACAACGACACGGTTGGCGCTGCGACCAGGGGACGACGTCACACATGTAAACATTAAGTATATATAATTGCTTGTTGTAAGTGCACTTCAACACATGCAAGATTTGTTTGAAGAATTCGCTCTAATCAAGAGCTTTTCATGAATAATATATTACAAGAAACTCTATTTCGAAATTGTGTTCCTCGAAATAATTTTCAGCTATCTTGCTAGCAATATATACCTTCCACAATCTATACGCCGAACATTATCACCAGAATTAACAGGGTTGTTAATGGCCTACAATTATTTTCAAACGTTTCTTGTGAGATATTTTTGTTTTAAACTCGTCTGTTGCCTCGACTCAAAGACTCGTGATACCGCTGACCATTTGCGTAATCGCTTCGCACCTCATTCTTGTATGAAAACGTCATCTTAAATCATTAATATCGGCTTTAATTTTTGGAAACTTCTAAAAGTTCTTCATGTAAATATATATCTGCTTATTTCCCAAATAGAAAATCTGATGGCTGTATAACGTTTAAAAGAAGCGTATAAAACAGATTCACCTAGCTTCGCTTAAATGCCAGCGGAAATTATTTTGCATGAAATTGCTATTATATATTTTCCGAAAAGCATGATTACAAAAATTCTGACACAGTATCTGTCTATATTTCTGAGAAGAGGTATTATGTACACTATTTACATTATTCTGACTATTGTACTCATCTTTGTCGCCATTTTTATCACGGCTGTTTATTCGGCTGTTTTACGCTCCGGCCTTCTTCAGTTGGTTCGGATGTCGACCTGAACCCTTTATTTTGCCCATTGGTGTTGACTGTTCTAGTTCCACGTACCGTGTCTTATGGATATCAGTTATCTCCTGTTAATTCCCCTCTCAATGTTCTCCACCGCCTCAGCCAGGTATTGAATTCAGTTATTACTAAATATAATATGAAATTCGTATATTTCACTTTGGTTTTCAGAGTCAAAAAAAAATACAGGAGCCTAGTAGATTGAAACGTTACTGACATAGTAATTGTGTGTTCAATCCCTTGGCTAGGCAGTGCTTATTTAAACTCAAACGTAAATCAGTAGCGATCAATAAATGGGTAGTACTAAAAAAAATAATAAATAAATAAACGATATCCCTAGAGATGGCCAGTGGGGCGATGACAGTTAACCACTGAAGATTAAATAAAGCGTGTGTTACCCAGATCGATATACACGTGATGAAGAATGGAGGAAACGACGTCCGAAAAGTTTTGATAGCAACAACAAATATGAGGAAAATACTCCGATTCTAAATAGTGTATATAATGATAAGTCCTCATCCCAGGAATTGAGACAAATTATTTTCCAGTTATGAAAAAAAGTAGTTATGGCGACCAACCAATCTTGACAATTAAGGACTTCTCACAAGCTGAAAAACTCATTTGATTTAAAATCTTAATCAGGTTATATTTTTTTATTATATAATTTTATGTATTTACTATCTTAAAAGCCGAGCTACTGGGCGGCAATTACGCTAGCTCCCGTGAAGGGCTCTTGAAAATGTCTTCGGCTTGTTCAAGAGTTTGAGAGTCCCTAAATCTTTCCATATTCTAAGCACTGGAAGCTCTCCTGTTTACTCTAGGCTTTCAGTTGCACGGGGTTTACTTTTCCCTCTGAAACCTTGTCTCTTTTGATTGCAATTTGGTTCTTTAGTGGAGGCTTCATTTGTGGCGAGGCATACAGCTGACGTATGCGATAAGCAACAATAAACTACAGAAGAACTCAAAATTCATTGCTGCATTTAAGTATTGCATTAATACTTTAAACTTAACTTTAAAAAGTTCAACGATAATTCTTCTGCCGCCACTTAATTTAAAGACACTTTCTCGTACATCGGTCCTTTCATTCCGTACAAACAATCATTTTTTATTTCACTTGTGACATTCGCTGGTTTTAGCAATTTAATTATTCCAATAGTTATAAGAATTGTTATCGCACAAAAAATTCGTCGCAAAAAATCAAGTAAAAAGTCGCCAAAAGCAATCTCGGTAAGAAAAACTTGGGAATCCAAAATTTTAGGATTGAGGGTCCAGATCCGGTCCAGATTTTTTTTAAAATTTGCTTACAGAATCGGCCTGATTTCAAAATTGTATGTTATGTTGGGATACAGCCTCTTGGAGTAAAGTTTAAAAGGTGTGACTCACTGATATTAGCATATATTTATATAGATTTATTCATGTATGCTTTATTTTCATCGTAATTTATTCGTTAATGCGCATGCTCATCGAACCAAGATTTATTGTGTAAGTTCCGGTTTTATCATATCTTGCTCTAAAAAGTTAAATTTAAGCTATATCTGTTTGGTTCGCTGGAACTTTTTTCATAGTTTATATTAGCTTTGTGGAAAATCATCTATCTGGATTCTTCTATATTGCAGAATGTTATATCAGAATCTGTCATGTTTAAGTCGAATAAATATATGTAAATTTAGATTACAGCTTGTAGTATTTTGACAAGAATCACGTTGTTGGAGCTTACTGATTTTTGTTTGTATTATTTTCTTGTTTTAACTAATTTCTAATATCTACATATTTATTAAATAGTTTCTTATGTCCAGAAATAAACAAAACACACAAAACAAACATGGCGGTGTTTAGTTATTATTAATTTAAAAATATATAATGTTTCTAATTTTTCTGTTTAACGTATGCAACTTCTGGGCAAAGAGACAGAAAACATTCAACTCTAATTAGATAAAAAGATCCACATACAGTCAGAATTTAATTCATTATTTTCTCTCCTCCGTCCCTCCTTAACAGACTTTTCCTTTCTCTCACATTAAATTATATAACAATTATGCTTCTCTCGCCAAACTTACATGTACACACATATTCTATTTCTCTATCGATTTCTCTATCATTCTCTCTCACACACTCTCACTTTCCCTCGATGTCTTCATATTCAAGTAACTTCCTGTTCACATTCTAACGACGTTGGGGATGCCAAGAGAAAATAAATCAATACTATTATTATAATTGACTCATTCGGTTTGTACGGCTTTCAACATTTTGCAGGTTAATTTGAGTCAAAATATGTTTTTAAATTGTAATAGTTTTGGGGGGGAAGGGAGACGAGATAAATGTTTAGTAAAACAAGTTCTACTCATGACCTTGAAGAGTAGAGGTAGATTCATAGTTTTCCCAAGGTTAAGTGCATATAATGTCCCCAAGGGGAATTGAAACTCGGCAGTCTGATTAACAATTCCGAGTCATTATCCATTACACCACCCGCGCTTTGAAGGTTAAATCACATGGTATTCCCAAGTGCTCACCCGTCTAAGTACCAATCAAGTCTCGGCGTGGCTTAAATTCGCTGATCGTAGGGAAACTGGTATTTTAACGTCATGTGGCAGTATGCCGTGAAAGTCAAGAGAAAATAAAATGCTAGTATTATTAAGGATAAATAAGGAATTGTTTTTAGTGCTTTATTTAAAAAAATGGTCAAGCGATTTTATCATTTTCATTAGTCATGCAGACACGGCCACTGTTGTGGTCTGGCTGTCTTAAACTGTCACTTAATATCAGACTTCTTCAAATTTCTCACCCGATGTTGCTATATTCCGCAAAAAACTTTATAAGGCTGTTCTCTGTCCAACTCACTTCTAAACATCAGTAACCT